>JAHDVF020000060.1:1200000-1601460 GCA_022606425.2 Lepidostoma basale | reverse complement strand
ATTAAGTATTTCACCTCATGACGAAATCAATTGACAGAGTACACTGACATTATATAAATATTGGCCATTAGTTAGGAATTAACGTGAGAGACAGGTAGACTCCGTGATGGCTGCCATTTTGTGACGGATATTTTCTTTCAAGTGCTCCAGGGATGTCGATTTATTGGCGTAAATTTTAGAGTTGAGATGACTCCACAAGAAAAAGTCCATAGGGGTTACATCAGGACTGCGTGGAGACCAATTTATGTCACCTCTCCTGGAGATCAATTTGCCAGGGAAAATTTCACTAGCTCATGACGTATTGGACGTGTGTGACGTTACTCCGACCTGCTGGAACCGTATTCTTTGGTTAAACCAGGAATGTTTTGCAATTCAGCCACCAAAAAGTCGTCTTACATCTCATGAACGATATAACATTATTTGGAGAAGCCTTGTATATTTATTTTTGATCAATTCTCAAGTATTAGTTGTCTTACGATCTGTTCTCACGATTTTTAACCTAATCTTTTCATCTGACCGTTAATTAGCGTAAACAACAAACGATATGAACAAACTTATTCTTAAACATACATCAGAGGATATGAGGCCGGAATATCAATACACTCATAGGCTGTACGGGGTTCCCATAAATTATAGAGGCTTGTAAATCTACAGGGTTACTAAAAACTTCTGAATATTAATGTTGATTATTGCAATTTTTTTGTGAATGTACACTTGTATACGAATACTGGATTTCACCCGCCGTGGGTTATCATAAATAAACATAAATCTCCATAGATGGCGTTAGTATGTAGACTATATATAGAGTAATCTTAAAAAGATCAACATATGTAATCAAAATCTTCATAGATGGCATATTGAAACTGACATGTGAAATCTGGCATAGGACTTTAACATATATACAACTTCCAAAAATTTGTCATACATGGTCATAAAGAAAGGTGGAATGGGGAATGTTGTAATTACATAAAGCGTGCGCTTAACCCAACCAATGACAGGTCATAAGTCCTGTAAACACCTTGATCAACCATATTCAGTTTCCAATTTGCATCTTCGTCTCTATTGAGATACAATTAAATCATGAATTGATTATTGCAATTTTTGGCAAAAGTTAATTGTTACACATGAAAATAGAAATAAAGAATATAAATAATACGAAAAATATAAAAGCGAAGCATGGAACTGGCAAAAGAAGGATAAAAGAAGAATAAATGCAGTAGAAATAAAATCTCTTAGACGAATGTGTGTATACTCTGTGTATGATAGAGTATCGAATGAAAATATAAGAAGTGAATGCGGTGCGAATGATGGTGTCATGAACAAAATAATGAAAGGATCATTAAGATGGTTTGGACATATGGAATGAATCTATCTTCATTTTATTGTCACGTGGATTCTACACCAAACCAATTACAGTGTGACAATCACACTGCAATCGCCGGAAATCGAATCTAGGACCATCGGTATGTAAGTCAGAGCTCTTACTACTCTGCCACAAGTTCGTCAACATAACGTTACATTAACTCTCATATTTTTTTCTGACTTCTAATGTCTAATACTTCTACTACGGACTTCTAATTCCAAAACAAACTTTTTTAAAAAAACATTTTTGTTTTTTAACATGAATTTGTTTTGCAATTCCGGCGGGAGCGAAACCGGCTGGTTTAACAAAAAAAAGTAAAAGTGTTCTAAATTTATTTTTTATAATACCACACAAAGCATAAATAATACATGTATGTGATAGTTATTTAGGTGTCAACCTGTAGTATAATGTATGATTATTTAAATTATATAAGTTATGGATTCAAGAAATGCATTTTGATTCTTCGGTTAGCGGTTCAAGGATATGATGGTTTATTAATAACTTCTCAAATCAAACATTGAATGAATTACAATGAAATTGAAAGTTTTTTAGTGGAATGGAACCATGGAACTGGCAAAAGAGAGTAGCGATAGTTTTATTTTGTCTTACATCAACTAACAGTATTTGACAAATAACAAACTGAATCTTTTACAAATACCAAACTGAAACATTTACACATAACTAACTGAAACTTGTACTTATAACTAACTGATACTTTAACATTAACTAAATTAAACTTTTTTTTTTTAATGTATACAAATACTTGTAGACAAATACTGGATTTTACCCATTGCGGGTTAATCATTTTTTAAGGATTAATTGTAATTTAATAAAGGTTTTCTGTTTAATGCTTACAAATAACCTTAATAGATGGCGCTAGTGTAGATTGACCTAAAAAATGTGAAGTTATTTAAAATAGTAGCATATATACAAGTTCCAAGAATTTGTCAGACGTGGTGGTCGTAAGAAGGGCGGAATGGGGAATGTTGTTAACATAAAGTGATCGCTAAACCCAATCAATGACAGGTCATAAGTCCTGTAAACGCCTCGACTACCATATTCTGTTTCCAAAATAATGTACATCTTCGTCTCTATTGAGGTACAATTGGGTGGTTCAGAATATTAATGGATCAAGTCCATCAATCCTGATTCTGAGATAATTAGACTTAAAGTTGAAAGACTTTTGTAAAATCCAGGGATGTTTTCACTGCAAACACTTCATTTATTTTGATAGTACATGAATCAATTCAAATAAATAAACAAAAAAATAGAGTGGTCCAGTCTGTCGGTGCCAGCGAACCTGGCGAAACCGGTCGCCGTCGAAGAAACGACAAAAGTGAAAGTAGTTAAAATACATCGATTTATTTAATTATTATCTAATGATGAAATTAGATAGGAATGTAAGGCGGATGAATGCGTAATAAATAAAATTAAGAAATTGTCACTAAAATTGTTTGGACGTATGGAACGAATTGATGAGGGAAGAATGGTTAAAAAGATACAAACAAATAGTGCGAATGGAAAAAGAATGAGAGGAAGGCCAAGGAAGACATGGCACGACCAAATTAATCAATTACTGAAAAGCGGCCATGTTCGAAGTAGGAACGATTGACAAGCGTGAATGTCACGATGTGTGAATGTAGAAGAGGCGCGAGAGTTGGCAAGATAGAACAGTGTAGCAATCCATCCTCTCTGCCTATCCCTCCTGAGAAACGGCGTGATGGTTAAATCCAAATCATCCAAAACAACAAAAAATCTAACGCAAGTTCTTTTTACTTTGTTGCAACTCAACATCCAGTGTTTTTTTTTTAATCTTTGTAAAATATTTTTTAAATAAATCAAACAAAGTCGTAACTGCAAACAGAAGCAAAGATGGCAGTACACAATGGAGTTCTAGTGCCAACCCTCATGTATGGAAGTGAAGTTTGGAGCTGGCAAAAGTAGGGTGAAAGCAGGATAAACGCCGAAGAAATGAGATCACTAAGAAGAATATGCGGGAAAACGTTGTATGATAGAATATCGAATGATGAAATAAGAGAGAAATGTAAGGCAGATGAATGCATCATGGATAAAATTAATAAAGGATCCCTGAGATGGTTTGGACATATGGAACGAATGGATGAGAGTAGAATGGTTAAAAAGTTGTACTCAAGCAGCGTGAGTGAAAAAAGAACCCGAGGACGACTGAGGAAAACATGGCATAACCAAATTAATTAATTACTAAAAGGCGTCCACATTCGAAGTCGGAATAATCGACGTGCGTGCATGGTACGATGTATGAATGTAGAGGAAGCCCAAGAGGTATGCCAAGACAGAGCATTGTGGCGATCCATCATCTCTGCCTACCCCTCCGGGGAAATGGCGTGATGGTTAGTTGGTTAGGTTTTTAACAAAACTAGACTGTAGCGTCAGGGTCAGAATATACGGTATATCATATGTCACGAAAAATCTTTTCAAAAATAAACAGTATGCCTAATACATTAATCACTTGAATAAGGCCAAATTAAAGGTCGTGCGAATCACAAATCAATCAAAACAGTTGTTGAATTATAATTGACATATCTTTCGTATAATCTAACCTAGGGGTACGTCCTTTGGTCGAAATATCAATCAGAAATACTTTTCCTTGAGGACTATGTATCGAAATGGCTGTACCGGAAGATGTGATAATAGCCAAAAAACGCTTGTACAACAGGGACAATCAAGCTGATGAATGTTATTTGCTGCAGGTCGTACATCCGTGATGTGGAGTCCTCATGAGGCTCAGTATTCTCTCATGTTGAAGAGGGTTCAAAAGAAATTCTTGAGAGTCCTCTACATGAGAGAGTACGGGGTATATCCTTGGCTCTATCCAACGGCATTTCTATTGGGTGTGCTGGGGTATAACTCCCTCGAACTGAGGAGAGAAGGATTACTGTCAACACATTTTTTCAAACTGATTCGGGGCTCTATTGAGAACCCCTATGTTCTGGAGCAAATAGGTATTTTTGTTCCTGATAACTACCTGCGACAACGCCGACACCAATTGTTCTTTACTCCGTCACGCAGAACCAACCTGCCTTTGGTGATGCCAGTAGGAAGAGCAATTCGGACGCTGAATCTAATCATCTCGGATTTGGACATTTTCAGTGTCAGTGAGGAAGTATTCATAAAGAATTCTGGAAAGAGAACTGCCTCACTGACGTCGACATATTTGGATTCCTTCTGATATGTATGATTTTTTGGTCTCATGTTGTTTTGTTTTATTTTATCTTTGTAATACCGTTTTGTGTCCAAATGAGTCGCCTAAATGTTTTATCGTTTGTAATGTCTCATTTGTGTATAATATTTAAATAAATAAATAAATCAGGGAGAGTGTAGAGTCAAGGATAATCACTTATCTAAAAGGAACAATCAATCAAAGACACATGTGCTACAGAACCCAAGTTCAAAGGGGTATGATTATGTGTTAGGAAAGGCAATGTCCAAGAGAGACAATCAAGCAGATTTTATGATGGCAGAAGTTGCTATTGCTACACTGTGCGAACCAAGGGACTACTAAGAACATCGGAGATGAAGGTCCTAAGATCAATTACTGGAAAAACCCTCCGAGATCGTGTCCGCAACGCAGACATAAGAAAAACCTGCGAAATAGAGGATATCGTTCAGTGGAGTAGATCCAGAAGAAGATACTGGAGGGACCATGTAGCCCGAATGGATGGTGACAGACTCGCTTATACAGCCGCTTATGAAATCCCTTCCGGACACCGCCCTCCTGGAAGACCGCCTAAGAGATGGAGGGACAGCTGGATCTCATCATCCGACGAGATATGATTTCTGTGTCACAGATCGTCAGATCTATCAAAAGAAGAAGAAGAAGAAGAAGAAGTTGCCAAAGGTCACAAATCAGGGAGGTAAGGTTTAGAAGCAAGAAACCCTTGTCCTACAGGAAATAATCTAGTTGATGTGATAATGGTAAAAGTTAAAGGGAATATATGAGAAATGATAAACCCTTGTCCAACAGGGATAATTAATCTGATTAAAGTATTATTTGCTACAGGTCACACATTATAGAGAGTGTAGACACAAATAATCCTTCATCCGAAAAAAAACAATTAAAATATAAAAAATTGCTACAGGACATATATCCGGGAGGGTTGGATCAAATCCGAGGAAAGGCAATGTCCAAAAGGGGCAATCACGCATATTGTCAACTGGAGTCACAGTAATCAAATGCAATTCAATGTATCTAAGTGCGTTATGCTATCTTTTACTAGAGCATTGAGAACTGTATATCATAGATACACAATGAACAACCAGCAACTAGCACAGTATCTACGATGAGAGATCTCGGGATCATCCATGAGAGTAGGCTGACTTTTCGGGCACATATCGAGAGGATTTGTGACATTGCACTGAGGATGTTGGGGTTCATCGTCCGGACCGGTAGGGTTTTCAGAGATCCCAATGTGCTCAGAGTCCTATACAACGCGTTCTGAAGTGGTTCGAAAGTGGTTCTGTGATATGGAATCCTCACAAGGCGAGATATTTCGTTATGCTGGAGAGCATTCAGAAAAAAATTCTGAGGTATCTCTACAGAGAGAGTATGGTAGTTATCCATGGCTCTATCCCACGGCATTTCTTTTGGGAATGCTCGGAACCAATTTTCTACAGCTTCGAAGAGATTGACATCTAATAACCCATTTATTTAGATTAATTAGGCGATACTTCGAGAACTCGGCCGTACTGGAGAGTGTTGGTCTTTTTACCCAATTACACAAGGGTCTCTCTCTTTACCTCTAAACCTCTTACGTGATGTGAATGTGGATGTGTGATCTTAAAAGATGTGGTCAGATGGGGACGTCAAAGACGGCGATACTGGCATCAACACGTAGAAAGGATGAGCTCAAATAGGATACCACACATAGCTCTCCATGGAATGCCAAACGGACAACGCCGACCAGGAAGACCCCTGAAACGGTGGAAAGAGAGCTTGAGTTCAGCGTCTCAGAAGAGCCCGCCTGAAATAACAGACTCCTGAGTCTACCAAAAGTGAAGAAGATGAAGAATCTTATATTGTCTGATGGTAAACATCAATCTGCGACAAGAAACGTAATGAGCAACTCAGATAAAGGGCCGAAGTTGCTGATATAATATGCAAAATAGCTTCGATGAAGTAGAATTGGATCGGCCATATAGTAAAGACAACGGATGATCGGTGGACCAGACGCACTCTGGAGTGACAACCGACCACAGAAACCCTGGCAGACCACAAGCAAGATGGTCTGATGACATCAAACGAGTGGCAGGAGGTCAATAGCACAGAGTTGCGAGGGACAGGGGGTTGTGGAAGTCGGAAAGGCAGATCTATGTCTAATATTGGACGACTAATGGCTAATGATGATGATGAATATTATATTTGGTGTGCTACAGTGGAAATCCAAATTTGTCATTCGACTTTACACCCATTAAAATGCATTCGGATACGCATATATGTGTTTTTACCGTTCCAGACACATTGGCGGTACATTCAAATGAGTTATATCGCCTTGGAACACTGAACTCGGCGGCGAATCTACATATTGGCAACACTGGACATTAGCATACATTGTTATGTCATCTGGACCTCAATTTGAGCACAAGGATCGAACACAGGACCTAATGCGTCAATGCGTGAGCTAAGCGGTAACTAATCAAATGGAGCAGAGATCCGTCAAGTAATATTAAATGATCAAGAAGGTGATATTTTAATCATTTTCGTGAAACAATCGCTTTAACGGCCCAATTTGCCCAGAGAACGACATTTGACACTGTTTGGGGCCAATAGATTTTGAATATTGAGCGAAGGCACTTATTTATAAACACCTGGAGTTTACCAATAACGTCTATTCTAGATAATAACTTAAAATAATCCCTTTAGTACTCTATCGAATTCTTCTTCTTCTTCTTCTTCTTCTTCTTCATCTTCGTCTACTTCTTCTTCTCTTCTTCTGCAATCGGCACGGAACACGGCCATCCGCGAGATCTGCAAGGTGGAGGATGTCGTGAGATGGGGCAGACAACGCAGAAGATACTGGAATGCGCACGTGCAGAGGATGGACCCCACCAGAATCCCACACGCTGTGGCGCATCAGATTCTTGCCGACTGCCGTCCCCCCGGAAGACCGCCGAAGAGATGGAGAGATAGTTGGGAGTCAACCTCCCAAGAGACGCCAGCTTGATTTCAGGAACAGACCAAAGGTCTATAAGGAGAAGAAGAAGAAGAAGAAGAAGAATGAAATTGAAATACCTTGGCAGCATTATAAGTAAAACGCTTGCTTGACCCGGACATTGAAATAAAATGCAGAATTAAGTTGCACGAGATGAGAACCTTCTTGGGCAACGATAATCTTAATCTGAAACTCCGACAATGAATGATTAAGCATGGCTGCGAAACCTGGACTCTAAAAGTGAATGTAATGAACCGGTTGGAGGCGTTTGAGATGTGAATATACCGCAGAATGCTCCGTGTACCCAGTGGCGATACTCCCATAGAAGCCCAGAAGCCCGCTTGCGTAAGAAATCTTGAATCAAAACCTCTTCTGGCTTACAGAGGTTCAGCCCTTGTGGCTATTCCTCTTACATTTGATGGTAACATTGTTGGAAGGTGATTTGGTGGGTTGTTGGTTTAAGTGGGGGCATGATTACTTAAATTTGGTGTCTTGATTCAAAATTCCTGCAAAGTCATGTTCAAAGCAATGCGGCAGTCCATTTTATGTTTTCTGCCTATCCCTTCAGTTCAGAGAGGCGCCGTTAGTTAAATAGTTTCACATCATAAAAATATATTTTCTTCAAGTCAATTTGGATTCTTTCATCATATTTAAAACGACACTATCATTCGACCTAGCGTCGTAGTTTTTACAAATAATTTGACAATGAAATTTCGTCCATTCTGCACCCAAAAGATCTTAAAATAAGTTAATGTATTGATTTATTAACATGTAAATCCGCCAAGTAGACCTCCTTCGCTCCATTAAGTGATGGCAGCAAGGTTACAAAGCCACAAATGCGTTGCGAATTCGCAACGTGCATTTCTGAACAATGTAAATCTGTGACAATGAATAATAATTTTATTTAAAGGCATATATTTCATTTTAAACCATGCGAAATAAGCAAGAATACAAAACTTCCTTCGAACGTGAGACAGGGAAGCTCATTTTTTGGACTATGATTGTTTTTCTTGCGTTTTTTCAAGCTGATTCGGGGCTCTATTGAAAACCCCTGTTCTGGAAAGACAGAGAGAAAGAGTTCAAGAAACAGAGAGACAGAGTTCAAGAAACAGAGAGAGAGAGAGATACAGAGTTCAAGAGACAGAGAGACAGAGTACAAGAGACAGATAAACAGAGTTCAAGAAACATAGAGGCAGAGTTCAAGAGACAGAGTTCAAGAGACAGCGAGTAAGAGTTCAAGAGACAGAGATACAGAGTTCAAGAGACAGAGATACAGAGTACAAGAGACAGAGAGGCAGAGTTCAAGAGGCAGAGAGACAGAGTTCAATAAACAGAGAGACAGAGTTCAAGAGACAGAGATACAGAGTACAAGAGACAGAGAGACAGAGTTCAAGAGACAGAGAGGCAGAGTTCAAGAGACAAAGAGACAGAGTTCAAGAGACAGAGAGACACACTTGGAGAGCCAGTGTTCGCAGTGAGATTCTTCTCGAATGGATGAAAAAGCAGCTGGAGTTACTCGACAGGGTAAAAATAAGGAAACTGTAATTCTTTGGTCACGTAATGAGAGTAGAAAATACCAACTCCTACAACTGATGACTCGGGGGGAAATACCAGGAAGAAGAGGACCAGGTCGAAGAAGAATCTCTTGGCTGCACAATTTAAGAAAATGGTTAAGAAATAGCACCACATCGTTGTTCAGGGCCGCAGTCAACAAGGTGGATCTCGTGGATATTGTGTGATAGTAGTTTCGAAGAGGTGAATTCTTACTTATCTATTTCTACATCTCTTGGATATTCTGCAATAGCTTGTAACTTCAAAATATGAATTCTTACTTATACATTACTCCTAATGTAAAACTTCGAAAAGATGGATTCTTACATATCTCCATGTCTTCACCTCTTGGAAATTCTGTGATGGTTTGTAGCTTCGAAAAGATAGATTCTTACATATCCATTTCTTCGCCTATTGGGCATTTTGTAATAGTTTGTGGATTCGAAAAGATGGCTTCTTACTTATCCATTTCTTCACCTATTGGACATTCTGTAATAGTTTGTAGCTTCGGAAAGATGGCTTCTTACTTATATACTTTTTCACCTTTTGGACATTCTGCGATAGTTCGTAGCTTCGAAAAGACGGATTCTTACTTATCCATTTCTTCACCTATTGGACATTCCGTGATAGTTTAAAACTTCGAAAAGATGGATTACTTATCAATTTCTTCAACTATTGGATATTCTGCAATAGCTTGTAGCTTCATAGAGATAAATTCTTACTTAACCATTACTCCACCTCTTGGACATTCGATGATAGTTTGAAACTTCGAAAAGATGGATTCATACTTATCTATTTCTTCACCTATTGGACATTCTGCGATAGTTTGTAGCTTCGAAAATATGGATTCTTACATATCCATTTCTTCACCTATTGGGCATTTTGTAATAGTTTGTAGATTCGAAAAGATGGATTCATACTTATCTATTTCTTCACCTATTGGACATTCTGCGATAGTTTGTAGCTTCGAAGATATGGATTCTTACATATCCATTTCTTCACCTATTGGGCATTTTATAATTTTTTGTAGCTTCAGAAAGATGGCTTCTTACTTATATACCTACTTCTACACCTTTTGGACATTCTGCGATAGTTTGTAGCTTCGAAAAGACGGATTCTTATTTATCCATTTCTTCACCTATTGGACATTCCGTGATAGTTTGAAACTTCGAAAAGATGGATTCTTACTGATCCATTTCTTCACCTATTGGACATTCCGTGATAGTTTGAAACTCCGAAAAGATGGATTCTTACTTATTCATTTCTTCACTTATTGGACATTCTGTAATAGTTTGTAGATTCGAAAAGATGGATTCTTATTTATAAATTTCTTCGCCTCTTGGACATTCTGCGATAGTCTGAAACTTGGAAAAGATAAATTCTTACTTATCGATTTATTCACCTCTTGGACATTCGGCGACTTTGTAGCTTCGAAAAGATAGATTCTTACTTATCCATTTCTTCACCTCTTGGACAATCTGCGATAGTTTGAAACTTGAAAAATATGGCTTCTTACTTGTCTATTTCTTCACCTCTTAGACATTCTGCGATAGTTTGATACTTAGAAAAGATAGATTCTTACTTATCCATTTCTTCACCTATTGGACATTCTGCGAAAGTTTGTAGCTTCAAAAAGATGGATTAGTACTTACTCTCTCTTTTAAGAAAAGTGTGAATGGAAAAAAAAAGCAGAATACAGCCAAGGAAAAAATGGCATGACCAAATTAATCAATACTTAAAAATTGGAAAAATCGACGAGAATGCATGTTACGATGTATGAATATAGAGGAAGATCGAGAGATTCCAGGATAGAGCAGTGTGGCAGTCCATCCTATCCATCCTCTCCTCCCCTGTCAGTTATACATTATTATATTATATCATATTATATTATGTATATATATTTATCTTCTTCTTCTTTACCAGTTTCTCCGCTACTAGATGTAGGCCTCTTCAAATGTTCTCCATTTTTCTCTATCCTGTGCGACTCTCTTCCATATTCCTCTCCCGATGGAATTGGGTCGTCAGCCCATCTTTGTTGGGGTCAACCGACGCTTAATTTTTCTCCCACGGTCTCCACATCAAGACTCTGAATGCCGTCTCTCTGTTCCCTATCTGGCAACATGTCCAGCCCATTTCCACTTTAGTTTGTCAACACGGTCCATTATATTGACAGACTTTATTTTAGACATTATATTGACAGACTTTATTTTAGACATTATATTGACAGACTTTATTTTAGACATTATATTGACAGACAGAATATTTATAATATAAATAAAATTCACAATCATTTTCCATACAATTTATTTATTATGAATTTTCGTAAATTCTTAATAGCCGCATCTTAAGAGATCTACGATGCCACCTCATTGATAATCACCCTAAATATAAGAGATTTTAAATGCATCAGTACGGCAATTTGGGGCATCAATTAAATTAAGTGTTTTCTTGTATAAATTGACTTTATAACCTAATAGGAAAAAATCATTTAAGATGGAAACGATTGATTTGAGTGTACTTTTCCCACGCAGAATATTGCATTGCATACTGGTATGTAAAACCTTGAGCAAAAAACATTATGGTTAGGTTAGGTTTTTGAATTTGGAGTTGCCATGTGATAAAGAATGATTATGAATAAAAGTATCATCTTCCGAGTCTATCTTCTCTTCCAGCCACTGTTTGGAACAGACGTTAACACTCTTCATGTATTTATTCTATACCAATTATGAGAACTGTATAATATTTAAATTAAAATATTTTTTTATATGGATTGTTGTTGTTGGATTTTGACTCTCTTGTTTTGATATGGCTTTAAAAGTTAAGCAAAAAGAAGTCCTACCGAATTCCTTAATGTCAAGATATGATAGTTCTGATAGTAACGACCACGGGCCAAAAAAGTAACACAATAATAAGTCAAAATTGTATAATATAAGACTCAAAATTACATGCGACTCTCATAATTATATTCTACTCTCAAAATGATATAGGACTCACACAATTATATAGGATCTCAAAATTATATAGGACTCTCAAAATTATATAGAACTCTCAAAATTATACAGGGCTCTCAAAATTGTATAGGACTCTCAAACTTATATTGGGTTCTCAAAAGTATATAGAACTCTCAAATTTATACAGAACTCTCAAAATTATGCAGAACTCTCAGAATTATATAGAACTCTCAAAATTATATAGGACTCTCAAAATTGTATAGGACTCTCAAAATCATTCAAGGCTCTCAAAATTGTATGGGACTCTCAAAATTACATTTGGCTCTAAAAATTATATAGAACTCTCATAATTATACAGGGCTCTCAAAATTGTATTTAACTCTCACAATTATACAGGATTCTCAAAATCGTATAGGACTCTTAAAATTATATAGGATTCTCAAAATTATATAAAACTCTCAAAATTATACAGGGCTCTCAACATTTTAGAGGACTCTCAAAATTATATGGGGTTCATAAATATAATGTGATCCTCACAATGGGATGCAACTCTTTCATACACTCACATTAGATGCGTAAACGAACCACACTTAACACATTAAACTGCGGGAAGGGTATTAATACCCTTTCATTCAGGTTGATTGGGTCCAGAAGTATGGGTAAAATTCCCCATTCGCAGATCCATCATGAATTGCTGCATGTTGGGTACTTTTACCCATAGACAGTCCATTTTTTATCTCGTAACGATGTCATTGCTTTAAGAAAATGCATACAAGCAATTAATACACGAATCAGCCTGCATATAATGCGTTAACACTTTGTCTGCGTGTAGATTTGTACACTCAAATTGTGGAAAAATACACAACCAAAAGTGTACGCATAGTCCTCGAAATAGGTATTTATACCCCTCCTACAGACAATGCATTAATACCCTTTCAATTTCAGACTGATAAGGTCCAGTAGTACAGGTAAAATTACCCCATTCGCAGATCCATTTTGAATTGCTGCGGTTTGGGTACTTTTAAAATAATAATAATAATAAAATGCAGAAGTATGTAATGCAATGATTTCCAAATGAAAAAACAAAGTAAATAAGGTCGTTAAAAAAATGTATATTGAATAAAGTATACTTAAAACAGTAAAACGTTATTGGAAAACTCCAGGTGTTTATAAATAGGTGCCTTCGCTCAATATTCAAGATCTATTGGCCCCAAACAGTGTCAAATGCCGTTCTCTGGACCATGGCAGGCGAAAAGCCAATCAGAGAACAAGTTGCTAGACGCAAATGGCTGTGGATCGGTCACACCCAGCTTGCATCGCTCAGGGCACACTAGACTGGTCCCGTATGGGGCTAAGAGGAAGCTAGGAAGACCTAGAGCTACCTGGAGAAGAACCCTGCAGGACGAGGTTAGAGCAGCAGTCACTTGGGATGATGTTAGACATCAGGCATGCGATAGAGTCGGTGGAGAAGGCTCCTTGAGACCCTATGCACCACGGAGGTGTGATAGGTCAAGAAAAAGAAGGAGAAAACAGTAAAACGACACAGAAAAAAAAATTACTTTATAAAACACAGAGTAACTGAGAATTGTTACTATCAATTTCGGCCACCTCTGTTATAGGAAGACCTACCCCTCATGGAACCTCTGTAAGAACTGCTCGTTCTGTCATCGTGTTCGTTCTGATATCTCCCTTGACTGTGAGATTGATAACCCTGATTTTCTTCCTCGTATGTCGGTATTCTATTCTGATTGTGAAATCCCGACGACTGAGACTGCCTTTGGTGGTGCACCGGCTTAGGACCCTGGAATCCGCTTCGGCTTCCTTCGTTGTAGCCGCCGCGATTGCCGTCGTTGTAGCCGCTGCGATTGCCGTCATTATAGCCGCCGCGATTTCCGTCGCTATAACCGCCACGATTTCCGTCGCTGTAGCCACCGCTGCTCCTGTTCCTATCGTTGTATCCACCGCCCCCGCTACCCCGGTTACGATCGTTGAACCCGCTGCCGCCTCTGTTCCTATCGTCGTAAGCGTCCGCGGCCACGACACCTTCGTTGTAACCGCCGCGGCCACCTCTGTTACCGTTGTATCCGCCCCTATTGTTACCACCCTGATTATCCTGCTGGAATCCTTGATTTCCACCACCGCGATTCGCACCAGCGCTGTATCTAGAAAAAAAAAACATCTTATTTAATATAAAAAGAACCGCGTATTAGAATGCAACATCGTGTCAAAATTTCAAAGCAATCAGTTTTTTCGAAAAGAAAAAGAAGAGTATATAAAAACACCAGCATCGTTCGTAACATCTGATGATGCCAAAATAGGTTAGCTACGACTGTCACACCAAAAGTCCCGGGTTTGATTCCCGGCAACGACATTGTGAAAAAAATCATGCTGTCATTGGTCCGGTAAAATTCACATGACAATAAACATCACACATCATGAGAAACAATACGAGGGTGGTTAGATAAGTCAGTGACTTTTGCATAAAATTTTATTTCTCAACATAGTCTCCTTTTAACTCGATACATTTTGTCCAGCGTTTTCCCAATTTTTTTATTCTTTCCAAAAAATAGGTTTTCCTAAGGCCCTCAAAATAGGCGTTTGTTTCAGTGATGACCTCTTCATTCGACCCAAATCTCTTATCGCCCAGACATTTCTTCAGGTTTGGAAACAGGAAATAGTCACAGGGGGCTAAATCTAGAGAATATGCCGGATGGGATAGCAGTGCGAAGCCCAATTTATGGATTTTTGCAATGGAGAATACGCACGTGTGCACCCGTGCATTGTCTTGACAGAACAGCACTTTTTTCTTCGTCAAATGCGGTCGTTTCGGCTTCAAATCAATATCGAATATGTCCAAAAGCTCTGAATAATATTCGCCGGTGATCGTTTTACCCTTTTCAGGGTAATTGATGGGAATGACACCGCGTGCATCCCAAAAAACTGTGACTATGACCTTGTTGGCCGACAGACCCACCTTGGCCTTTTTTGGTGCACGTTGACCCGGAGAAACCCGCTGTTTTGAATTTTCCTTAGTCTATGGTGTAGTATGATGGATCCATGTTTCGTCTACGATAATGAATCGGCAGAAAAACTCATTCCAATTGCGTGTGAACATCGCCAAACACTCATTTGAAGTGGTCACACGGTTGCGCATATGGTCGAGTGTGAGTAATCGCGGCAGCCATCGCGCGGATAGCTTTTTCATGTCCAAATATTCATGTAAAATGTGATATACCCGCTCAGTTGAGATGCCTCAGCCATCTCACGCACTTTCATTCTTCGATCGTCCAATACCATTCCATGGATTTTATCGACGATTTCTGTCGTGGTAACCTCTTTTGGGCGACCTGAACGTTTGGCGTCTCTTGTGCTAGTAAGACCACAACGGAACTCAGTAAGCTACTTCTTAACCATTGAAATTGATGGTGCAGAGTCTACATAGTATTTATCACAAAAAATAATGCAATCAGCACACGAAATTCACTTTTTTCCAATTTCGTTACAATTCACGAGGTTATTAGCTTTCAATGGCGCAGCCTTCTCAAAATTGTACAGTAATCAATCTATTCATAGATGGTAGTTGACGGGAGCAGTATTGCATTTAAAGTTACTGCGCGGGAAATTCAAAAAGTCACTGACTTATCAAACCGCACTCTTAGTTTTAAAAAATTGTCTACAGTAATTGGGTTCCAGTAACCTGCTGATTAAATGGCATCCTAAGAACCAGCAAACTTTTCTACAAACCAAACTCTAGGATTGAAACTTGATTGAAACAAAATCATAAAATTGTTTACATAAGTGTTATGATGTGTCCAAGTTTTCCATTCCACATAAAAGCCGTATTTGAGTTATGAAACGTATGTTTGGGATGCCAGCACAAAATTTATGGTGAGCAGTTACCTTTGATCTCCAGAGGGCTGGCTCCATCCTCCCTGCACTCTGCCACCTTGTCCACCAAAGCCTGAAGCGCCGCGGCCACCCCCGCGATCACTGCCGCGTCCACCACCACCACGGCCTCTTCCACCCCCCTGATCAAAATATTATCAGATTAAGTATAAGTATTACTTGGTTGAGTTATAAACAGCTACGCAGTTGATTTTCATTACATTTGATAAGGTCTTCTTTAGTCACATTCCTCTTAACTGTAGGTTTCTATCCATCCCATAAACTATCCACCATGGCTGAACTGCCCGTGGCTAAAACAAAACGCCTCCAATGCTCTCTGTTCTCCGCAGCCCACACTGCGGAGAAGAGGTCTCCCCTGTCATCTCCTTAATCTGGTCACACCACTGCACAGGAGATCTGCTCCTACTTCTGGAACACTTCCTGTGAACAGTTACCCAGCTCTTTCCTGGCAATGTGACCAAAAAAACTCAATACTCACCGACTGCATATTACGGATAGTCTTCCTGTATTGAGGACCGAGTCGTTCGTGCTACGCCAACACCACATTTCAAAAGCATCAATCCTGGCGCGATCACGGGATTTCATTGTCCAAGTTTCAGCAGCATAAAGAAAGATTTCTCTCTACTTTGCCCATTATTATGATCATTTCAAAGTTGTCTGGATTTCCCTCTCCGAAATGATTATATTCAGGAGTTAGATTGCTATCCCGACCTGTATCACCAGATACATGTTCTGACATTGTCGAAGATACCTATCCGGGTGGATGCTCTCCAAGATATCAGAGTTCATAAAGAGTCCCTAAATACGTTTAAAGAAATGGATAAGTGTGAATCCAACCCTTCTTATCTGCAGACTATTGTTCCCCAGCATGCCCAAGATGAATGCAGTGATGCTTATAAGCTATGCTTACCTGAGATCGGTCCTGTTGCCATGAAGGCATCTCAGGCGGAGGTGCCTGCTGTTCCGATGGTCGTCCACCTCTGTCTGGAACCTGAAGAAGAGAAAGGAAACACAAATATTAGAATGCAGAAGAATGTCATGGCTGGGAAACATCAGGAAAGAACAGGAGTAGAATGGAAACATTAAGTACAGTAGAACTCCAATTATCCAAACTCCGACTATCTGAATCACTGATTATCCGAATCGCTTTCAGGAAAAAAATATTATGTTGGAAACGTACTGCGATTCGCAAAATAATGATTCTGTCTACACACAGAAGAAGATGACATTAATGTCGAAGTTGTCGAAGCAGACACGGGACTATCAGCTATTGAAGCATTTGCCAGCCTTGAAACTGCGTTGAAGTGGATGGAGCGTCGACACGAGTGTGACAACATGCAACTTCTCACTGTCAAGCGGATGATGACAGTCAAACAGCTTACTTTGACTGAGATGTTCAGAGAGCAATGACTTTCATTTACAGTACCATACATACTTGTAACTACGCTCCTCGTGTGACTGATATTCAATATTTGATTTATTTGATCGTGCCACATTTTCCTTGGTTTGTTTTCTAGATGTTTTATTAGAGTTTATGGGAGTGACATGTTTCGCCTTTCTAAGGCATTATCAAATGTGGCATTACTTAAACGTTCTAAGGCAATTTAATTACTTAGAAAGGCAAAACGTGTCATTCCCATAAACTATAATAAAACTTATATAAAACAGATGTTTTTATTCATATTAATTACAATTTTTAATCAAATCAAATCAAATCAGTTTATTAACTCAAAAGACATTACAAACAGGAAAATGTTTAAGGCATCTATTGAGTACAGGTAAAATATTATGTAGAGATACCTCAGAAATTTTTTCTGAACCCTCTCCAGCATAACGGAATATCTCGCCTCGTGAGGACTCCATATCACAGAACCACTTTCGAGTCTGCTCCGAACCAACGCGTTGTATAGGACTCTGAGCACATTGGGATTTCTGAAAACTCTTCCGGTCCGAATGATGAAGCCTAACATCTTCAGTGTAATGTCACAAATCCTCTCGATATGCGCACGAAAAGTCAGCCTACTCTCATAAATGATCCCAAGATCCTTAATCGACTCTTTCACTAACAAACAAATTACTCACCCTTCCGATAATGTAATTGTTGATGTCAGACTTTGTATTAATGCGGACAGCGGCGTCTGAGGTCTTCTTGACCGCCAGCATGGAACTCCTGGCCGCCAGGAAGTCGCTGAGCTTCACTTCTGGCTGCACCAGCATGCGCTGACGGAGGGGCTTGTAAACCCGCTGGATATCTTCGTTCCTGACGCTTTCCTTGCCTTTCCACTAGAAATAAATAAAACCAATTATTTAATGCCAAAAATATAACTAACTAACCATCACGCCGTCGGGGGGGTAGGCAAAAAGAATGGAACGCCACACTGTTCTGTCCTGACATACTTCTCTCGCTTCCTCTACATTCATACATCTTGTCATGCACGCACGTCGATTTCTCCGACTCCTCACGTGACCGACATTCAATATTTGATTGATTTGATCGTGTCACGTTTTCTTCGGCCTTCCTCTATTTCTAGCTCCGTTCGCACCGTTTACATATACCTTCATTACAATTCTGTCTTCACTCATTCTTTCCATGTGTCCAAACCATCTTATTGACCCTTTCCTTATTTTGTTCATAACACTTTCATTCGCACCACATTCACTTTTTATACTTGCATTTGTCACTCTATCCTATACAGATTTGCCACACATTCGTCTTAGAGATCTCATTTCTACTGCATTTATTCTACTTTCATCCCTCTTTTGCCAGTTCCATGCTTCACTTCCATACATAAGGGTCGGCACAAAAACACCATTATGCACTGCCATCTTAACTTTTTTGGATAGGCTTTTGTTTGCGATGACAACTTTAAGAGCACCATTTACTCTGTTGCCTGCCCCAACCCTTCTTTCAATATCCTTCTCCACCCTCCCATCCTTTGAAAGAATACTTCCTAAATAAACAAATTCATCCACTTGTTCCAGATTTTCGCCGCCAAAAATATTTAATGTCATAATAATGGAAAAACAAAGACATGCAACTGAATAGTAAAGTTCGAATCCACAAAACTTGTGTCAGACCGATAATGACATATGGCATCGAAACAAGAGCTGACACACAGTTCGCACTAAATCACTTCTCTGAACCACAAAAATGGAAAACCCACGACAGAATAAGAAACACAGGAGGAGGCAAAGAATAAGGTATTGGAGAGACCATGTGGAAAGAGTGGACACCTTAAGACTACCACACCATGCCTTACATGGGAAACCAGAAGGAAGAAGGATACCTGGAAGACCCCCAAAAGATGGAAAGACAGCTGGGAGTCCACATCTCGAGAGGTGGATAACTCTGCAAAGACAAGCCCTAGCCGCCTTCAACCAATATAAAAAGAAGATTTAACTCCATGTCCAAAACTAATTAAACAGATATACATAAACTAACTAACTAACTAACCATCACGCCGTCTCCCCGAAAGGGTAGGCAGAAAGAATGGACTGTCACACTTTTAGTGATGCGGCACTCCATCCTTCTCTTTGCGCTCCGCGGGAGACGCGGTGTGATGGGTTGCGAACCTCATCGCCACCAATAGGCATCTCCCGCGCACACTTCGATCGTCCAACACCCACAAAATAAATCTAAAACAAATAATATAAAATACAATGATATAAAATAAAAGAACAAAATAAAAATAATTAAACACAAAATGTTCTTTTTAGATGGTGCACTTATTGACTATTTAATTTATGTTCCACGAATCCACCGTTTTTTTAATTTAGCACATAATGTAATAACACATAATGGTTTTTTTCGATGTTGCACATATTGACATGGACGATTCGGACTTTTGTGTTTATTTAATTTATGTTACACGTATCCACCGTTTTTTAAATTAGCTGTAATTAGGCACTTAACCAGCAAGAACATAAAAATAATATTGAAGAAATTATTCAAATTGTCATTGGAACAAATGAAAAATTTATTTTGACACCTGTCAAAATTCTTTATAAAAACGAAAAAACTAATATAATTTTAACAGCAAAACAGTACAAACGTATTACGTGTCACAATGAACTATTATAAAGTGCGGCAACAATTAAATTGACCAAAACAATTCACTAATACACGAAATATCTCCAAATTTTACAGGAGCACCACCTGAACCAAACCAAATTTTCAAAATCAAAATCAGATATACATTATTTTATAAATTAGGATGGCGTCATCGCGAACCCCAAAAAGATTGCTGGAGTGGCACCCAGGTGGTAGAAGACCAATGCTGCGATGGGAGGATGAAGTTGGGAGAGATGGGGCGAAATTGTTACGAGTGTCAGATTGGAGGGTCGAAGCGGAGGACAAGAAGAGTTGGAGGCTAAGGCTCGATCGAAAAAGAAGAAGATTATTATTAAGGTATTATCAAATGCTATTTTAAGACGTTTGATAATGTATTGGAAAGGCGAAACACATTCCCATTAATTATAATAAAACTTGTATAAAACAGACATTTTAATTCCAATTTATTTTTTTTACATACAACAGGTCATTTGAACCCAATATTTATATTGATTCTCATGACATGTGATAGACAGCTAATTTATCGCCATTTTATTGTACATGCCAGGAATCAAGCCCGGGACATTCGGTGAGGCAGTGATAGCTCTGGTCATGATAAGGTCGTTGATAGACAGCATTGATTGTTTTATTTGCCATGCTACATAACCAACCTGCCAATGGTTACAATTATGGGTAGAACATCATTGGTTAATTGGGTCGCCTTGTTGGGGTAACATAATTTTTCAATAAACAATTTCAAATTAATCTAGTTCGATGTCCAAATACACACTTTTATGCATCCCACAAATATTGTGTTAAAAGAACATCCATACCTCAAAGCTTTGGATGGTGCAGTCCAATCTGGTGATGAGCATTTCTCTCCTGAGACGAAACTCGTCAAGTTTCTGTTTGTGAATCTCTTCCACTTCCTTCCACTGTTTCTCCGTCAGGGACTGATTGTACAGAGGTCTTCCGGTAAAGTCCGGACCTAAAAATAAGCATTTATTACATTGAGTAAAACATAACGATAATCTAAACCTGAAACTCCGACAAAGAATTATTAAATGCTTCATAATATGAATACTATATATTGTATAGTATGTTTTCAAATCAAATCAAATCAAATCAAATCAGTTTATTTTCTCAAAAGACATTACAAACATTTTTTATAGTTTAAGGCATCTATTGAGAACAGGTAAAACATAAGGAATATATAATACCAGGAACGCATGAGAGATGGTTCGACATTAGGAATACAAAATACTCTCCAAAGTCAAGAGTATTTGTCTTCTGAATGTACTTTCACGAATATGAAAGACATCGATCTCCGAAGCGATCATGTTCAGCAGTTTGATTGCTCTCCCCACCGGCATCACCAGAGGCAGGTTGGTTCTGCATGCTGGGAGATAAAACAGTCTGTGCTGACGCTGTCGAAGATAGCCATCCGGAACATAAAAATGGATGTTCTATTATATAGCTGTGAAACTTGGACTCTGAAAGTGAATGTAATGAATGTGGATATATCACAGAATACTCTGTATACCGTGGACCGATAGGGTCAGTAATGCAGACGTACTACAGAGAACCAGAGCTAATTGAGAGCTGTTGTCGAGTGTGAATGTTAGAAAGATCTCGTAAAAGAAAAATACCACCTCCTTCGGCTGATAACCGTGAGAAAGATAGAGGGATGGCGAGGAGGTAGCAAAAGGCAGTAGTCCTGGCTGTGAAATATAAGGGATTAGACAGACATTAAGAAAGTTGAGAACCTGTTCCAAGTAGTGCAGGACAGAGATGCTTTCGCTGCAGTTATTGTCAACGTTGGGGAGACCTGACATGGCACCAAATGCAAAACATTATACTTTCGCAAACTTATGGACGGGGTACAGGTTGAAAAGTACCACCTTCTCCAACTGATATTGGAGGGGAAAATTGAGGTACACCGAGAGCCCGGAAGGAGACAAATGTCCTGGCTTCGAAACGTGAAGAAGTGGACCGGCATCCGAAGTGTGGAGGAGCTGTTCCGAGCGGCGCAAGACAGGGACAGGTTCGCCGAGGTGATCGCCAACGTTGAGGACCCGACAGGGCACTTGAAGAAGAAGAAGAAGATGTCGGAAGAATCGACATGCGCCATTGACTTGTTGTATAAACGTAGAGGAAGCTAGAGACGTCAGGATTGATTAGCATGGCTGTTCAATTTCTCTTTGCCTATCCTTCCAGTAAAGGATATGATGGTTTGCTGTATTGAATACCTTCTTTTTGGAGGACTATCTTCAATTTCTCCTTTAATTTTTGAAACAGCAAAGCGGGCGAGATGTTGGCAGGAGGTTGTGTCATCTTCAGAGCATCGAGAATATCCTTCAGATCTTTGGCAGTCGACGTCTCATCCTAAAAGAAAAGAAAAAATTCAATAACAATATCACAAAAATAATAAACGCTGTCCTACTTGCAGACAACGAGCATGAACTACAAGTCCTGGTGAATAGTATGTATGAGGTATGCATGCGAAATGATCTGATGATGAATGTTAATAAGTCCAAGGTAATGATTTTTGAAAAAGAATAAATCATGACAGTCTGCAACATTAGGCGTGAATGGTAAAAATATGGAGCAAGTAGATGAGTTCGTGTATTTGGGTAGTATGTTTACAAAAGATGGGCGAGTGGAGAGAGATATTGAAAGAAGGATTGGGCAGGCAACAAAGTGAATGGTGCACTTAAAGTTGTCATCTCAAACAAAAACAAATGCAATGCAATGCACAATGGTGTTCTTGTACTGAAAAAGAAGGATGAAAGTAGAATAAATGCAGTAAAAATGAGATCTCTTAGACGAATGTGTAGATTCTCTGTGTATGATAGAGTGTCGAATGAAAATATAAGAAGTGAATGCGGTGCGAATGATGGTGTTATGAACAAAATAATGAAAGGATCATTAAGATGGTATGGACACATGGAAAGAATGAATGAAGAAAAAACGGTAAAAAAATTATATGTTAACGATGTAAATGGAACTAGAAATAGAGGATGAACGTGGATAAGTGGCACGATCAAATAAATCAAATATTGAATGTCGGCCATGTGAGGAGTCAGAGAAATCGACACGCGTGTATGACTAGATGTATGATTGTTGAGGAAGCGAGAGAAATATGTCATGAAAGAAATGTGTGGCAGTCCATTCTTTCTGCCTACCCCTCCGGCGAGACGGCGTGATGGTTAGTTAGTTAGTTAATTTCAAAAATTATATAAGGTGCACTGTAAACTTTGAAAATTAATGTAAAACCAATAAACACAATAAATTAACTTATTGTTTCTTGAACAATCATGTAACATTTCATATTAAATAATTGATTCTCGAAATTGCTCTTCATTTACAACGTAACATGCACACTCGTTGATTTTTCAGAATTGAAGTGTGGTCGCCTGCTGAATTTTTACTGCCGAATCGTAAAATATAAAATTTATAATGTTCAAAAGTGCTACGGTGATTATTTTATGCTGAGCTAAAATAAAAATTAACAAATTACCCATGAAATAAGTGTTTTACTAAAGTATTTATAAATAGTGCCAACGGCGGACCAGTCATTGACGGTTGTATCAAATTTATGCGCCAGCAAAGGAACGGTCATTAACGTTTGGATCAAATTTCCACGCTAGCATAGGACCGGTCCTTAACAGTTGGATCAAATTTCCACGCTAGCAAAGGACCAGTCCTTAACAGTTGGATCTAATGTCCACCCTAGCATGGGACCGGTCCTTAACAGTTGGATCAAATTTCCACGCTAGCATGGGACCGGTCCTTAACAGTTGGATCTAATTTCCACGCTAGCAAGGGACCAGTCCTTAAAAGTTGGATCAAATGTCGACGCTAGCATAGGACTGGTCTTTAACAGTTGAATCAAATTTCCAAGCTAGCATAGGACCAGTCCTTAACAGTTGGATCTAATGTTCACGCTACCATGGAACCGGTCTTTAACAGTTGGATCAAATTTCCATGCTAGCATGGGACCGCTCCTTAACCTTTTCATAGCCACAAATAAATCATGCCACAGTGCTTATGAGGTCAAATATTTTTTGTCAAAATAAAACTTGTCTAAAAAAATTTGTTTTGCTGTGTTAAAAAGAAATTATAATTTACTTGCGAAATATTATGTCCCGCATCGATTGTTATTGTTTTTTCTTGAAGTTAAACCAGTTTAATATTTTCATTGTCAAACAGTTTTCGAAATTTACCGAAAAATCGGTTAAAAGTATGTATTTGGACATTTGATTAAATATTTTGGGATAACTAAAACAGATGTCAGTGTGTGTTCCTTTTCTGACAAATTGTTAATACAAGCCAATACGGCGCAAGAATACGTCACCAAAAGTTCTTCCGAGATATCTCATCTTTTGCAACCATCAAGTTAACGGTTATATCAAATTTCTGTGCTAGCAAGGGACCGATTTTTAACGGTAGAATCAAATTTCTTCAAAATAAAATGCCTTACATCTAACAAATGATTTAGGAATATCTTACTATAGTGACTTCCATGGTCGAAGAGTCATCTTCAGGTTTATCGACGGCCAACATTCTAGCTGCCATCAGCTCGGCCAGCAGGTAATCGAGGAGAAGAACTCGATCGCAAGTACACTGTAGTCTCGAAGACATGTGACCTGCGGATAAAGTCAAAATATATAATAGTCAGCTATACAATGGAAGGTATATCGCTGGATAGGACGTCGTCTTCGAAAGATTTGGGAGTTACATTCGATCCTAAATTATCTTTCAGTCTTCATATTACATCAGTATGTAATAGCTCCCATAAGATTTTGGGATTTGTTCTTAGGAATGGGAAAGATTTTACCAATTCAAAAGTTCTGAAGTTATTGTATAACTCTTTGGTAAGAAGTCGGTTGGAATTTAGTACACTGGTGTGGGCACCACATGAAACTAAATATTACCTGTTGATTGAAAAGGTATAGAAAAAGTTCTTATGTATTTTGTACCTCAAAGAAAACGGTTATTATCCTTCGCTGTACCCAACTGATTTCTTGCTGGGTATGGTGGACTATCAATCATTGGAAATTAGACGAACTATCCATTTGGGTGTTCATTTATTTCAACTGATTCGTGGTCGAATACATAACTCTGATATTTTGAATGACTTGACTTTGTTTGTCCCCGACAATTATCTGCGATAAAGGCAACATAGATTATTTCACCTGCCACTGTGTAGAACCAATTTACCTAAGGTTATTGCCCGTGGGCAGGGCAATAATACTTCTAAACCGGATCTCTTCGGATGTGGACATCTTCAACGATAGTGAGGCTGCCCTCAGAAAACAACTACCTCTTATATAATGTATAAAATTGCTATTTGCTTCTCTTGTTCTTTTTATTGTTTCTTATTACTTAATTTTTTGTGTTTATGTATATTGATTATATTGTATTTAAGACAAAACAAAGCTGCTGACTGTAGGCCGAACGCAACATCAGATGAGAGTAGTGATGTCAGGAGTTCCACTAAAGAACACCAAGGAGTTTGTCTACCTCGGGAGCAAAATAACATGGGACGGTCGGTCTAAGAGCGAGGTCGACAGCCGTATACATCAGGCTAGGCTTGCATTTAATAAAAGGTCGAAAATAATAATCAAATAATATAGTCCTAAAACTGAAAATACTCCCTCATCAAGACTCAATGTACGGCTGCGAGACATGGTGCCTATCCGAAAGGGATAAGCGGAGACTAGAAGCTTTTGAGATGTGGTCCTATAGAAGACTATTAGGAATTTCCTGGAGAGACCACATCACGAATGAGGAAGTTCTTCAAGGAATTGAAGGAGGAAGGCACCTGCTCAGGACTTTGTCCGAAAGGCATGCAAGATGGATCGGCCATGTAATACGTCAAGAAGGTCTCGTGCATGCCATAATGGAGGGTCTGACCGAGGGGACAAACTCTAGGGGACGCCCACGCCAAGAATACCTGGAGGACCTGTTGGTGGACGTGCGCTGCTCATCATATGCAGATTTCAAAAGAGCCGCACAAGACAGGGAAGAATGGAAGAGAAGAATAGAGGAAATTGCTGCAAACCAATCCCAGGATTGAAACCAGAGAAGAAGAAGCGCTTTGATTATATACTGCAATGTTTATGATTTAAATATTGAAATGAATTGAAATATGATCAAAGACACTTCAGACTGACACTTCAGACTGGCACTAGTTATTGTAATTATAGAAAATTACAAACAAAAGTTTATCCAAAAATGGGTTAAGATGACAGTGCAGAATGGTGTTCTTGTACCAACCCTTATGTATGGAAATGAAGCATTGAACTGGCTGGCTTCTATGCTTCGCTTCCATGCATAATGGTTGGAACTAAAACTCCACTGTGAACGGCCAATCAGTCTGTTTATGATAAAATTACCTGACACTAGGCTGACATAAGGACACCCGAGCTCCTTGAGGAAGGAGCTGACCTCCAAGAGGAAGTGGCTGGACTCGTCAGGCCTGTTGGTTCGGTTGACCGACTCCTCGAGCTTGCAGAGCAGCCGCAACTCCTCGGAGAGGTAGTGGACGAGGCCGGTGTACATGGGGGATTTAGGACCACCCTCGAGGGCTTCTTGGAATACGGCCGAGTCCGTCAGAGGACCATCGTACCTGGAAACAATATCAAATCAAATAAATATATAGATATCAAATTAAGCCTGTCGTTGTTTATATACCCAAGATAACAAAGCAGATTTATAATACCTTAGCGAAGCGAAACATGTCATTCCCAAAAAATATAATAAAACTTCTATAAAACCAATGTTTTCATTTGCATTCATTATTCATGCATTGATTTATTACTCCGTTTGATTTGAATGTGCCACGTTTTATTTTTCTTGTTCCATTTAAAATAACAAACTAACCAAGTTCCGAAGGGGTAGGCAGAAAGGATGAACAGCCATACTGTTCATTCCTGACATACTTCTCTCGCTTCCCCAACATACATAAATCGTGTCATGCAAGCACGTTGATATCTCCGACTTACAATTTGATTTATTTGATTGTGTAACGTTTTCCTTGATCTTTCTCTATTTCTAGTTCTATATACTCTATTTAACATTGTTATTACATATGCACAATGGTGTTCTTCTACCGACCCTTATGTATGGAAGCGAAGCATGGAACTGGCAAAAGAAGGATGAAAGTAGAATAAATGCAGTTGAAATGAGATCTCTTAGAAGAATGTGTGGATACTCTGTGTATGATAAGAGTGCCGAATGAAAATATAAGAAGTGAATGCGGTGCGAATGATGGTGTCATGAACAAAATAATGAAAGGATCATTAAGATGGTTTGGACATATGGAAAGAATGAATGAAGAAAGAATGGTAAAAAAATTATAAGTTAATGATGTAAATGGAACCAGAAATAGAGGAAGACCGAGGAAAACGTGGCACAATCAAATAAATCAAATATTGAGTGTCGGCCATGTGAGGAGTCAGAGAAATCGACGCGCGTGCATGACACGATGTATGAATGTTGAGGAAGCGAAAGAAATATGTCAGGAAAGAAAAGTGTGGCAGTCCATTCTTTCTGCCTACCCCTTCAGGGAGACGGCGTGATGGTTAGTTAGTTAGTTAATTAGTTAGTTAGTTATTATATATTTAGTTTTTTTATAATTTTTTCCATTTGTCCTGACCATCATTAACGCTTTCTGGTCCACAAAAAAAAATGTTCCATCGGGTCCACAATAGATTTACAGAATTACACGGTGAAACAATACATCCAGGGTTTTTTTAATAAAACTATATTTGTTTACATTTATTTTGAATGTATGGAATAATGCTCTAATTATTACATTTTATACACAAATAGTTTGAATTCACTGTTCACTTCCTTCATATATTCTTCATCTCTACTTTCAAAGTCGTTGTCAATGAGTTTTTTTGTAATTCTAGGCATTTTGAGGGGTTCTAATTTTTAGAATAATAGTAAAAAACTAACTAACTAACCATCACGCTGTCTCCCCGAAGGGGTAGGCAGAAAGAATGGACTGCCACACCTTTCTTTCCTGACATATTTCTCTCGCTTCCTCAACATTCATACATCGTGTCATGCACGCGCGTCGATTTCTCTGACTCCTCACATGGCCGACATTCAATATTTGATTTATTTGATCGTGCCACGTTTTCCTCGGTCTTCCTCTATTTCTGGTTCCATTTACATCATTGACATATAATTTTTTTACCATTCTTTCTTCATTCATTCTTTCCATATGTCCAAACCATCTTAATGATCCTTTCATTATTTTGTTCATGACACCATCATTCGCACCGCATTCACTTCTTATATTTTCATTCGACACTCTATCATACACAGAATATCCACACATTCGTCTAAGAGATCTCATTTCTACTGCATTTATTCTACTTTCATCCTTCCTTTGCCAGTTCCATGCTTCGCTTCCATACATAAGGGTCGGTAGAAGAACACCATTGTGCACTGCCATTCTAGCTATAGGTTTTTGTTTGCGATGACAACTTTAAGTGCACCATTCACTTTGTTGCCTGCCCCAACCCTTCTTTCAATATCCCTCTCCACTCTCCCATCTCTTGTTAACATACTACCTAAATACACAAACTCAACTACTTGCTCCAAGTTTTCACCATTAGAATAATAGTAAGTATCGGTAATAATAATTATCCGGGTATTAGGATAATATCCTAAAAGCCGGGCATCCGAGTGACACGTACCGAGCCAGCCCCTAAAACAAACCTCTTGAATCTTTCTCAGGTAGAAAGTTACACATTCCAATGTTCATAAAAACATTGAATCCTTGTCCCAGTATTTATTTATTTCATTTATTTATTTTAAACATATCTAAAGCATTACAGATTTTTTTTTTCCAATACACTAAAGATACAAGTTAGAGATACACAATAATAAGTAATACATCATAGATTAATACAAAGAGCGGGAAACATAAGATGCATGACAAATTAATAAAATAAATATACCATACAATTATAATAAAGATAGTACTTCCCTCAGATGAGCCAAACTATCACAAAATATGTCAAACTCCGAGGTGATACGATTAAGCAAAGATAATGCTCTACCTACCGTCATAACCATTGGCAGGTTGGTTCTGCATCGTGGGAGATAAAACAATCTATGGCCCCTTTGTCGAAGATAATTATCAGGGACGAACAGACCTACATCACTCATGATTTCTGAGTTGTGTATACAACCGCCTATCAGTCGAAAGAAATGGACACCCAAGTGAATGTCTCGTCTCCTCTCGAGTGACTGGTAGCCTAGCATCCCTAGCAAGAAAACAGCTGGAAAGAGCCACGGGTAATATCCATACTCCTTAATATAGAGGTATCGCAGAAATTTTTTCTGCACCCTCTCCACCATCAGGGAATATCGAACCTCACGCCTTGGTATACCTTGGTGTACCTCAGGTGAGGCGTGAGTATACTGCTACACTAAATACGAGCGAGAAAAAAATATGTTTGCTTGTATTTTGATACTAAACTGACGAAGAAGAAAAATGTCAAATGACATTCGACATACGACTCACTGGAATAAAGTCGATGTCGGATGTCATTCGACATAGGACCAGAAAGAGTTAAAAATATAATTATGTTTTAATTCATATAAAATTCGCTATTGTGATTATAATGCTAAAAATGCCTGGAGATTCATTGACTCCTCGCGAGACTGACATTTCATATTTGATTGATTTTGACACATTTTCCTCAGTCTTCCTATATTTCTTGTTCCATTTACATCATCAAAAATATGTTAAAGAATATAGATTATTATTTTTTCCATGTGTCCAAACTATCTTAATGACCCTTTCATTATTTTGTTCATAACACTTTAATTTGAAACTCTGTAGTATACAGATTTATCACACATTCTTCTAAGAGATCTCATTTCTACTGCATTTATTCTTCTATTCTCAAGGATTATAAAATCAAAATGACTTCCACCCTTTCAGAGAAATATAGAACAAAAGCAATTAGATCAATATGCAATATGCTATTGTCAAAGTGCATCTACGCATTCGCGCATGCGCGTTATGAAGGGAGTCGAATGAAAAAAAATATTAAATTCATTCGTTTCTAATCACGATTATATTTATGAATTCGGATACAATCGAAATTTTATTGATATATTAATATCACACGTAATATAAGCGTCAAATGCTTTTTTTAAATGTAGATACGTGTAGAATACAGAAACGTAAAATGTGGCGAATCCTTGTAAATTCTAAACATATGGACCCTCTAATAATAAATAATAAACTAAAGTATTAATTATAAAATACTTCACGATTTATCTTCAATATTATATTTTAAACGGTTTTTAAAATAGCCTAATCGACAGCTAACAAAACGAGCTGAATCTGCGGAATTTTCATAGTCTATACACGATTTTAATTTTTAAATATTTATATAAATACGAAAATTTGGAACACGATAATGCTATAAAAAGACATAAAATATATTAAAGCAAATTCAAATAGACTAATATTTTACCAGAAGTAAAATTTAACTCATTTTATGTTCTGAACGCGTTTCCCTGCATCCAACCATGTTTTTCATAACCTGTCAAAATTAAATTGTACAAAAAACTTTGAAATTCTATTAATAATAATTGAAATAATACGATTTTATATTTACCCAATGTCGGCCAGGGCATCTACGACGTCAATCTCCATTATATAATTGTGCAATTGCACAAACTATTCGAGATTTTTAATAAAATTCTACCAGATTAGGCGTAGGCGAAGCGGCGAACGAAAATATGTATGTATTCTAGTTTGAGTTGGAATCAATTTTGTGTTTACTGTTGCCAGTGCTAAAAAAAGTAGCTGTCAGTATTAAATAGGCATAATAGTAAACGGGGTAAAATTACATATTTTATAGATACATTTATTTGGGCCATGAAAGTATTATTGGATTAATTTATTTGGCTGTAAATGTAATATTCTTAAATAATAACCATATTATCAGAGAGGCACCAGTTATGAGCAAAGGACATTGCGAAATATAACATTTTAGTTTGACTATGAGGCACGGTGCCGAACTAAAAGAAAAAAAAGCCTACTGAAAGCTTTTGAAATGTGGTACTACAGAATAATTTTATAATTTTTCTAGAGAGACCACATCACGAATGATGAGGTTCTCAATAGAATCGAAGGAGGGATCAACTTATCATATCCATTTCAGAGAGGTGAGGACAGTGTATATGAATTGAGGAAATGACACTGGTTGAAGGAACACATTATCGAAGGCGCCTTCGACGTGAATATCTGAAACTGAGTCGCAATAATATGTTGAGTTAAAGAGGACTACAGAAAACTAAGCGAAGTGGAGGATGAGGTTCAAAATTTTGTTGCAAATCAATCCCTAGGATTAAAATTGCAAAGAACATTTTGTTTTGTGTTTGATATGAAATAAAGGTTTATTGGTCTATTATGGCGACAATATCAAATTAGTGTTTTGCATATCTATAGTAATTTTCGTGAAGACTACGTATCATTGACGTAAAGAAAAGTCGTACAACAGTATTCTCCATAATTTAATAACCATCGTATTACAAGAGTGAAAATATTTTATATAAGTTCATTCATATTTTCATAGATGGCGGTAATAAGAAACCGTAAATAATAATTTGGTTAGAGCTGGGTTATTTTAGTAATATTGCTTTAAAAAAAATTAACACGTTCTCGGGTAAAAGCGCATTATTTAATTTCGTATTTGACAATGCATACAATATTTGGAATAAGCAATTTTTTTCAAGAATTAATCTATTACAAAATAAATATTTTTCAAAATGGAATGTTTAAAACAAAAATTGCTGATGTCATCGTAAAAGTGCGGCAAACAACAACAAATCATCACGCCGTTTCCCCTAAGGGGTAGGGAGAAAGAATGAACCGCCACACTATTCTATACTTGTCACACCTCTCTGGCTTCATCCACATTCATTCAACGAGTTATACGCGCACGTCGATTCTTCCGCCCATGGCCGACCTTTAAAAATTAAATTTTTAATACGGCGTTTAGTTTATAATGTTTAGGATTTATGGTTTTTAAGAATTTTCAGTTAGATTATTCTTTTTTCTGGAAATTAGATCGTCTATTCTTTAATTATAAAACATCTAATTCCCCTTTTTCTGAGAGCATAATCGACAGTTTGGCTAAGGACGAAACAGAAAAAAACGATATGGCCATTAATTTGGACGTCAATAAATTTCTGGAAAGATTTTCATCCGTTGGGTGGGGTAGGTACCGCAGCCCTTAGCACAACAATAAATCACGATAAATTTATTTACGATTTGGAATAATTTGATTGATCGAGCAACACCATTACTCAAAATGGATTGAGTTATGTTTTTGCAGGGAAAAGGGGAGGCCGATTTTTTTATTAGACGAAACAGGGGATTGTGTTTTTCTTGTTTTTTTCAACCATGTGGATTTATTGCATGATATTAGAGGGGTTATGTGCGTAAATAATGGTTTAACGACATAGAAAATAAAGACAACAAATCATCACGCAATTTTATTAGAAATACAGGACTAAAAAATAAATTGAGACGCTCTAAAGGCTTGCGGAATGTCTATTCTCCAATGTATATCATCATCATCTCTCCATCTCACCATCTCTCATGCGTTCCTGGTATTATGTTGTATATTTTATTATATATTTGATGCCTCAATAGATGCCTTAAACATTTATGCTGTTTGTAATGTCAGTCGAGTCAATAAACAGATTGGATTTGTTTGACGTTTTCTTTTTTACAGACATGACTGCCACACCGAAGGTCCCGGATTCGATTCCCGGCGATGGCAGTGTGATTGCCACCCTGTCATTTTAGAATTCACGTGACAATAAAATGGCGATAGATTAGCTACCCATCGAACGTCATGACAATTAATATAATAGCTACAAACAAATTGCATACAGTAATTGACTTCAAACAACCTGTTGTATACAAAAAGAGATCTTAAGATGGTTTGGACACATAGAAAAAATTTGGTATATAAAAAACGTACATGTTCTTTTTGTTTTGTTTTTTTTAAATCAAATGATTTTACTGAAATCTCTAAATGGAAGTTCATTTTAAATAATAATTAAATAAAAATATGTTTTTGTAACTACTTCCACTTTTGTTTTTATTTCGACAGCGACCGGTTTCGCCAGACTCTCTGGCATCGATAAACTGGTGACACTATTGTAAACTTAGTCCTTTATATACATACAAATCAGGGGTGTAAATATTTGAAGATTATTTTTGTATAGAATCATGTTTACCACCCCTGATCTGTATGTATATAAAGGACTAAGTTTACAATAGTCTTACCAGTCTGTCGATGCCAGCGAGCCTGGCGAAACCGGTCGCTGTTGAAATAAAGACAAAAGTGGAAGAAGTTAAAAAACATCGTTTTATTTAAATATTAATACCAAGGATTTAAATCAATGACAAATTTTTGGATGTTGTATACATGTTAATCTGCAACACCACCCTTTGCATGGTAGTTTATTCAATCTACACACTAACGCCATCTATGAAGATTGTATTTTAAGCATTAAGCAGAAGATCTTTTTAACGCAATGTGAAAGGCTACCGCTATTTAGCGCATTGATAGAAACTCCAATCTATATGATATATGCTATATTGTCACTCCAATCTATATGCTATAATTTTGACCAGTTTTTTTGTTTTTTACAACATTTTGAATGTATACAAATACTTGTAGACGAACAACTGGATTCCACTCATTGCGGGCTATCAATTCAAGAATCAATTGTATCTCAATAGAGACGAAGATGCAAATTGGATACAGAATATTGTGGTCATAAGAAAAAAGGTGGAATGGGGAATGTTGTATTACATAAAGCGTACGCTTAACACCTCGATCAACCATATTCTGCTTCCAATTTAAATCAATGACATTAAATTTTATTTTTACAATCTTCAATATGAGCATAAAATAGCTCATTATTATGAAGAAGGAATCTGGTCGTGTCCAGGCTTGAACCCGAGTCCCCTGGATCAGGAGCCAAGCGTTATATCCCCTAGACCAGCACCCGATTGCTTCTAGTACATTTGAATCTGGTATTTGTATTAATATAATAACCATATTCTATGTGATAATAGATGTATTTTCGCTATATAAGCTATCTCCAAATTAAAACCCAGTCGGTCGCGTATGATATATAGTGCTTTGCTGTCCCCGTATCGCGACTTGGAGAAATATATTGTAGATACCCTGTGAGACCATTCCTTTCGCATACAGGATGATCCCGAAGAACAAAGCGAATTCGTTTATTTACGTTTGTAAAGTAAATAAAAATGCATACATAATATTTAATATCGTTCGGATGGGTAGAGTTCATTCACTACAGGGAGATCGTTAACAATACTATGAATGACAGAATTTACAAAAAATCTTGACGCTATTTTTATTTTATTTTTTATGATTGGAAAACCAAAAAATGTTTCAATCATATATTCAAACATTGAAATAAATAAACATGTTATTTTTTTTTTAACTTGAAGAACTGATTAACCAGGAAACAGTAGTGAGATTCTGTAAGTCTCAACGCCTACGGTGGGCTGGCCATGTGGAAAGAATGCCAGAGGGTAGAACACCACAAATTATATCCAGATGGGTGCTCCGCGAAAAGAGACCAAGAGGCAGACCGAGGAAAAGATGGGCGGATTGCGTGGAAGAAGATTGGGAGAAAATGTAATGAGCTGGGGAATGGAGAGAGATGGCCAGAGACAGAAGTCAGTGGATGACCGTTGTGGAAGAGGCCGAGTCTCACACCAGGATGTAGAAATGAATGTTATTTTCATTAATTTTTATTAACAAAAATGCTATCGACTTGATTGCCAAGATAATAAAAAATTTGTTCATTAAAATTATAATTTGTCAATTGATTTTTTTAGAATCAACATAGTGTATGAATGTGGAGGATGCTAGAAAGATGTGTCAAGATAGAGTAGTGTGGTGGTCTATTCTCTCTGCCAGCCCTTTAGGGCAGCGCTCTGCAACCGGTGTGCCGTGAGCCGGATGCAGGTGTGCCGCAGTCAAATACACAATAAAAAAATAAAAATAAAATTTAAGTAGGTACACAACAGGTCGTTTGGACCCAATTACTGTATACACATTTTTATTTAGCTATTATATTGATTCTCGTGACATGTGATAGGTAGCCAATCTATCGCCATTTTATTGTCACGTGAATTCTACACCAGACCAAAGATAGTGTGACAATCACACTGCCATCGCCGGGAATCGAACCCAGGACCTTCGGCATGGAAGTCAGAGCTCATAACCACTCTGCCACAAAGGTCGTCGGAAGCCGTGAATTGCGAAAGAGGAGCACTGCTTTAGGGTAAACGGTGTGATGGTTTTTGCTGCTGTTGCTGTGAATAGAAAGAGAAGTCATGGCACGACAAAATCAATCCAATTTTAAAGGTCGGCCAAGTCGGAAGAATCGATGTGACGCTAGAGATGTGTGTCAGGATAGAGTAGTGTTGCGGTCTACCCTCTCTGCTTACCCTTGCGGAGAAACGGTATGATTACTATTATTATTATTTATTTATGGTTTGTTGTTGTTATTGTTGAAACATACTATAATATACTACAAAGATAATTATTTTTACGTCCCACATGTTGAGAGCGCGCGGCGAAAACAAGCAGATCTCTTGTAATACGCAGAGTAAGAAGTTTGTTTTGCATTTGTTGTTTTGTTAACTGGACTTGTTACTCGGGCGCAAGTCATTTGTCGGATATTATTCAGATACGTTTCCCTACATCTTCTGATTTATGGTTGCCCTAATTATTGCTTATTAATTAATTAGATAGTCAATTGTTTTGGCCGAAACACTATGATACCTTAACATTTAACTAACTAACTAACTAACCATCACGCCGTCTCCCCGAAGGGGTAGGCAGAAGGAATGGACTACCACACTTTTCTTTCCTCACACATTTCTCTCGCTTCCTCAACATTCATACATCGTGTCATGCGCGCACGTCGATTTCTCTGACTCCTCAAATGGCCGACATTCAATATTTGATTTATTTGATCGTGCCACGTTTTCCTCGGTCTTCCTCTATTTCTGGTTCCATTTACATCATTAACATATAATTTTTTACCATCATTCATTCTTTCCATATGTCCAAACCATCTTAATGATCCTTTCATTATTTTGTTCATGACACCATCATTCGCACCGCATCCACTTATTATATTTTCATTCGACACTCATCATAGACAGAGTATCCACTTTGCCAGTTCCATGCTTCGCTTCCATACATAAGGGTCGGTAGAAGAACACCATTGTGCACTGCCATTCTAGCTTTTTTGGATAGGTTTTTGTTTGCGACGACAACTTCCAATACCCTTTTAAACTGTTAAATTAAATAACTTTGTTTTTGTATCACAATTGTATTTTATTTTACGCGACAGCTGTTTCATCAACCTATGTTGACATCATCAGGTGTTACACTAATATATCAAATGTCACATTGATATATTATTTTTAATATATTGATATCGTTTTTAATTTATTACGTTTCATCTTTTTTGACTCTATACTATGTGTAATTGTTCCTTCTAATTACTGTTTTATTATTATTATTATATTTTCCACCTTTGATATTTTCTCCTATAAATAGTAACTAACCGTTCTTTTAATTAAAATATTTAGGTACCTAACTCAATTTCAGCAAGAACTTCAAAATTGTATCAAAGAAATTATTCAAATTGACATAGGAACAAATACACATAAAGATTCGAAAAATCACGAAAATTTGACATTTGACATATTAATGTAACACCTGATGATGTCAACATAGGTTGATGAAACAGCTGTCGCGTAAAATAAAATACAAAAACACAGTTATATAATTTAACAGTTTAAAATTAATTAATTACCTGATTAAAAATGAATCTGATAACATAATATACAAATTATTGATTAATTTATGCATGGAACTTGCAACACAAGGATGAAAGTAGAATACATGCAGTAGAAATGAGATATCTTAGACGAATATGTGATAAATATGTATGTAGATATATGATCTCTACATGAGGGAGTATGGTAGCTATCCGTGGCTCTATCCCACGACATTTCTTTTGGGAATGCTCGGAACCAATTCTCTACAGTTTTTAAGAGATGGGCAACTTATAACCCATATCTTTAGATACCTCAGGGGTATTTCGAGAACTCGGCCGTGCTGGAGATATCTCCGACAGCGACAGCATAGATTGTTTTACCTACTGGCCGCCAGAACCAACCTGCCTCTGGTGACACCGGTGGGAAGAGCAATTAATCTGCTGAACGCGGTCTCCTCGCACATTCTGCACAAGCTCTTAAAAATGGAGCGTCCCTATTGTAAGACCCTGTACATGGTAAGTCCACCATAGACGTTGAGACTTACAGAATCTCATCACGAATGTAAATTGATTAAACATCTTTGTATTTTAGTCTTCTTCGATGGCCCTACAGTCCATATCGAGCCTTAGGCTTATTTTTTCTTCGCCTCCAACTCCTCCAGTCCAGTGGCGGTACTTCCATACAAGCCGAAAAGCCGGGCTTGCGAAGTTTGTTACGCGTTTGAGCCGTCTACGAATAAAATATAATAATATTTTGAATTTTCGGGCGAGTTAAAACGATTTAATTCATTGCGTTGTAAATGACTCCGCTGAAATGCGAATAAATGACCCAAGTGTATGTTTTTTCCACTACGTAGAATACCGTAGCGTAGGTGAGATGCCCGCGAAATCGCCTACGTCCACATGTTTTGTTTCATGTTTTCGATGGGCTTCATATTGGGCTTGCAAAATGTTAAAGGGTCTTTGTCACACTTACGTATTTTTGGCTTGTAATCATATAGCCAGGTGCATATATACCAGAAGATATCTACAATTTTTTGTATGGATTTGAAGCCGGACTTTATCGCTCTGAAGTATGTTACTATTCGATGCGTCACGAACTTCATTTCTATTGTCAGAATGTTATCTGTCATTTACGTTATTTACAGAAATGTTATGAAAAGAAAACTTATGTAGTTTCTTTACGAACATTTATTTATAATTTATGTTTCAGTGTTAATAAATTTATTATTATTGTCAATTTACAGCTTATTTCTTATAAATTATATTTCTTCTTGTATTTGTAAATACATTACACAAGAATATAGTTTGATGACGCAGAAAATTGTTTTTGTATAGAATTAAAATGCGTCTGAAATGGTATTTAAAATCAATTTATTTCTTCTTCTTCTTCTTCAAGTGCCCTGTCGGGTCCCCCCAACGGCGGCGATCACCTCGGCGAACCTGTCCCTGTCCTACGCCGCTCGGAACAGCTCCTCCACACTTCGGATGCCGATCCACTCCCTCACGTTTCGCAGTCAGGACATTTGTCTCGGCGTCTCTCAATTTTCCCCTCCAATATCAGTTGGCGAAGGTGGTACTTTTCCCCACGCAGTATATGACCCAGATGTGAGATCTTTCGAACCTTGATAGTTGATAACAGTTCTCTAACAACTCTAGCTCGCCTCAGGACTTCGGTATTGGTAACCATGTCTGTCCAGAGAACTCTAAGCAATCGTCGATGGAGCCATATTTCAAATACTTCCAGTCTGTTCATTGAGTTAACTTTCAAGGTCCACGTTTCACATTAGTACAATAAAACAGACCACACATAGCATCTGATCATTCTCTGGCGGAATTTAGAAAGATAAAATTATTTTAATCCGGAAAAATACATTATAGTGACCCTTTACTAATATTATCGGCCGTACTAGAGGATGTTGGTCTTTTTGTCCCCGATAGATATCTCCGACAGCGACAGCACAGATTGTTTGACCTACCGGCCGCCAGAACCAATCTGCCTCTGGTGACACCGGTGGGAAGAGCAATTAGTCTTCTGAACGCGGTCTCCTCGGAGATCGACGTCTTTCATGTTAGTGAAAGTACGTTCAGGGGACAAATACTCTTGACTTTGGAAAGTATCTTGTCTTCCTAATGTCGAACCATCACTAATGCGTTCCTGGTTAAAAATACCTTTACTTAATAGATGCCTTAAACATTTATGCTGTTTGTAATGTATTTTGAGTAAATAAACTGATTTGATTTGATTATAACACAAAAAAGTCAGACGGGCTTGCCTTACTGGTTGACCCTAGGCACGCCACTGCTCCAGTCCTCTACTTCGACCCTTGTCTTTTAGTGAGTAGTATAAATATCAAAAAGTATCCAATTTCAGATACCAATTATTTGAACAATGTTTATAAACAGGCCGACAGAAGAGAACAATGAGCTGTCTGCCATAATAATAAATGTAATGGCGACAAAAGACTCGTGTCTTTGCGAAAAAGTGATTATATTTCACGACAATAGTTGTCTTTCTCTCTTGCAGAATATCCGATCGATTTCCGGAAGAATTTTTATTATTGACTAAAAAAATTCATGTGAAATCGCCTTTTTATGTATAAAGTCATTCACGATTTTTTTTAGTTAGAGTGATAAAACTTTATAAACGTAATTTTCCGTTTCGGAATCATATTTTCATGTAATAAAACAAATCTACCCATCCCTTAGCATATAAAGATTTATATATCATCAATGTAAAGTAATCCTGAAGTTTTATTATGATTTGTTTTATGGAAGTTACATGATTTGCCTTCAAGTATCTAGGCATAGAGCTGATCTGCGGAAAGAAATACAAGCCCAAGTAAACAAGGCAGCTGCAATCTCTGGGGCTCTAAAATCCACAATATGGAAAAACAAAGACATGGCCATTAAGAGTAAAATGAGAATCTATAAAGCATGCGTAAGACCAATAATAACATATGGCGTCAAAGCAAGGGCAGACACAGTAAAGACCAAACAAGTTTTGAAGACTTCCGAAATGAAGACACTGAGGACGATAGCAGGCAAGACACTGAGAGATCGCGTGAGGAACACCAGAATAAGAGAGATATGTGAGAAGATATTATAAGATGGAGCGGACAGCGAAAAACTCCAGAGTTCTGTTCCAGAGGGCTGCTCGTACTGTGAGATGGAATCCCAGCTGTACTTCCATCTTTTAGACGGTCTTCCACGAGGATAAGTCCCGTAAACATGCAATATAGGGGAGTCTGGTGGCGTCCATTCTTTGGACATGACCGTGCCAGTTTTCGCTGTCTACTCCATCTTATAATATCCTCAGCGTCACATTTCTCTCTTATTCTGGTGTTTCTTGCGGCATATCTCAGCGTCTTGCCTGATATCATTCTAGACTTCCAAGATGAAGACACTTAGGATGATAGCAGGATAATTTTCAAAATTGTATCAACTGAACTGAAGGGGTAGATAAGCAAAAATAATGGACCTGCGCACTGTTCTATCCTGACATCTTCTTCTCAGTCGTATTCTTCATGATTGAGGGTCGTGCCTACCCTGTAAACTATTGACCATGGCACGCCAAGCGCTCCTGTCACCCGTCAGTCTCCAGGCTGCAGCTAATGGCAATCCAGTCAGATCCCTGATTTGATCTCGGTGGTCGTCCTTGTGGTCACCTTTATTCCAATTTGCCCATGATGATGAACTTTTCAAGGTTGTCCTGTCCTATCCTGATATACTTCTCTCGATTCCTCGACATTTATCGATCGTGTCATGTCACGCACGTCGATTTCTCCGACTCCTCACGTGGCACTTTAATTTTTTTAATTATTTGTTAAAAATTAGACCACCTAAGAGATGAAGACCAAGAACTGGCAAAGGGATGGCCAGGGTGATGGGCACGGAAAGGCTTGAAATCAACGTGGACGGCAACAAAATTGAGAATGTCCAAGAATATACATACCTGGGACACAATATTCGATAAGGCCGAGATAACCAAACCGCAGAGCTAAAAAGAAGAATTGGACCAAGCTGGGCAGCTTTCGGAAACATGAGTTAAATCCTTAAAAACCGGAAAATACCGATCAACCTGAAACGAAAAGTCTACGAAGCCTGCGTTCTGCCACTTGATACTTATGGTCTTGAAACTGTTACATTGTCCAAACAAAGTGCCAAGAAACTACGAGTGACCCAAAGAGCCATGGAATGAGCCATGTTAGGAATAAGCCTAAGAGACAGAGTCAGAAACGATACGGTGAGAGAAAAAACAAAGGTCACTGACATCATCCACCGGGTGGCGACTCTAAAATGGCAATGGGCAGGTCACGTAGCCAGAAGCTCAGATGAAATGTGGACAAGAAGACTGCTGACTTGGAGACCGTGGACGGCAAAGAGAAGTGCAGGGCGACCGCAACTACGGTGGAAGGCTGATCTGAACAGACACGTCGGAATAACCTGGATGCAGTCTGCACAGGACAGAGTGGCATGGAAGCGTATGGAGGAGGTCTATGTCCAAGAGTGGACGGGAATAGGCTGAGGAAGAAGAACAAGAAGAGATGAAGGGGCAGCTGGTCCTCATCATCCGAGAAAAAGCAAGAAAAATCCAAAAATTAATCGTTTCGATATCGATACGAGTATACTCGTATATGGTAGTTATAATACAAAATACCAAGAATATTTTTTTCTCATTACAAAAGATAGTTCAGCCATGCTTACCTATAGTTTTCGTGTTGAAGTTACTTTCCCCTTTCGGGCCGTCACTTTTTTCGCCATCTGGCAACACTAAATTAATCAAAGTTCCCGCCGTTTCGCGCACCGCGCTAGCGCCATCCTCGAACACACGCGGCATTATTTTTAATTAAAACGATAAATCATATCTGTAGTTAGTTGTTTGTTCGGAAGTGGTTAGAAATATTAATTTTAATCACCCATTTATAATACAGCGCCGGATTTATGTTTGACAGATGAGACCATCCCCCGCGCGTTCTATGGATTCCATATTTTAAATTAACGATAAATTAACCGCCAGTGCGTTTTTGTTTGTTTTCAAAAAAGAGCAGGCTTTTTAAATTTTCGAATACAGTTTAACCAATCGAAATCACTATTTACATGGCCGTAATGTTAAATTAAATGTGGATCCTATCTGATCTAACAGCTATCAAATGTCAAAAAAATTAAAAACATTGCGACTTCTTCGAAACCATTCTTTTTCTTCTTCTTTTTGTCCTGTCACACCTCCGTGGTGCATAGAGCCTCAATGAACCTTCTCCACCCGACTCTATCGCATGCCTGATGCCTAACATCATCCCAAGTGAGGCCTGCTGCCTTAACCTCGTCCTGCAGGGTTCTTCTCCAGGTGGCTCTAGGTCTGCCTCGCTTCCTCTTTCCCCCCATAGGGGACCAGTCTAGTGCACCCTGAGCGATGCAGGCTGGGTTCCGTCTCAGAGTGTGACCGATCTACTGCCATTTGCGTCTAGCGACTTGTTCTCTAATTGGCTTTTCGCCTGCCATGGTCCAGAGATTATTAAACATAAACTTCATGATATGATATTGCTTCATAAATTAATTCACTTTAAAATTGACAATTCTGAGCTGTAAAATAAATTCTAATATCATTTATTTAGTTTTGTTTTATCGGTTTGGTTCGCATTGCGATGATGAAAACAGCGATTTAAAAAAATATGATAGTAATAATAATAATAGGTTGTTTCAATCAAACCTACTAATTGGTTGTGTCAATGGACCCGGAAAACAAGATGGAAATTTCTTAAATGTGAGAAAATTTGCCGCGTATAAGATTTTAACAGCTCTATGGATTCGTGGTAAAATGCCATTTGATGGAGAGACACTCACTTTTTGTTATGTATGAAATCTGCTTGCCGCGCTGGGTGTTCCACTTACCATTGAGCCATAGAGAATGAGAGTGATCGCAGACACGCGAGTCTGTGTGAACCAGAGTGAATGAAAAAGTAACCGGTGAACAACATGTTTATATGGGTTACACGGTTTGAGCATCAGTGGCCGATGGAACAATGAAGTAACTGCACTTTATACAAAACAAATATATATTTAACAAACAAACCAACACGCCGTTTTCTGCAAGGCAGAAAGAATGGACTGCCACACTTTTTTTTCCTGAAATAATTCTCTCGCTTCCTCAACATTCATACATTATGTCATTCACGCGCGTCGATTTCTCTGGCTCCTCTCGTGGCCGGTATTCACTATTTGATTTATTTGATCGTGCCGCGTTTTTCTCGATCTTCCACTATTTCTGGTTCCATTTACATCGTTAACATATACTTTTTTATCAGTTTTTCTTCATGTGTCCAAACCATCTTAATGATCCTTTCATGAGGGAGTATGTATGGCTCTATCCCACGGCATTTCTTTTAGGAATGCTCGGAACCAATTCTTTACAGCTTCGAAGAGATGGGCATCTCATAACCCATTTCTTTAAATTAATCAGGGGATATTTCGAGAACTCAGCCGTGCTAGAAGGTGTTGGTATTTTTGTCCCTGATAGATTTCTCCGACAGCGACAGCACAGATTGTTTTACCAACCGGCCACCAGAACCAATCTGCCTCTGGTGACAACGGTGGGAAGAGCAATTAGTCTGCTGAACGCGGTCTCCCTGGAGATCGACGTCTTTCATATTAGTGAATGTACGTTCAGGGGACAAATACTCTTGACTTTAGAAAGTATATTATCTTCCTACTGTCGAACCATCTCTAATGCGTTCCTGGTACTATGTTGTATTTTTATAATATTTTATTCTTCTTCTTCTTCTTCCTCAGCCTATTCCCGTTCACTCCTGGACAAAGGCCTCCTCCATTTGCTTCCATGTCATTCTGTCCTGTGCAGATTGCATCCAGGTTATTCCGACGTGTCTGTTTAGATCATCCTTCCACCGTAGTTGGCGTCGTCCTGCACTTCTCTTCGCCGTCCACGGTCTCCAAGTCAGCAGTCTTCTTGTCCATTTTTCATCTGAGCTTCTGGCTACGTGACCTGCCCATTGCCATTTTAGAGTCGCCACCCGCTGGATGATGTCAGTGACCTTTGTTTTTTCTCTCACCGTATCGTTTCTGACCCTGTCTCTTAGGCTTATTCCTAACATGGCTCTTTTCATGGCCCTTCGGGTCACTCGTAGTTTCTCGGCACTTTGTTTGGACAATATAACAGTTTGAAGACCATATGTACCAACTAGCAGAACGCAGACTTCATAGACTTTTCGTTTCAGGTTGATCGGTGTTTTCCGGTTTTTAAAGTTGACTCCTCACGTGGCCGACATTCAATATTTGATTTATTTGATCATGCCACGTTTTCCTCGGTCTTCCTCTATTTCTAGTTCCGTTTATTCATTAATTCTGTCCATGTGTACAAACCATTAATGATCCTTTCATTATTTTGTTCATAACATCATCATTTGCACCGCATTCACTTCTTATATTTTTATTCGACACACACAGATTTTCGACACATTCATCTAAGAGATCTTACTTCTACTTCATTTACTGTACTTTCATCATTTTTTGCAGTTCCATGCTTCGCTTCCATACATAAGGGTCGATACAAGAACACCACTGTGCCCTGCATCAGCAGTATCACGATTATATTTTATTTTAAGAGCCAACTATTTTTCGAGAACTTTTTATTTAAAAATCGCTTAAAACTATTTTTTTAAGTCAGACTTTAATATTTCATATTGATAACAAGTTATTAATTACAACAACAAAAACACCTTTATAGTTAATACAAATGAAAAAGTCAGTTTTCTAGAAGTTGTATCATATTTTATGGAAATGACATGTTTCGCCCTTCTCAGGCATTATAAAATGTCAAATGTCGACAGAGAAAGGGTAGACAGAGAAAATGGACCGCCACACTAATCTATCCTGAAACACCTCTCTAGATTCCTCCACATTCATACAGCGAGTCATACACGCACGTCGATTCTTCCGACTACTAACATGATCAACCTTTAAAATTTGATTAATTGTCATGCCGTGCCATGTTTTCCTCGATATACCTCGACTCCGTACTCACGAATTTACATATTTCATGATATTAATTAATTAATTTAGGTATATAATAAGTCGTAGACCATTGAATGTTTAATTATAAATATCTCTCTCTCTGGTTTCAATCCTGGGATTGGTTTGCAGCAATTTCCTCTATTCTTCTCTTCCATTCTTCCCTGTCTCGTGCGGCTTTTTTGAATTCTGCATATGATGAGCAGCGCACATCCACCAACAGGTCCTCCAGGTACTCTCGGCGTGGGCGTCCCTTAGAGTTTGTCCCCTCGGTCATACCCTCCATTATGGCATGCAAGAGGCCTTCTTGTCGTTTTACATGGCCGATCCATCTTGCACGCCTTTCGGACAAGGTCCTGAGCAGGTGCCTTCCTCCTTCGATTCTTTGGAGAACCTTACAAATATAAAAAGGGGATATTAATACCTTACTAAAATTGCTTTTAACAATTTTTTTCTGAAAGTGGATTTATTCCACATTTAAAAATAACGGCTTTTATGTACAATTTAAAACAAAGGTAGGTACTCGTGTGTTCACTGAAGCACTGTTCGAGTAAAACAATCCAAAAGTACAAGCATTATTACTGCTGTGGGCTCTATAAAGGAATTGTCAAGAAAGTGATTGATACCGCCGTAGTCTGATTTGTGCTGTGTACCGGAAGTAACGCGAGAAATACGGAAGTGTTCCGGCCTGGGTAATTACATCCAGCCCTCTGCCTATCATGCGGTAGAAAGATTTTATAGAAAATACCGCTTTGTGTGAAACCGCGTTAAATGAGACTCTGAAATCAAATCAAATCAGTCTATTTTCTCAAAAGATATTACAAACAACAATTTTAGTTTAAGGGATCTATTGAGAACAAGTAAAACATAAAATATATATAATAGCAGGAATTTTTTACTTCATTTGCAGTAAAAAAAAATACTCGAATTAACTGCTAACTACATATGCAGCTCAGACAGGTTGCCCCAGTTCATAATACTCCACCTTCATAGCCGAGTTGTAAGTGCTTTGACTACCACACCGAAGGTCCTGGATTCGATTCCCGGCGATGGCAGTGTGATTGTCAGATTGTCTATGGTCTGGTGTAGAATTCACGTGTCACGAGAATCACTATGATAGGTATAATACCCTTTACATCGATTTGGCTCGTGCTGTCACGATGTAAAGAGCGATTCAACAAAATAATGATAATAATAATAATAATTGTCAGATTGTCTTTGGTCTGGTGTAGAATTTAAGTGCCAATAAAATGGTTATAGATTAGCTGCCTATCACATGTCATGAGAATCAAAATGATAGCTATACATTTTACATTAATTTTTCAAATCAAATCAAATCAATTTATTTTCTTATAATATATTACAAACAACAATTTTAGTTTAAGGCATCTATTGAGAACAAGTAAAACATAAAAAAATATATAATAGCTGGAACGCATGAGAGATGGTTCGACATTAGGAATACAAGATGGATGAAGGCTAGCTTGAAAGAGCGTCGACGTCCATGGATCTAGGGGTGTTGTTCGATTCTCGCTTGTCGTTTAGTCTTCACTATGTAATAGCTCCCTCAAAATGCTTGGTTTTGTCATTAGAAACGTCAAGATCTTTCGTAATATTCAGGTGCTGAAGCTGCTGTATAACTCTCTGGTGAGAAGTCGGTCGGAATTTAGTTCCATTATCTGGGCGCCGCATGAGGTTCGATATTCCCTGATGGTGGAGAGGGTGCAGAAAAAATTTCTGCGATACCTCTATCTTCGGGAGTATGGATATTACCCGTGGCTCTTTCCAACTGATTTCTTGCTAAGGATGCTAGGCTACCAGTCACTCGAGAGGAAACGAGACATTCACTTGGGTGTCCATTTCTTTCGACTGATAGGCGGTTGTATACACAACTCAGAAATCCTGAGTGATGTAGGTCTGTTCGTCCCTGATAATTATCTTCGACAAAGGGGCCATAGATTGTTTTATCTCCCAAGATGCAGAACCAACCTGCCAATGGTTATGCCGGTAGGTAGAGCATTATCTTTGCTTAATCGTATCACCTCGGAGTTTGACATATTTTGTGATAGTTTGGCTCATCTGAGGGAAGTACTATCTTTATTATAATTGTATGGTATATTTATTTTATTAATTTGTCATGCATCTTATGTTTCTCGTTCTTTTTATTAATCTATTATGTATTACTTATTATTGTGTATCTCTCTAACTTGTATCTTTAGTGTATTGGAAAAAAAATCTGTAATGCTTTAGATATGTTTAAAAATAAATAAATGAAATAAATAAATGAAAGATACTCTCCAAAGTCAAGAGTATTTTATCATGTTCAAAAGTTTGCAGGCAGGTTGGTTCTGCATGCTGGGAGATAAAACAGTCTGTGCTGACGCTGTCGAAGATAACCATCTGGAACATAAAGATGGATTGCCTCCAGTAAAGAAGTGATAAAAGGAAATTTTAAATAAGTAATATTGAAGGTTTTACCTTGATCTTTTACATATTTAGAGAGTAAATAGGATACATAATAACACACTTTGGCTTTTATTTATCTAGACAGATATAATATAACTAAATTATTTTTATTTTGTTATTTTATTTTATATCATTTTATATTATTTGTTTTAGATTTTTTTGTGGATGTTGGACGATCCAAGTGTGCGCGGGAGAGGCCTATTGGTGGCAATGAGGTTCGCAACCCATCACACCGCGTCTCCCGCGGGGCGAAAAGAGAAGGATGGAGTGCCGCATCATTTAAAGTGTGACAGTCCTTTCTTTTTGCCTACCCTTTCGGGGAGTTAGTTAGTTAGTAATGAGAGGAGTCAGAGAAATCGACGCGCGTGCATGACACGATGTATGAATGTTGAGGAGGCGAGAGAAATATGTCAGGAAAGAAAAGTGTGTCGGTACATTATTTTTGCCTACCCCTTCGGGGAGACGCCGTGATGGTTAGTTAGTTAGTTTATTAGTTACCTGGCAAAGACCAAGGTCATGGGCACGGAAAGGCTTGAAATCAACGTGGATGGCAACAGAATTGAGAATGTCCAAGAATATACATACCTGGGACACAATATTCGATTGGGCCTTTCGGATACATGGTTTACATCCTTAAAAATCGGAAAATACCGATCAACCTGAAACGAAAAGTCTATGAAGTCTTCGTTCTGCTTGTTGGTACTTATGGTCTTGAAACTGTTACATTGTCCAAACAAAGTGCCGAGAAACTACGAGTGACCCAAAGAGCCATGGAAAGAGCCATGTTAGGAATAAGCTTAAGAGACAGAGTCAAAAACGATACGGTGAGAGAAAAACAAAGATCACTGACATCATCCACCGGGTGGCGACTCTAAAATGGCAATGGGCAGGTCACCTAGCCAGAAGCTCAGATGAAAAGTGGACAAGAATACTGCTGACTTGGAGACCGTGGACGGCAAAAAGAAATGGAACGGAAGGATGATCTAAACAGACACGTCGGAATAACCTGGATATAGTCTGCACAAGACAGAGTGACATGGAAGCGAATGGAGGAGGCCTTTGTTCAGGAGTGGACGGGAATAGGCTGAGGAAGAAGAAGATGACATTCAATAATGTTTTTGGAAAGGCAAAACATATCGTTCGCATAGAATATTATAAAACTTCTAGAAAATAGACGTTTTAATTCGTGTTAATTATGCCTCTACTGGCAAAATAAGTACTCGATTGAATGTTAGGTACTTTTAAATATATTCCTCAATTCGATTCCGAATTCAAACGCTTTTGTCTATGGCCACAGTAATGGCGCGGACCGCTCTCCCGCCAATCCGTCCATCATGGTTGGCGTCTGACAACGTATTTGTGAAATATCCCCCGAAATATGATCACAATTCGAAGTCACGATGTCGTGCGAGTGTCATTACGGTAGACTTTGATTATTATTGTATTATTATGAACTCCGGATGTGAAAAGCGGACGGACATAGAGGTTAGGTTGGACTGAAAGGCAAACGCTTGTCAAACTTTATTTTTTTTTTAAAACCCAATTGAGTTACATGGATACATTTTAAATCTTACTTGTAATTATATAATGTTTCAGGTACATTTTAAATTGATTTGTAGTGAGACTCCTTGTGCCGTTTGGTAATTCATTTAAAGTTTCAGTACACTGTTCAATATACTTAATTGTCCAGTCTTAGTTCTTGCATTCCGTAAGTGATATCTGTCACAGTTCCTGGTCCAGTGTCTGTGTATGTCTGAATTTTTAGTTTATTTGTAGCTTCCGTCTGTTGTCTCTTCCATGGACAGTCTGTGTATAATTTTCAAAGTCTCACATTTGGTCAGGTCTGATATGTCCATTTGTTTTGTTTGTTTGGTTACTTATATGGCTGGGGTAAGAAAGTTGGGGTAATGGCTGGGATCTTCAAATATTCTGGTCAAATTCTTTGGCATATAGAATGGAATAATACTCCTGGCGGCTTCTAACAATATGTTAGACGACAGCCTTCGCATTGTGTTAATAAGGTAGTTTGCTAAATGCTGAAAATCATTCTCCATAGATGGCGTTAGTGGGTCGGTTGTATAGGTTAATCTTGAAAAATTCACAAGTGCAACCAAATCTACATAGATGGCTGATTGAAACTGACACGTGAAGATAGATATGGATTTTGAAGTATATATACATCTTCTAAAAAAAAATTGTCATGCATGATCACAATAACAAAGGTGGAATGGGGAATGTTGTAATTACATAAAGCGTGCGCTTAACCCAACCAATGACAGGTCATAAGTCCTGTAAACACCTTGATCATCCATGTTCAGTTTCCAGTTTGCGTCTTCGTCTCTATTGAGATACAATTAAAATAAGAAAGTTAATGTTATAAGCTAATTTATTATTTTATTTTATTGTCTTTGGAGTCTGGAGATATGCTTTTGGTTTCCTGTCCCCCAGAAAGGAATCATACATGTCAGTAGGCTTTTAACATACGCTTCGTACATCATAACTTTTTCTTTTCTTGGTATGTAATTTTGTATTTTGTAGAAGAAGGAGTATAGCGATGCTAACTTGTTTGTTAGGTTGTCTATGTGTTTTGTCCATTTTAGTTGTTTGTCCATTGTTAGTCCTAAGTACTTTACATAGTCGAGTTAGGTTATTGCGTCATTTTTTATTTTTATGCACATGTAATGGTTTTTCTTGCATGTTTCAAAGTGTATAATGTTACATTTTTATCAATATTATCAATATTTAAAAAAAAATTAAACTTTATTTTCCGCTTTTCAGCATACATTCTCGAGATGATTCGAACGGCCTACAATAACCAACTAATCATCACGCCGTATCCCCGAAGGGGTAGGCAGAAAGAAACGACTGCCACACTTTTCTTTCCTGACATATTTCTCTCGCTTCCTCAACATTCATACATCGTGTCATGCACGCGCGTCGATTTCTCTGACTCCTCACATGGCCGACATTCAATATTTGATTTATTTGATCGTGCCACGTTTTCCTCGGTCTTCCTCTATTTCTGGTTCCATTTACATCGTTAACATGTAATTTTTATACCATTCTTTCTTCATTCATTCTTTCCATATGTCCAAACCATTTTAATGATTCTTTCATTATTTTGTTCATAACACCATCATTCGCACCGCATTCACTTCTTATATTTTCATTCGACAGAGATCATTTCTACTGCATTTATTCTACTTTCATCCTTCTTTTGCCAGTTACATGCTTCGCTTCCATACATTACTCTATTTTTACATTCTTAATTTAACTTTAATTTATCACACTAATAAGTTGTTTGCCCTATACATAGAAAGTCTTTCGATTTGTATTTTGTTTGTAACACTTAATGATGCCAACATCGGTTGGCGAAACAGCTGTCGCGACATTCTAAAAAAGTGTATATTAAAAAAATAAGATATTATATAAATGTTGTAAATTTAACAGTTATCAATTAACATGTTTCTAATACCATCTTCTTCTTTGCAGTAGGGATTGGTTTGCAGGAAATTCATGGAACTCTTCCTCCACTGCACCCGGTCTTCAGCTCAGCATATGGGACGCAGTTCTTCTTCCGATGGCGCTACAGCCCATATCGAGCCTTGGCCTCCGTCAACATTCGCCTCCAGCAGTTCCTGTCCTCAGCAGTCGTCTTCCAGTTCAGCACCCGAAGAAGTTATGCTGCATCCATCTTCACTTCGTCCTCTCACCTCAGCCTTGGTACGCAGTTTATGTCATTATAATACGCCAAACTTAAAACAGTGAGTAATTCAACAATATTTTAGCATTAACCCCTTACCGCATACTGGTTCATATACTCGTATGATCCAAAATAATCTTTCGTCATAAAAAACAACAAAATAATAAAATATGTCTTGCTTCTAGCAATAATACTAAAGTTTTATCTATGATCCGCGTTACTAGTTGTCAAACTTCTTTCTAGATGTATCTGGTTGTACTAGATGCGCGTTTGACTGTTTCCAACTGTCGGTTTATGATTTTCTGTACAAACGTGATATTCAAAAGTGTTATTTTTTGTTTGTAAATCGCTATAAATAATTATATTACACTGGTATACTATTATTTTCATTAGGTAAGTAATAAAATGATCACGTTTATATAAAATTATGGATAATATTGTGTAAAATCTAGGGATAAAAAGGGTAAGACCTGGAAACATTTTTTTGTATTTTATATAGGAAAAAATAATTTATTTAAAAAATTAAAAAATACGTGTCATTTTTTTTCAACATTTACACATCATATATATTTTTTTACAAATTTAAAAAAAATCATGCAGTAAGGGGTTAAAACAAGTTTTAACTTTCAATAAAAAATTCACAATTAACAACACTAAATTGTTCTCCTTTTGTTTTTACACTATTGCCATATAACAACAATTAGAACAAAATTATTTAAAAAATCCAGAAACGCTCACAGGCATGCGCATCGTGTGCATTTAAAATTACTTTCGGAAAGAATCGAAGTATTTCTTTCTCTCTCTCTTGTATTCAAAATATTCTCGTACTCTTTCTTGGTGACACGCGGGTTTTTGTCTATTTATATTATGATGTTTGACAACCACTGGAGTGTATTTCAAAAATTGCAATATATTCTTTCGAAGATTAAATCGAATTATATCAAAAAGTAAAAGCAAAACATAAATATTACCCAATGGCGTCTATTTTATTCTCTATTATCTGTCTGCTCTATTATTTATTGACCAAATAACAAAACATGACCGTTTGCCCCGTATTTAATTGCCTGGTACCTACTCACAATAGACAAAATTAAATCTCAAAATGACGTTAATTATCTTAGTTGTCTATGGTCGAATTATACACACAATGGCAATACTGGACTTTTGAATCGATTCGAAATCGGACCGTGAAATTCTTATGCGTTTTCGTGATATTTAAAAATTCATTACGCAATTTTTACTTCTTGTCTTTAATAACAGAGAGGTGGCTTCTTTGGATCGTGATATAACAACAGCAAACCCCGCAAGGGTAGGCAGAGAGAATGGACTGCCACACAACTCTATCCTGACATACATCTCGAACTTCCTCCACATTTATACAGCGAGTCATATACGCACGTCGATTCTTTCGGCTTCTAACATGACCAAAAATTTAAATTTGATTAATTTGATCATGCCATGTTTTCCTCGGTCTACCTCGACTCCGTTTACATCGTTAACGTATACTTTATTGACCATTTTTTCTCCATCCATACGTTCCATATTTCCGAACCAACGCAGCGATCCTTGTTGTGTCCTGATATTTCTCGGAGCCTGTTCCTGGGATGCAGATGTCCAACTGTCTCGCCATCTCTTAGGTGGTCTTCCTGCAGGTCGATTTCCTGTTGGTACTTTGTTTGCGGTTATATTTATCACTCTTTCAGAACATGCTCTTTCCACATGATCTCTCCAGTAGCGTCTTCTCAGTCTTCCCCATCGCACGACATCTTCTATATTGCAGATCTTTCTTATTTCAGAATTTCTTATTCTGTCTCGGAGTGTCGTTCCCGCAACGGATCGGAGAGTCTTCATTTCTTTGGTTCTTAGGAGACTTTTTGTTCTGATGGTGTCAGCTCTCGTTTCTATTCCATATGTCATTATAGGACATACGCGTGTCTTGTAGATTCGAATTTTGCTCTCCTTTAGCATATATTTATTTTTTCAAACAGCATTCGTCAAGCAGCCAGCCACAACGGCAGCCCTGTTTGTTAGTTCACTTACTTCAGCTTGATACATCAACACCTAAGTACTTGAAATGCATCACTTGTTCTATTAAGTTATTATCTAATGCAAGCTTGCATCGTACTGGTTGCCTTGATGTAACCATGCTCTTTGTCTTGTCTATGGAGATTTTCATGTTGAATCTTTGAGATGATATCGCACGTTGAAAACAAAAGTGACACTATACAAAAATCTCAATTTTTCAGTATGGTCATTTAAAGTTTTGCCTGCTTATTAACCTAATTAAAATCAACTAGATTCTGATGGAATAATATCTTAACTAATATATAAAACAACAACATTAGATATATTTCTACTCACAGTCAAGTTATTGACCTCACAAAAACTTTAAATGACGGTACTGAAAAATTGAGATTTTTGTTTAGTGTCACTTTTGTTTTCAACGTGCGATATGTGGAATTTGTACAGTAGGACCATGGGTTTCTTTCTCGATATTATGTCGGATTTGAAGCAATGCGTACCAGCTACCCTCCACCGGCAATGTTAAAATAAATCGATACTCAAGTTTGACTTACTTTTATGTAACGCTTTATAATCTTGCCTCAATGTTTTTATAGTAAAATAATTTGGGTTTTTTTAATTATGTTATTTTCATAAACAATATCTTACAAAAAATACTTAAATTATGCAATTACAGCTCAAGAATGGAGATTGCGTAATTCCTATGTAAGCAATTGTTATCAAAAAGTGGTGTCTAAGAAATATAAGATTATTCATAACGTGAGAACATTTAGCCATACGACAACTCGCATGGTTTAGATTGTGATGCTTGGAACTGGGAATTAAGATAAATGCCTCAGAAATGAGATGTGCAGAAAGACTATGCATGATAAAATACAAAACAAATAAATAAAAACGATTTTTTTATATTTGTGAAATGTATACTTACATCTGTATACGAATCCTGGATTTTCACCTGTGGGTGGTTAATTTAAATTTTTAATTGTCAGGTGAAAATCCAGGATTCGTATACAGATGTAAGTATACATTTCACAAATATTTGTAAATATTCTGGTCAATTATTTGGCGTATAAAATAGGAGTGGATACTCCAGGCGACTTCTAACAGTGCGCTAGGAGGCGGTAGCCTCTTCGCATTGTGTTAATAAAGTAGTTTGCTAAATGCTAAACAATCATTCTTCATAGATGGCGTTAGTGGATGGATTGTATAGATTGATCTTAAAAAATTAATTAGTACAATCAAATCTACATAGATGGCTAACTGGAACTGCCACGTGAAGATATGTATGGATTTGGAGTATATATACAACTTCCAAAAATGTATCATACATGATCATAATAACAATGGTGGAATGGGGAATGTTGTAATTACATAAAGCGTGCGCTTAACCCAACCAATGACAGGTCATAAGTCCTGTAAACACCTTGATCATCCATATTCAGTTTCCAGTTTGTTTCTTCGTCTCTATTGAGATACAATTAACGATTTTTTTATTTACAAACATGTTTCGGAACACAGACTTCCCTTTTCAGTGTATGATTTAATGAATTTCAACAACAACATCAACAATAAACCATCACACCGTTTCCCCGTAGGGATAGGCAGAGAGAATGGACCGCCACACCACTCTATCCTGGCGCACCTCTCTAGCTTCCTCCACATTCATACAGCGAGTCATACACGTACGTCGATTCTTCCGACTCTAACATGAACCTTTAAAAAAAATTAACCATTTTTCCCTCATCCATTCGTTCATATGTCTAAACCATCTTAGTGACCCTATCTTAATTTTATATATCACGCATTCATCCGCCTTACATTCATCATTAGATATTCATACATTGTTTTTTGTACATTCTTCTTAGTGACCACATTTCTACGGCATTTATCCTGCTTTCATCCTTCTTCTTCCAACTCCAAGCTTCACTTACATACTAGGGACTAGATGTCCATTGTGCACTGCCAAATTTGCTTCAGTCGATATATTTCTATTTGCAGTAATGACTTTGAGTGCACCATTTATTTTGTTTAGCTCCAACCCTTCTTCCGATATCTTTCTCAATTCTTCCATCTCTTGTAAACATGCTTCCCAGATAAACTAATTCGTTTCTGAGGATGACATAAGGATCGGCGGCCACACCTTCGTCATCGGTTTATATCGTTCTTCCGATGATGAAGGTATAAGCCTTCAAAACAGGGTTGAGGATATCATAAGATGGAGCAGACAGCGAAAAAAGGGACTGGTACGGTCATGTTCAAAGAATGGACACCACCAGACTCCCCTATATTGCATTGTATAATCAGCATCATGGGACTCGTCCTCGTGGAAGACCTCCTAAAAGATGGAAGGACAGCTGGGAATCTACCTCACAGGAGGAGCAACACTCTGGAGAACAGACCACATAGGTCTGCAATAAGGAGGTCTTAAAGAAGAAGAAGAAGAAGAAGAAGAAGAAGATTTATTTATGTTTGAATAACTTTTTGAAAACATTACATTTTCACAAATATTGCATCTTATACAAACATGTTTCGGGACAAAGATTTCCCTTTTTCAGTGTATGATTCAATGAATTTTAACAACAACAACAAACCATCATGCCGTTTCCCCGCAGGGGTAGGCAGAGAGAATGAACCGCCACACAACTCTATCCTGGTATACCTCTCTAGCTTCCTCCACATTCGTATCTTGTCTTCCTAATGTCGAGCCATCTCTCGTGCGTTTCTGATAGTATGCTATACACAATATATTAATTTACCTGCTCTCAATAGCCTTAACAATTATTTTTTTAATGTCTATTGATGAATAAGAACTGATTTGATTTGATTTATCACGACAGAATACAAAAGCTTGTAGTTTGATATGACAAATGTCTTAATATTGGTAGTAATTATGTAGAAAAGTAAATAAAACTGTGCTTATTCATGTAAAAATAATATTGTTACAAAAAGTTACTAGTTTTATTTTTAATATCTAAACGGTACTTACATAAAAAAACACGCTGATATACTTATATTATCATGATGTGGTTTAAACAGAAATCAGTGATATGCTCTGAATAACATAAGTCAATTGAATTATATAATATTCTATTATTTATAAACTAGATAATTGCAATACTTGAATGAGAAGAAATAGTATTGCCTTTCCTTTCAATGCAAAACAAAAACGTCGCTATTCTGTTTTATTCAACAATAACAATTGAGAAAGATCTTATCTCGAGATGTGGTCAGTAATATTGACAATATTTATGTGAATGGTGCTCATTGATGCGCCTAATTGATAGTTAACAAAGACATAAAAAAGTAATAACAAATTGGGGCTCATTGACGATTAATAATCACTTATATTTTATACTTAATTTACTTGTAGTTAATTCACTGTTGTCTATCTTGGATCACTGATAACTGCCCAGCGAAATATCGTAACTTCGGTGAGACAAGGGCACAATTACACGTTTTGTAATTTTTCATTAGAGACATTTCAAGATTTTTGAAGAATAATATCGTGTTATTCTGACTATATTGATCATACACTATCACCCTCTGGCAAAATTGACTGAAAATAATGAGCGACTTTGTTCCTCCAGATATAGGGATGTTATAAAAATACATTGTAATACTTAACTCATTTTGAGAATTTTTAACAATTATGCCCTTGTGTTACCGAAGGGGCGATTGTCGACCTACGAGGCGACCCGATTAAGCAATAAGATTGCCCTACCCACAGGCATAACTATAGGCAGGTTGGTTCTGCAGCGCGGCAAATAAAACAATCTAAAACTGCCATTTATTTATTTATTTATTTATTTATACATTATACACAAATGAGACATTACAAACGATAAAACATTTAGGAGACTCATTTGGACACAAAACGGTATTACAAAGATAAAATAAAACAAAACAACATGAGACCAAAAAATCATACATTTCAGAAGGAATTCAAATATGTCGACGTCAGTGAGGCAGTACTCTTTCCAGAATTTGCAATATTTTTTTTTATGAAAATGACACTGAAAATGTCCAAATCCGAGATGATTAGATTCAGCGTCCGAATTGCTCTTCCTACTGGCATCACCAAAGGCAAATTGGTTCTGCGTGACGGAGTAAAGAACAATTAATGTCGGCGTTGTCGCAGGTGGTTATCAGGAACAAAAAGAACTATTTGCTCCAGAACATAGGGGTTCCCAATAGAGCCCCGAATCAGTTTGAAAAAATGTGTTGACAGTAATCCTTCCCTCCTCAGTTGGAGGGAGTTATACCCCAGCATACCCAAGAGAAATGCCGTTGGATAGACAAAGCTCACCATATGGCAAGACAAATCTATCTCTAACAAGACCAAGAAGAGACTGGTTCATACCCTTGTTTTCTCCATATTACTTTATGATTGCGAGTCTTGAACTATGCGATCATCGGAGAGGTTCAAAATTGACGCTTTCGAGATGTGGTACTGCTGGTGAATGCTGCATATACCCTAGACGGCAAGACGAACAAACCAGTAAACTATTGACCAGCTGGGTATCAGGCCAAGACTCTCACGGATGTGCTCTCAGAAAGTGTTAAAGTATTTTAGGACCATAGTCCGAAGAGATCACGACATTATTGAAAAGCTCATCATCATGGGTAAAGTGGAAGGAAAGCGACCACTAGGACGACATCCAATAACAATGCTGGTCCGATCTAATCAGGGCTCTGACTGGTCTCTCATTATCATCAGTGATGTAAGAGTTCATATTAAATAATAAATACTCGTTGCGGAGAATGTGTTCCAAATATGCCATCTTTCTAATCTTTATATTAGACAACAATTGTCTTTCTATTCTAGCTCTGTTTAACACCTCATTGCTGGTGACCATGTCAGTCCATGAAATTTGCAACGTGTTGCGGATCCCATAAAAATATTGACGGTAATTTGTGTCCGTCAATCGCTCGACAATTGCAACTGTCAATCGCGTAAAAAAGCGATTGGCGGTCTTCTGGGCGCTTAGAACCGATTGCATCAATACGCAATTAAATAGTCAAAGACATCATGTCACCTCAGACGTAACTATCAACTTCTTAGTAAGCTTTTTTGCTATATATAATACTTTCACCATTCGCCAAAAGATAAAACAAAATAAAATAATAAATTATTTTAATAGGTTCATTAAAAAAAAAAATAATATGATAACGTTTTTTTACAGAACCAGGAAAATGTTATTAACTAAATTATTGTGTTTATACTTTTTTGAGTATCTTGGCGCAAGGAGAAATGAGAGCAAGTTACCGAATTTATTTATCTGCGAAGCATGTTTACAAGAGGTGGAAAAATTGAGAAAGATATCGAAAGAAGGGTTGGAGCTGGAAACAAAATAAACGGTGCACTCAAAGTCATTAGGTATTATTATAATAATAATAAATTGGATTATTTATAGAGCGCCATTTTTATGAATTATTCATTTCAAGAGCGCTGCACAAAATGCTCCGTTTTATGAACTAGTTAAAAAAATAAACATATTTAGTATGAGGACTGCACCCACTGCAGTCGATCAACCATTCTTATCAGGAAAGAATAATTTGAACGGGTACGTTTTGAGTCTCGATCTAAACTCTGACAGATTCTCAATGCACTTAGCTCTGCTGGAAGATTGTTCCAGGCTGATTTAATTTAAAAATGTAAACATTTAAAAAAATTTAAATCTAAAAATTGAAAAAAAAAAACGTTTCTAAATTTAACTAACTAACTAACTAACTAACCATCACGCCATTTCCCCGGAGGGGTAGGCAGAGAGGATGGATCGCCACAATGGCCTGTCCTGGCATACCTCTCGGGCTTCATCTACATTCATACATCGTACCATGCACGCACGTCGATTATTCCGACTTCGAATGTGGCCGCCTTTTAGTAATTGATTAATTTGGTCATAATATCCTCAACCTCACATATCTCTTTTATTCTGGTGTTCCTCACGCGATCTCTAAGCGTCTTGCCTGCTATCGTCCTCAGTGTGTTCATTTCGGAAGTCCTCAAAACTCGTTTGGTCCTGACTGTGTCTGGCCTTGCTTCGACGCCATATGTTATTATTGGTCTTACGCATGCTTTATAGATTCTCATCTTACTCTTAATGGCCATGTCTTTGTTTTTCCATATTGTGGATTTTAGAGCCCCAGAGATTGCAGCTGCCTTGATTACTTGGGCTTGTATTTCTTCCCGCAGATCAGCTCCCCCCACCAGGTCTATGCCTAGATACTTGAAGGGTTGATTTTCTATAACTAGGTTACATGTTTTGGGTGTTTTGGAAAAGGTTACATTTTGTTTTTTCGATGGAGATTTTATAATATTTTTTAAATGTATGTGTATAATATGTATCACTGAAGAAGGACTGGTTGTCCGAAACATGTCAATGTAATTTTTAATTTAATATAAGTGTTGTATATACAAAGTACGTATATAAAAAAGAAAAAGAGAAATAAAAAAAATAGTACAGAGTATATTTACAGTTCACAGTAGTAAGTTAATATCAGCTTATTAAATTTTATTACCTTTTTTTCCTTGACCCAAACCTCTCTGCTTAACTCTTTCGGTCCCAGACAATGGGTAAACATTATAATGATACAACTTTGCAGTGTTTTTCTTGTTCGGGCACAATGAGTGACTATCGTAGAGGTAAATGGACGGCCATTGTTTTTAATACAAAAAAAACTCTTTGACTTATTGTCTATTATTCACGGATTCAGATATTCAAGGTTTTGGGAATTTGACGTTTACGAGATAAATAATAATAAAAAACCCGCATGGCTTTGATGCAACTTTGGTAATTAAAACTTAATTAAATAATAATAATAATAATAATAAATTGGATAATTTATAGAGCGCCATTTTTATGAATTACTCAAGGGCGCTGTAGAAGATGCTCCGTTTTATCAACTAGATATTAATAATAATAATAATAATAATATTGATACATAATTACATACGAACCATCACGCCGTTTCCCCGCAGAGGTAGGCAGAGAGAATGGACCGCCACACTACTCTATCCTGGCAAACCTCTCTAGTTTCCTCCACATTCATACAACGAGTCATACGCGCACGTCGATTCCTCCGACTTCTAACATGACTTTCCAGTGCCAACCCTCATGTATGGAAGTGAAGCTTGGAGCTGGCAAAAGAAGGATGAAAGCAGGATAAACGCCGTAGAAATGAGATCACTAAGAAGAATGTACGGGAAAACGTTGTATGATAGAATACCGAACGATGAAATAAGAAAGAAATGTAAGGCAGATGACTGCATCATGAATAAAATTAAAAAAGGATCCCTTAAGTGGTTAGGACATATGGAACGAATGGATGAAAGTAGAATGGTTAAAAAGTTGTACACAAGCAGCGTGCGTGGAAAAAGAAGCCGAGGACGACCGAGGAAAACATGGCATGACCAAATTAATCAATTACTAAAAGGCGGCCACATTCGAAGTCGGAACAATCGACGTGCGTGCATGGTACGATGTATGAATGTAGAGGAATCTCGAGGGGTATGCCAGGACAGGCCAGTATGGCGATCCATCTTCTCTGCCTACCCCTCCGGGGAAATGGCGTGATGGTTAGTTAGTTAGTTAGTTAGTCTAACATGACCAACCTTTAAAATTTGATTAATTTGGTCATGCCATGTTTTCCGTACCCCATTTACATCATTAACGTATACTTTCTTAACCATTCTTTATCCATCCATGCGTTCCATATGCCCGAACCAACGCAGCGATCCTTTCATAATTTTGTTTATAATACCTTTTTTCCGCTCTACATTCCTTTCTTATACCAGCATTTGAGATTCTGTCGTATATCGTTCTACCACACATACTTCTTGGGGACCTCATCTCTACCGCATGTATTCTGCTCTCATCCTTCTTCTGCCAGTTTCATGCTTCGCTTCCATACATTAGAATAATAATGATAACAATAATAATAAACATAATTATTATGAAGGCTGCACCTAACGTAGTCGATCAGTCCTTCCTGTCAGGAAATGATAATTTGAAAAGGTGCATTTTGAGTCTCGATCTAAACTCTGATATGGTATACATATGGCCAATACTATCGTCTTATCTGTAAGGGAATATAAAGCAAAAATCTTTAAATTAATAGTGTAAGGTAGGCGGGGCACAGTTAGGGGTGGAATGTTGGGTTTAGGGAAAAAAACAGTAGAGTTAGTAGACAGGGGTAGAAGAGTTAACAGTACATACTAGATAATTGAATTAAATTTTTTGAATAAACATTATTTTAAAATTTTATCTTCTTCTTCTTCTTCCTTAATGTAAACCTATGTGCTCTGTTCTCCAGAGTGTCGCTCCTCCTGTAAGGTATGTTCCACGAGGACGAGTCCCATGAGGTTGATTATGCAATGCAATATAGGGAAGTCTGGTGGTGTCCATTCTTTGAACATGACCGTACCAGTCCCTATTTCGCTGTCTGCTCCATCTTATAATATCTTCAACCTCACATATCTCTCTTATTCTGGTGTTCTCAGTGTCTTGCCTGCTAACGTCCTCAGTGTCATCATATCGGAAGTCCTCAAAACTTGTTTGGTCCTTACTGTGTCTGCTTGCTTCGACGCCATATATTATTATTGGTCTTACGCATGCTTCATGGATTCTCATCTTACTCTTAATAGCCATGTCTTTGTTTTTCCATATTGTGGATTTTAGAGCGCCAGAGATTGCAGCTGCCTTGTTCACTTGGGGTTGTATTTCTTCCCGCAGATCAGCTCCCCCCACCAGGTCTATGCCTAGATACTTGAAGGTCCTGTTCTATGGGTTGATTTTCTATAACCAGGTTACAAGTTTTGGGTGTTTTGGAAAAGGTCATACATTTTGTTTTTTCGATGGAGATCGTCATGTTGTATTTCTTAAAGGCGTGATGTAGTCTGTCTAACATTTTTTGGGGGTCATTATTGTTTTCATTTATGATTATAGCATCTCCTGCATAACAGACCACATTGACAATTTGCTCTCCCATCCAATATCCCAGTTGTAGCGATTGGGTCTCCTCTATAAGTTATCCTTTATCAGATTGAACAGAAAAGGGCTTTGGCTGTCTCCTTGTACCTGTCAGTACAGGGATTGTTTTACTTAGTTCATAATCGCATCTAATTGTGGTGTTGCCTCTCATATTTAAATCTCTGATTGTATTAATAATTTCTGGAGGAACAGACTTTTGAATCAGAATGAATAAATAATAAAAATTCGCCATTCAGAGTTTCGCCATACGGCCGTGAGACATTATCATACATAATAAGTTAAACAATCGGTGTTAAGTGCTCGCTTATGTATTGAAAATAACCTAAAAAAACAACAAGCTTGTGTCTGGGAACTGCATTGTTTCAGTTTAATATCAATGCACTATTTTTTATATAAATATACACAGGACTTCCCTGGACAATACAATGTATTCTTAATATTCATTAAAACAATGGAAATAAAATATTTTTATGGGTAATTAAAACTCAGTGGCGGCACGGTTAATTTTATATTACTTACACAATTCATTATTTAGGAAGCACGTTTGTAATAGATGTAAAAATGGAATAAGACATCGATAAAAGGGTTGCAGCTGGAAACATAATAAATTGAAGGAATGGATGAAGGAAGAATGGTTAAAAAGATATATGTAAGTAGTGTGAATGGAAAAAGTAGTCGAGGAAGGCCAAGGAAGACATGGCATGACCAAATTAATCAATTACTGAAAGGCAGCCATGTTAGAAGTAGGAACAAATGACGAGCGTGCGTATCACGGTGTGTGAATGTGGAGGATGTGTGAGAGTAATGACAGGATAGAACAGTGTGGCGGTCCATCCTCTATTCCTACGTCTTCGGGAAAGTCGTTAGTTAGTTAGTTACACATTTCAAAATATATATTTTTTTAACTTTTTAGTTTTTTCTTCCCCTCATTAAAGATCTTGGAATCTGTCCGATAGAGGATATTAAATTTCTTCCTGTGATGAATCGTCCAGCTTTCTCTTCATCTCGTGGGTGGTTGTCCTTCATGGCGGTCAATGGACCTCTGGAGTCTCTTGCATTACGATCTTAGAAATCCTCGCTGGATCCATCCTCTCGATGTGGTCCCTCCAGAATCGTCTTCTCTGCCTACTCTATCTCACTGTGTCATCAATTTTGGGTTTTCTTTCTAAAGCAATATTATTAAAATTCCGAACGAAGTACCGAATATTTTTTAATTACCTAACCATCACGCCGTCTCTCCGAAGGGGTAGACAGAAAGAATGGACTGCCACACTTTAACCGATGCGGTTCGCCTTCCTTCGCTTTTCCCAGACGCGGTATGATGGGTTGCGAACTTCATCGCCACCTATAAGCATATCGTATCCAATAGGCATCGCGATTGTTTTTTAAAATATTAAAATATTTTTTTTGAATTTTTAAAAATGAACAAAATTATGAAAGAATCGCTGCGTTGGTTCGGAGGAAGGCATGGATGGAGAAAAAATGGGTAAGAAAGTATACGTTAATAATGTAAATGGAGTACGGAGTCGAGGCAGACCGAGGAAAACATGGCATAACCAAATTAATCAAATTTTAAAGGTTGGTCATGCTAGGTATGCTAAGCTACCAATCATTGGAGAGAAGGAGGAATATCCACTTGGGATTTCACTTCTTTCAGCTGATTGGCGGCCGTCTACAAAATTCGGATGTCCTGAGTGATGTAGGCATATTTGTCCCTGATAATTACCTTCGTCAAAGACAGCACAGATTGTTTAATTTGCATGTTTGTAATCTTCATAAATAAATAAATGAAAATGAAAAATGAAAATGAGAAGTCGGAAGAATCAACGTGCGTATATGACTCGCTGTGTGAATGTGGAGGAAGCTAGAGAGGTGTGCCAGGTTAGAGAAGTGTGGCGATCCATTCTCTCTGCCTACCCCTACGGGAAACGGCGTGATGGTTTGTTGTTTAAAAATGCATATTTTTTATTTCTTAAAGCAGCCACAATTCTCCACTGATAAAAATCTGTTATTTTCTGCATAAAATTTATAATTCATAAACAATAGTTTTTTAAACATCCTGTACACAAATTAAACAATTCCCATGTTATTATTTTACTATTATATCAATTAACGAGTTAATTGTAAACAGCCGGTACTTTAAACGTGTACCTAAAAATATGAACTATTGCGGTCGTAAATAATATTCACCAAACTTGCACATCCAAAATCCAAACCGCAGAACTCTGCGAAATATCATATATGTCGCCTCTTTGCGAGAATAACGTGTTATGTCGAAAAATTGAAAAATGAAGCTAGATACCCGTCTGAAAGACATAACGTCACAACACAATATACCACTGTTGTGTTCTCTTTTCCTCATAAATTCTCTGTTTTTCACTTTAAAAATACCATGTTTTTGTAGAAAATAAAATTGAACACGACGGATTTGATTTTCTAAACGTCACGTTATTCTTGCAAAGAGGCGATATATGCAAAAGTAATATAATTTAGAAAATAATTTGAAAACGTTTTCATATTTTATTTTAGGAATTGACGTGTTTGTGTGCTCGTTGTATGTGTAGGAAGCTAGAGGGGTGTGTCAGGATTGAGAAGTGTGGCGGTCTGCCTACTCTTTCGGGGAAACGGCGTGATGGTCAGTTGTTATTATTATTGTATATTTGTTTTACGAACCAAAGCTAAGATGGCAGTGCACATTGGTGTTCTTGGGCCAACTCTTATGTATGGAAGTGATACGTGAAAATGGCAAAAGAAGAATGAAAATAGAATAAATGCCCTGGAAATTAAATCTCTCAGACAATTGTGTGGTAAATCTGTAACGATAGAGTGTCCTATGCAAATATGCGATATTCTTTCTGAGCAGATAGCAAGACCTGTAAAAAGAAGGGGAAGAAAGAAGAAATGTAGTTTGTTGTGTAAATCGATTTCATCACGCTTCGAAAGCAGGATATCTTCGTATTGAAAAAGCAATAGAACATATGTACATTTACAATTATTTGAAATAGTGAATCACTTAAGTGAACCTTAAATAACTTTTCTAACTAATTGACTAACTAACTATCACGCCGTCTCCCCGAAAGGATAGCACGAAATAATAGACCGCCACACTTTCTTTCTTGCTGACATACTTCTATCGCTTCCTCAATATTCGAACATTGTGTCATGCACGCACGTCGATTTCTCCGACTTCCGCATGGCCAACATTTAATACTTAATTTATTTTATCGTACCACGTTTTCCTCTATTTCTAGTTCTAGTTACGTCGTTTACTTATACTTTCTTTGCCATTCTTTCTTTATTCATTATTTCCATGTGTCCAAACCACCTTAATAACCCTTTCATTATTTTATTCTTATCACTCTTATATTATTTATTAGTTCTTACTGTTAAAAAAATAATTGTTAGTACCTACTTATAACAAATAGCACAGGTTAATTTTTAAATTTGAATTATTGTATCGAATTTTAAATGCGTTTTTTATTAGTCTTTCGTTGTTTAGTATTTATTTTATTTTTACACCTGAAGATGGAGGTATCCTCCGAAACATGTCGTGTTTTTCAATATTTTTTTATTATATAGGTACCGGATAAAACAAAGTTTTTCAATTTCCTAAGTATAATACTATGGAATTCCACATAGCGTTCAATAACTTTTACAATTTCTTTAGGAGCTTTGATTTTGTAAGTTCTGTTAAATAAACTACACTTTCACAGGCAATTTTTTTAACCCTTAACGTACCGTGTTCAAAACAAAACGCTCGCTCCCATGTGGTAAATTCAGTTTACCGCTAACTTTATCTATAAATATCAAGCATATGACTAGATGAATCAAAATTTAATTTATGTCATCTTGTAGGGAATTTCATTAGAAATAGATCGATATCTATAACATACATGGATTATTTGAAAAACATATCATTATTAATTTTTTTCTGGAACCATGCGATTTCTGATATAGATGACGAGACAGCATATGAACAACTGACACCAAGTATGAATTTGTCTCGCCCCGCCTCGCTGTGGCGCTATAATTTTACGTATGATAAAGGCACCTAGGAAAAAAGTATACTACGTTCAAGACAACGAGTACGTATTAATATTTGTCCCTTTTGGTAAAGTGTTAATATTTTCACAGTTCTGATATTATTAAGTTGCGTGCTGCGTTTCCGTCCACAATCGGTATTATTACGTATGAGAAAAGGCCAAACATATAATTTATAATACGTTCAAAACAGCGAGTAAGTATTTGTCACTTTTGATAAAGTTGTAAATATTAGAAAAACAAATTCTACCTTAACACGAATGAAGGTGAGGGCAGTCTTAAAAATTTTTTTTTTTGGGATGAAGGAAGTAATTTTTTGCTTTTTTTTTATTACGAAATATTGAGAACACTTCAATGGAGGATTACAATTTTTTTTATAATATTAGGGTCCATAGGTTTTAGGAAAATCAACTTTAAATTGGCAGTGGAAACTCAATTGACCACATGGCAACGCGACGGTTAATTTGGGCATAATACTCAACACCATGATCTTCATATAAAAAAAAAGTCCATTCAAAAGGTTCAAAATATCGCCTATGATTGTAAGTTTAGTATCGTCGGAGGCTTTTATTTATTTGTAGTAGGAAATCCTTTGCATAAAATATGTCATCTTGGAGGCTAACCATCTTTATGTTCCGGATGGTTAATTTCGACAGCGTCAGCAAAGACCGTTTTATCTCCCAGCATGCAGAACTAACCTGCCTCTGGTGATGCCGGTGGGGAGAGCAATCAAACTGCTGAACATGATCGCTTCGGAGATCGGTGTCTTTCATATTCGTGGAAGTACATTCAGAAAACAAATACTCTTGACTTTGGAGAGTATCTTGTATTCCTAATGTCGAACCATCTCTCATGCGTTACTGGTATTATATTTTTTTATATTTTACCTATTCTCAATGGATGTCTTATATTTTGATAAATTCATTTAATTTGATTTGATTTGATAACTACATTTTTTTTATACAACATTTTGAATGTATACAAATACTTGAAGACGAATACTGGATTTTATTTACCCATTGCGGGTTATCAATTCAAGGATTAATTTTATCTTAATAGAGACGAAGATGCAAATCGGAAACTGAATATGGTGATCGAGTTGTTTACAGGACTTATGACCTGTCATTGGTTGGGTTAAGCGCACGCTTTATGAGTACATTTTTTTTTATTTCAAATTTCGTTTTTTGTTGGGCGGGGGGGGGCTAGAAAATTTTACTGTGGTAAGGGGGATTATTTCAATACGGTTAAGAAACATTGGTTTGCAGGTATCGGGGGCAATTATTTAACTTGGGGCTTTGAACTCGCACAAACTGCAAATGATCAAAGATCGCTAACTTCATACAATCAGAGTCAATTCCTCGTCTCATTTACGATTCACCTTTCACATAGACGACAGTGTCGCGTCCGAGAGTCAAACTGTACCCGGGAGAGTTAAATCGACGAAAAGTCAGTTGCCGATTGTCGTGAGTGATTTCATCTTGATACTAGTTACGGAAGTGTTTAATAATAAACGATTCGTTTATTTTGTATATTAGTGCATACATAATACCTGGTGTTCTTGTACCGACCCTTATGCATGGAAGTAAAGAATGGAAATGGCAAAATAAGAATGAAAAAATAAAACTAACTAACTAACCATCACGCCGCACACTGGATCCATTTGGCAAAAACATGGACTTAAGGGTCGAACTCCGAATTTTGCCCTGATTCTTTTAAATTAGGTCCTTTGTGTGATTCCAAACCACTTTTACATTTGAACTTTTCTTGATATAACTGCTAATTTCCAAGAAAAACATGTTATTGTTTTTTTTTTGGATGATATGTTAAGTAGATGTCGTAACAAGTAATGTAGAAGATTATGCCCTCTATAATCCTTACTAAGTTTGGTTTTGACGTTCCACCTGATTCCGAAATAATTGAAAAAATCAGTTTTGCTTCATACAAAAAAAACAACATTTTTTTTCTTGGAAATTAGCAGTTATATCAAAAAAAATTAAATTCAAAAGTGGTTTGGAATCACACAAAGGACCTAATTTAAAAAAATCAGGGCAATATTCGGAGTTCGACCCCTAAGTCCATGTTTTTGCCAAATGGATCCAGTGTGGCCGTCACCCCGAAAGGGTCGTCAGAAATAACGAACTGTCACACTTTATAATAATTAATGTTTTTTTATTGAAATTTCTTAGCAGAAGTTCATTTTAAATAACGAAAGCAAAAAAAAATTGATACAAAATTTCTTTATTATTATGTATTTAGTGTGCTTCCACTTGTGCTTATGTGCGACCGGTTTCGGCAGCCACCAGACGATGGCAGCAAACTGCCGAAACCGGTCGAAAATAAACACAAGTGGAAGCACACTTAATGCATAATAATAAAGAAATTTTGTATCTTTTTTTTTTTGTTTTCTTTATTTCCACATTGTTTTTCCTGACATACTTCTCTCGCTTCCTCAACATTCATATATCGTGTCATGCACACACGTCGATTTCTTCGACTCCTCTCGTGGTCGACAATCAATTTTTTTTGTATACAACAGGTATTTTAAACCCAATAATTATTGTATACAATTTTGTTTTTAGCTATTATATTGATTCTCATGACATGATTTAGGTAGCTAATCTATCGCCATTTTATTGTCACGAGAATTCTACACCAGCCCAAAGACAATGTGACAATCACACTGCCATCGCTGGGAATCGAACCCGGGACCTTTGGTATGGCAGTCAGAGCTTTAATCACTCTGCCACGAAGGTCGTCAATTTTAATTTATTTGATCGTGCCACGTTTTCCTCAGTATTTCGCTATTTCTAATTCCATTAAATCATTAACAAATCATTTTTTTACTATTATTTTTTCATTCATTTTGTTCATAACACTTTCATTCTCATCGCATTCTCTTCTTATATTTTCATTCAACACTCTATCATAAACAGTTTTCCCACACATTCGTCCAAGAGATCCTTCTTTTACCAGTTCCATGCTTCGTTTCCATATATAAAGAAGAATGAAAGTAAAATAAATGCAGTTAATAATTAATATTAATAAAACGTACGATTTTTATAAGTTTAATTATAGTTTATGGGAATAACATGTTTTGCCTTTCTGAGGTATTATCAAATGTCATTTCTAAGGCATTATCATGTCATTTAATAATGTCTTAGAAAGTCAAAACATTTTATTTGTTAACTAAAATAAAACTAATTGAAAACAGACCTTTTCATTTGTAAAATAATAATCAAATCAAACGATGTGTTATTATTAATCTGGACCAGTCTGTCGATGCCAGCTAGCCTGGCAAAACCATGTTCAAAAAAATAGTAAAAAAAAATTCTTCTAATTAATTATTACTTAAAATGAACTTCCATCAAGATATATGTTATTAGTAAAATCATTAAGACGAATTTTTATGAATTAAAAAATTAAATGGATAAAATTAAAAAAGGATCCCTGATATGGTTTGGACATATGGAACGAATGGATGAGAGTAGAATGGTTAAAAAGTTGTACACAAGCAGCGTGAGTGGAAAAAGAAGCCGAGGACGACCGAGGAAAACATGGCATGACCAAATTAATCAATTACTAAAAGGCGGTCACATTCGAAGTCGGAATAATCGACATGGTACGATGTATGAATGTAGAGGAAGCCCGAGAGATATGCCAGGACAGAGCATTGTGGGGATCCATCCTCTCTGCCTACCCCTCCCGGGAAATGGCGTGTTGGTTAGTAAGTTAGTTAGTGAAACACTGTTTTTTCCACTTTTGAGTTTATTTTTCTCGACATGTTTCGAAGGCTTACACCTTCATTATCAGGAGAACGACATAAACTGTTTATATCGTTCTCCAGATGATGAAAGTGTAAGCCTTCGAAACGTCGAGAAAAATAAACTCAAAAGTGGAAAAAACAGTGTTTTAATTCATAAAATTCGTCATTATATAATTCCACAGTGTTAACGCCTTAAGTTTATCTAAAATTAATAAAATCATTAGTTTACTTTTTTTTAGTTTTTATTATATTTTTACACCTGAAGATAGGAGGTATCCTCTGAAAAATGTCGTGATTTTTAATATTTATTTTAATGTTTTGTAGATTAAACCAAGTTATTTTCTATTTCCTTAGTTCACTTTTCATTTCTATTAAATACTTAATATGTTTATTTTTGTGAATGTATACTTACACTTGTATACGAATCCTGGATTTTCACCCATGGTGGGTGGTTAATTCAAATTTAATTGTATCTCAATAGAGACGACGACGCAAACTGGAAACTGAATATGGATGATCAAGGTGTTTACAGGACTTATGACCTGTCATTGGTTGGGTTAAGCGCACGCTTTATGTAATTACAACATTCCCCATTCCACCTTTGTTTTTATGATCATGCATGATAAATTTTTGGAAGTTGTATATACGAGCTCGTATGCTCCAAATCTATAGTTATCTTCACGTGTCAGTTTCTGTAAACACCTTGATCATCCATATTCAGTTTCCAGTTTGCGTCTTCGTCTCTATTGAGATACAATTAAACTTAATATGGTGTTTTATTATACATCATTGTTTAAGAAACAATAAATAAATGCAGTAGAAATGAGATCTCTTAGACGAATGTGTTGTTAATATGTTTACGACAGAGTGTCAAATACGAACTGAATGCAGTACGAATGAAACTGTTATAAACAAAATAATGAAAGGATCATTAAGATGGTAAGGACACATGGAACGAACAGCAGCATACTCCTATAGAGGCTCAGAAGTCCGGCAAAAGAAAATTTGAATCAAAACCTCTTCTGGCTTACAGAGGTTCAGCTCTTGTGGGTATTTCTCTTACGTCTGATGGGAACATTGTTGGAAGGTTCTTTGGTGGGTTGTTGGTTTATGCGGGGGCATGATTACTTAAATTTGGGGGTTTTGTTCAAAATTTCTTACGCAAGCCGAGCTTCTGAGCTTCTATGAGAGTACCGTTGCTATGAACGAATGAATGAAACATATGTAAACGACGTAAGTGGAACTATAAACGGAGAGAGACAGAGAAAAACGTGGCACAATTAAATCAATCAAATCTTAAATAAAACAGATATTATACATAAATTATAATAAAACATAAGTTTTCATTCATATTATTTATTTAATGTAAAGATTTACATTATTGTTTGAGAAAAATGATTTGAGAAAAATTAATAAAGAATTTTCCAGAAGTCATTAAAAACATGGTGAAAATGTATATTTGTTATCGATGTGAATGGACCATGAAATTGAGTAGACAGTGGAAAATGTGATACATCAAATCAAATTAAATTTTGAATGTCGACCACGCTAGGAGAAACAGAAATCGATGTAGTGCATGAAACGATATTTGAATATAAAGGAAGCGAGAGAAGTATGTCAGATAAGAATTGATAAATGTCTAATCTGTCTACCTTTTTCGAGAAAACGGCGTGATGGTTAATTAATATTAAAGTGGTATTTTAGGATAATCCTTGATGGAAGCTCATTTTAAATACATAATAGTCTTAAATGATTCTCCATCAAGTATTGAAGATTGTTTTTAATTATGGAAGTGAAGCTTGGAATAAGCAGAAAAAATATGAAAGTAAGATAAATTATGTAGAAACTAGGTCTCTAAAAATAATGTGCAGAAAAACAATGTGTGATAGAATATCTAATGAAGAAATCAGAAAGAAATGTAAGGCGGATGAATGCGTGATAAATAAAATTAAGAAAGAACGAGGAAAAAATGACATAAACAAGTATTGTGAATGGAAAAAGAAATCGAGGAAGACCAGGGAACACATGGCATAGTATCAACAGACGTTATATTTGCGTGTGGCGGTTCTCTGCTTCTAGAAGTTTTATTATATTTAATGGGAATGACATGTTTCGCCGAAAGGGCAAAATATGTCATTCTCATAAAATACTCGTATAATAAAATTTCTAGAAAACTGACGTTTTCATTCGTAATAATTATTTAATATGGAGTTCTATATCATTTTCAAGAAACAATAAATGCGTAATAATTAGTTCGTTGAAATTATAAAATATTTCCGTTATTATTATTGACAGAACAAAAACAGGTAATACGCTTTTTTTTATATACAACGGGTCGTTTGAACCCAATTACTGTATACAATTTGTTTTTAGCTACATGTTATATCGATTCTCATGATATGTGATAGGTAGGTAATCTATCGCCATTTTATTGTCACGTGAATTCTACACCAGACCAAAGACAGTGTGACAATCACACTGCCATCGCTGGGAATCGAACCCGGGATCTTCGGTATGGAAGTCAGAGCTCTTGCCCCTCTGCCACGATGGTCGTCTGTCGTAGCTGTTCTGATCTCATTTCAACTAAATTTATCCTACTTAATATTGGTATTTTATTGTGATACAACGTCATACAAAATAGCATTTACACAGTTTCATTACGTTAAACTTAAATTTTCACTGAAGCAATGATGGCAGTACATAATGGATATCTGGTGCTAACCCTTATACATGAAAGTGTAGCCTGGAGCTGGCAAAAATAGAATGAAAGTAGGACAAATACCTTAGAAATAAGATCACTAAGAATAATGCGCGTGAAAACGATGTATGACAAAATACCAAATGACGAAATAAGTAAGAAATGTAAGGCAGATGATTGCGTCGTAAATTATAAAAGGATCCCTGCGATGGTTTGGACGTATGTAATGAATGGATACGAGTAGAATGGCTAAAAATGTGTAAATCAGCAACGTGAGTGGAAAGACATGCCGTGGAAAACCATGGAAAGTATGGCATGACAAAATTAATACATTTTTAAAAGACCGCTACATTCTTGCTACATCAAGCCGGAAAAATCAACGTGCGTGCATGTTACAATTTATGAATGTATATAAATCTTCAGAGGTATGTTAGACAGTATGTCAATCCATCCACTCTGGCTACCCCTTTGGGGAAACGGCGTGAATATAGTCCGTTTCCATTCGTTTGTATGAAAAACTCGTAAATAATGTATTGTGGGAATTTTTTTATTTATTTTAAAAAATGTGTATGTGAAAATTAATTTTGTTTTTCTAATATACAGACGTTTGTGCTATTATTTCGAATGATAAAAATTCATGTCATGTCATTCCCATAAAATATAATTAAACATCTAGAAAACAGACATTCGTTTTAATAAGATTATTAATTGTTTCATAAATAATAATATAAAACTCCATATTTCATAATTAATTCAAATGTTATTTGATAATGTATTAGTTAGGCGAAACATGTCATTTCCGTGAAATATAATACAAAAAAAAACTTCTAGAAAAGAGACGTTTTCACATTGTTACAATTAGATTATTTATTGAAAACGTGTGACAATTACACTGCCATCGTCGGAAACGAACCCGGGACCTTCGGTATAGAATTCAGAGCTCTTGCTACTCTGCAACGAAGGCTTTATAGATATTGTTATTTTGTGTTTTTTTTTAAAGACTAAGATTTAATTTAATAGTGTTAGAATTCATTGTACAATCTTCAATATGAGCAGAAAATAGCGCATTATTATGAAGAAGGAATCTGGTCGTGTCCAAGCTTGAATCCATGTCCTCTGGATCAGAATCCAAGCGTTCTATCCCCTAGACCACCTCTTGGGCATGCTGGGGAGCAATAGCTTACAGATAAGAAGAGATGTGTGCACACTAAGCCATTTATTCAGACTTATCAGGGGATTCTTTGAGAATTCCGTCATCTTGGAGGCTATCCACCTTTATGTTCCGGATGGTTATCTTCGACAGCGTCAGCACATACTATTTTATCTCCCAACATGCAGAACCAACCTGCCTCTGGTGATGCCGGTGGGGAGAGCAATCAAACTGCTGAACATGATCGCTTCGGAGATCGATGTCTTTCATATTCGTGAAAGTACGTTCAGAAGACAAGTACTCTTGACTTTGGAGAGTATCTTGTATTCCTAATGTCGAACCATCTCTCATGCGTTCCTGGTATTATATATTTATTATGTTTTACCTGTTCTCAATAGATGCCTTAAACTATAAAAAATGTTTGTAATGTCTTTTGAGAAAATGAACTGATTTGATTTGATTTGATTATTTTAAAACAAATGACATCGCTGTTTTGATTTATTTTTTCTTATTTATTTTGACAATTTACATCATTGTTCAAGCTATATATATTGCATATAAGATTGCCTAAAATGCTTATTGAAAGTAATTTTTTACGCGTTTCACAAGAATCAAAATTTTCATGTCCTTTTCGGGATTGAACCACAATAGAAGTTGTTACCCAACGCGATAACTTCTAGGCAGTCGTGGACTACTCACCAGATGTTTCTAATATGCTATAATTATTTTAAAATGTCCATTTTGCAATCTGATTCTTTGTTCTTGGTCCGGGTCTATTGTCAGTCTATGATTCGTGCGTTAGCATTTAATCAAGCGAACAAACTACATATTTTTACATTATATTTCTATATACGCGTGTTTTGAAATTAGCTTCGCTCTTCCAACAGATATCAACTTTATTCAATATAAAATATTGATTTTTTTAACGGCTTAAAACGCGTGAAATTTATTTTGTTGCCAAACCATTGTTGGCCCGTCCCTAGCTATAATTTATTGTGTCTTGAACGATGATCTGAAACTCCATTTTATATAATTAATACGAATCTTCTTCTTCTTCTTTGCTAGCCTTCTTCCCTCCACTGCTGGATATAGCTGCCTCAGATTTTCCAACCCTTTTGATAATATCATCGGTCCATCTCATTGGTGGCCTTCCGACACTTCGCCTATTTTCCCATGGTCTCCAACTGAGTATCCTGGGTGCCCATCTGTTGCCACCCTGTCTAGCCAAGTGTCCAGCCCATTGCCATTTCAATTTTGCCACTCGGTCCATGACGTCAGCAACCCTGGTGCGGCGACTGATTTCCTCATTCCTTATGCGGTCACGCAAGCTCACACCAAGTATCTGTCTTTCCATGGACCTCTCTGTACACTTGAGCCTGTGGACACTTTTTGCTGTAAGAGTTGTCGTCTCTAGTCCGTATGTCATCATGGGCAGTATACACATATCGTAGACCTTTCTTTTGAGACAAACGAATAAAAATGTTTATTGTATAGAAGTTTTATTAAATTTATTGAACGCTACGGCATTAACACTGTGGAATTCCATAGTAATATACTTAGGAAATTAAAAATAACTTTGTTTAATCCACAAAATATTTCAAATATATTAAAAAAACACGACATGTTTCGGAGGATACCTCCATCTTCAGGTGTAAAAATATAATGAATTTTTACACCTGAAGGTGAAAGTATTCTCCGACACATGTCGTATTTTTTAATATTTTGTGGATTAAAGAAAGTTATTTTCGAGGATTAATTGTATCTTAATAGAGACGAAGATGTAAATTGTTTTTTGGAAACAGAATATGGTAGTCGAGGCGTTTACAAGACTTATTACCTGTCATTGATTGGGTTAAACGATCACTTTATGTTAACAACATTCCCCATTCTGCTCTTCTTACGACCAACACGTCTGACAAATTTTTGAAAGATGTATATACTATGTTTAAAATATCTGTTTCCAAAAAACAATTTACATCTTCGTCTCTATTAAGATACAACTAATCATTTAAAATGATTAACTCGCAAGGGGTAAAATCCAGTATTTGTATACATTCAAGAAAACATAAAAATATTTTCAATTTCCTAAGAAGTTTAATTATTTATCAGAATGGTTTATATAATACCATAATAGGTTTAATGTCTTTCATACTATTTTTAAAACGTAATAGCAACAGTTTTACATATTGGATTTCATTTAAACTACTTCCAAAACCTTTTTGGAACTAATAAGAAAAAAACTGTGATATTTTCAGCGAAATCGGTTTAGTAATTTTAGAGAAACTCGAAGACAAACAAACTAACGTAAAAAATCATTTTTATATAAAAGAGTAAAGGTTGTTTCAAACAAAGATGTAAAACTCTATATTAAATAATTAATTCGATTAAAAACCTATTTTTTACAAATTTTATTAAATTTTATGCGAGCGAGATGTGTCAAATGTTAAAAATATTATTGAAACACATTTTAAACTTTGAAACAGATAACCATTTTAACAGCAAAAAGTGTCCATAAATTATAAATCACACAACGATCCATGAATAGGCAAATGCTCGGCGTGAGTCTCCAAACCAAAGTTTCAAATCAAATCAAATCAGTTTATTTACTCAAAAGATATAACAAACAGCATAAATGTTTAAGGCATCTATTGAGTACAGGTAAGATATTATACATATACAACATAATACCAGGAACGCATTAGTGATGGTTCGACATTAGGAAGACAAGATACTTTCCAAAGTCAAGAGTATTTGTCCCCTGAACGTACTTTCACTAACATGAAAGACGTCGATCTCCGAGGAGACCGCGTTCAGCAGACTAATTGCTCATGGATATGGTTGACGACCTCATGGATCGTACAGCTAAAGTACAGTGGCAATAGGCTGGACATATAGCCAGATAGAGCAATACCAGATGGATATCCAGAATACTCCAATGGAGGTCAGCTAAAAGATGAACTGGCGACATTGTCCGAATAGTTGGAAACGAACTGGATGCAGAAGGTACGAGACATGTACGAGTGGAGAAGAGGCCTATATCCAACAATGTAAGGAAGAAGGCTGTATAAAAAGAAAAAGTTGTTGATTCTATGCTCTGTCTGTAGTTAGCTAACAAGCCATCTATAATCGTTCACTCAGGAAGTGTTAACATGGTGACTTGGCGGGTTTTTCCTTATTGTGTGTGAAATTCTTAAACAATCGATGTTTCAATGGCTTTAAAAAACAAATATAAAATGATTCAAATGACGCTTATAAACAATTGGGATTTTTCATCGAACAAAAAACATTCAAAGATTTACGTGAACTTATTGTTCGTGACGCAGCACATTACCGTGAAAATCAAGTAAATTGTCGAATAAGATCAATTAGGTTTTCTTACATATCAAGCGAGAAAAACTCTCGACTCTTTGGACTGTTCTGTCTTCTTAACATCGGCTCTTTGCTCTTGTGCTCCTGGTATAATGGGCTTACAATCCCATTACATTTCCCTCTTGCAGAGATTCTATGGACTATTCCGTCTTCTTGACGACAGATAATTGTTCTAAAACTTTTGATATAATGTGGAGAAATACTCTTAACTCTTTGGATTATTCTGCCATCTTAACAACGGCTCATTACTCTTGTGCTCCTGGTATAATGGGTTTACAATCCCACTTCATTTATCTCGTGTTGTATGGAGTATACCGTCTTCTTAACATCAGATAATTTCACTTAACCTTTTGATATAATGTGGAGAAATACTCTTAATTTTTTTATTATTCTGCCATCTTAACATCGGCTCATTGCTCTTGTGCTCCTGGTATAATGGGCTTACAATCTCACTACATTTCTCTCGTGTAGAGATTATATGGAGTATTCCATCTTCTAAACGTCAATGCTCTTATACTTTTGGTATCATGTGGTGAAATACTTTTGACTCTATTGGTTATTTGGCTTTCTTAACATTGGCCATTGCTCTTGTGCTCCTGGTATAATTAATTCTGGTTAACGATCTCACTTCATTTCTCTCTTGCAGAGATTCTAAGGAGTATTCCGTCTTCTTAACGTCAGATAATTGCTTTTAAACTTTTGGTATAATTTGGAGAGATAGTCCAAGATGCAAATACTATTAATTCTTTGGTGTATTCGTCCTTCTTAATGTCGGCCTATCTTTTAAAGTTATAGGGACTTAGAGGAGTCCCACCGCTTTCCCGAAGCTGTTAAAGACGGACGTCGCCTGTCCTCAGCTTCGCTCTATCAATCTCTAGACCCTTCCCTCGTCCATGCGGGACTTAAGTTACTGGGGTTGTGATTAAAGAAAAACAAGAGGGACCCAGGCCGCATTTAAACACCCGTTTTCTCTATGTCCCGCCGAAATGTAAATTTATTTAATAAACACAATACAAAATAAAATAAAAATTTAAAACAAAACTAGTCCGTCAATTGCTTTAGTAGTCCTGAGACACGTACAGGGAGTCACAAAAGAAAGTTTATATTTGTTAATCAGTCTGTCGATTATCAGTCAGGTGAGCCGTCATAAGAAATTTTACTGTTCGACTAAATGAGTGCCACGAACGCGAGGGTTTACATTTGGATATTATTTTTATATACTTTACCCAAATTATCTACTTTAGTAATTAATAAACATTTTTTTTATATAAATTGCTAACTTTTTTTAATTGATCCGCTAAATATTATAAATCTTTCTTTTGAGACATATTACATAATCAAATCAAATCAGTTTATTTCATCAACAGACATTACAAAAATTGTTTTTAAGGCATCTATTGAGAACAGGTAAAATAATATATTGTGTATAGTATACTACCAGAAACGCATGAGATATGATGGTACGACATTAGGAAGTCAGGATACTCTCCAGAATTAAGAGTATTTGCCTTCTGAACGTACTTTCACTAACATGAAAGACGTCGATCTCCGAGGAGACCGCGTTCAGCAGACTAATTGCTCTTCCCACCGGTGTCACCAGGTGCAGATTGGTTCTGGCGGCCGGTAGGTAAAACAATCTGTGCTGTCGCTATCGGAGAAATCTATCAGGGACAAAAAGACCAACACCCTCTAGCACGACCGAGTTCTCGAAATATCCCCTGATTAATTTAAAGAAATGGGTTATGAGATGCCCATCTCTTCGAAGCTGTAAAGAATTGGTTCTGAGCATTCCTAAAAGAAATGCCGTAGGATAAAGCCACGGATAATAACCATACTCCCCCATGTAGAGATACCTCAGAATTATTTTCTGAACTCTCTCCAGCATAACGGAATATCTCGCCTCGTGAGGACTCCGTATCACAGAACCACTTTCGAGTCTGCTCCGAACCAACGCGTTGTATAGAACACATTGGGATTTCTGAAAACTCTTCCGGTCCGAATGATGAAGCCCAACATCCTCAGTGCAATGTCACAAATCCTCTCGATATGTGCACGAAAAGTCAGCCTACTCTTATAAATGATCCCGAGATCCTTCATCGTAGATACGTGTGTTAGTTGTTGGTTGTTCATTGTGTATCTATGATATAAAGTTCTCAATGCTCTAGTAAACGCTAGCATAGCGCACTGTAATATAGTGTGTTATCTGTTACGAAAAAGAAATGTATAACATTAATATTTATGAAACAATGTCCAAGAGGCAAATACGCTCTATTATATGAAAAGTTTTAAATGTCAGGTTAAGTAATATAATTATGATATATAAAATATTCTTCGTTATCATACGAAGATCTTCCCGAAATAGAAATTCATCTTAATGCTAATAGCCTCAATGGGACATCTTAATCTATCTAATGTACGCCCGCGGCTGTTTTCGAATCGTTTCGACCGACATCATCTCATAAACCGTATTTTGTAAAGCCGAAAGTTTCCGGTATAAATGATATAAGACTTTTATTAATTAATTTTATCTCAATAGAGACGATAGATATCTCAATAGAGTAGAATAAATGCAGTAGAAATGAGATCTCTAAGACGAATGTGTGGCAAATCTGTTTATGATAGAGTGACAAATGCAAGTATAAGAAGTGAATGTGGTGCGAATGAAAGTGTTATGAACAAAATAAGGAAAGGGTCATTAAGATGGTTTGGACACATGGAAAGAATGAGTGAAGACAGAATGGTAAAGAAGGTATATGCAAACGGCGTGAACGGAGCTAGAAATAGAGGAAGGCCGAGGAAAACGTGGCACGATCAAATCAATCAAATATTGAATGTCGGTCACGTGAGGAGTCGGAAAAATCGACGTGCGTGCATGACAAGATGTATGAATGTAGAGGAAGAGAGAGGCGTATGTCAGGACAGAACAGTGTGGCGTTCCATTCTTTCTGCCTACCCCTCCGGGGAGACGGCGTGATGGTAAGTTAGTTAGTTAGTTAGAGACGAAGATGTAAATCTTTTTTTGGAAACAGAATATGGTGTAAATGATGGTCGAAGCGCTTACAGGACTTATGACCTGTCATTGGTTGGGTTAAGCGATCACTTTATGTAATACAACATTCCCCATTCCGCCCTTCTTACGACCACCACGTCTGACAAATTTTTGAAAGATGTAACAAACAAACAAACCATCACGCCGTTTCCCCGCAGGGGTAGCCAGAGAGAATGGACCGCCAAACTTATCTATCCTGGCAAACCTCTCTAGCTTCCTCCACATTCATACAACGAGTCATACACGCACGTCTATTCCTCCGACTTCTAACATGACTAACCTTTAAGATTTGATTAATTTGGTCATGTCATGTTTCCCTCGGTCTACCTCGACTTCGTACCCCATTTACATCATTAACGTATACTTTCTTAACCATTATTTCTCCATCCATGCGCTCCATATGTCCGAACCAACGCAGCGATCCTTTCATAATTTTGTTCATAATACCTTTTTCCGCTCTACATTCCTTTCTTATATCAGCATAACTTATTAACTGTTAGAACTAACTAACTAAATATCACGCCGTTTCCCCGGAGGGGAAGTGAAAGAGGATGGATCACCACATTGTTCTTTCTTGGCATAACTCACGCACCTCTTCTACATTCACACATCGTGGCATGCACGCTCGTTGATTGTTCCTACTTCTAACATGGCCGTATTTCAGTAATTGATTCATTTGGTCATGTCTTCCTTGGCCTTCCTCGACTTCTTTTTCCACTTGGACTTGGACTTGTATCTTCTGGCTTACAGAGGTTCAGCTCTAATGGCTATTCCTCTTACGTCTGTAGGAAACATTGCTAGAATGTGTTTTGGTAGTTGTTTTATGATGGGGCTAAAGGTATGGCCCGGGATGTCCCTCCGAAAGAGGGCGAGGGGGGATTTAGGGTTTATGATAAAGTCTTACATAATTGTTTCACACTACTTGTATATATATTTTTAACCATTCTTCCCTCATCCATTCGTTCCATACGTCCAAACCATTTTAGTGACCCTTTTTTAATTCATCATTAGATATTCTTTCATACATTGTTTTTCCGCACATTATTTTAGTTCTACTCTCATTCTTCTTCTGCCAACTCCAAGCTTTACTTACATACATAAGGGTCGGCACTAGAACTGCATTGTGCACTACCATCTTTGTTGTTTAAAAAATATATAGGCTCTTAATTCAATGTTTTGATGATTTATTTAATCAGAAACGTCAAGGAGACATCAAAATCACACAAAATATATTATTCACTTTTGCATAGTGACTAACATGACATAATTCATCGTAAATAATCTCCCTTACGACCTCCTAGAAGGAATAGGTTAATTATCCAATATCCCTGAATGGATTTTTATTTTTAATTTAAAATTAAGAAAAAATTACCGGAAACTATTTGGCCATACTACGCAGCAAGCGGCCAAAGTGTAGAATATCCCGCGCGGTTAGCATTTTTGGTTTGTTAACCGCCATTGCATTGTTTTCCTTCTTCTCACGTTACCTTTTCTTCTACCATCATATGCAATGCCGCTATTATGAAGGTGTGGTATAACGGCCTAGAGATGCCCGGCTACCAATAGTCACAATCGAAAATAATCGATTTAAATTAAAATCGAATAATTGTTAGTGATAAACGCATAAGTCAAAATGGCTTAATATCAACAATCATTGATTTTTCCAAGAAAAATCAATTTACAAAATTAAAAATGTCTTCTTCTTCTTCTTCTCCTTATAGACCTTTGGTCTGTTCCTGAAATCAGGCTGGCCTCTCTTGGGAGGTTGACTCCCAACTATCTCTCCATCTCTTCGGCGGTCTTCCGGGGGGACGGCAGCTGTCAGTAGTCTGATGCGCCACAGCGTGTGGGATTCTGGTGAGATCCATCCTGTCCTGGATGGCCGTGTTCCTCACCCTATCTCGAATAGTCCTTCCTGCTATCATCCTCAGCGTCTTCATCTCTGCCACCCGTACTTTAGCCTTCGTTCTTGTGGTATTAATAAATGGTATAAATGTATAAATAAATGGTATAAATGGTATAAATGTAATGGACTTTAATTTTTGTGATTATTAAAATTGAAACTTATAGTTTTTAGTTTTAAAAAAATATACGTGCAATATGCATATTTTATTTCAACGATTTAATATAAAATATTATTTTTGTAAGTAGTTTTTTCATTCATCTAACATCTGTATCAAGTAGATGAGTTTGTGTATTTGGGTGGTATGTTTACAAAAGATGGGCGAATGAAGAGGGATATTGAAAGAAGGGTTGGGGCAGGCAAAAAAATGAATGGTGCACTTAAAGATGTCATCACAAACAAAAACCTATCCAAAAAAGCTAAAATGGCAGTTCACAATAGTGTTCTTCCAGCGACCCTTATGTATGGAAGTGAAGCATGGAACTGGCAAAAGAAGGATGAAACTAGAAAAAATGCAATATAAATTAGATATCTTAGACGAATGTGTGGATGCTTTGTGTGTGATAGAGTGTCGAATGAAAATATAAGAAGTGAATGCGGTGCGAATGATGGTGTCATGAACAAAATAATGAAAGGATAATCAAGATGTTTTGGATACATGGAAAGAATAAATGAAGAAAGAATGGTTGAAAAAGTGTATGTTAACGAAGTAAATGGAACTAGAAATAGAGGAAGACCGAGGAAAACGTGGCACGATCAAATAAAATATATTGAATGTCGGCCGCGCTAGGAGTCAGAGAAATCGACGCGCGTGCATGAAACGATCTATGAATATTGAGGAAGTGAGAGAAATATGTCAGGAAACAAAAGTGTGGCAGTCCATTATTTTTTAAAAAAAATTATAAAAACAGCGTTTAATTTTTTTGTAAAGCTCTGTCGCTCTCACTATTGCAAACAATCCCCCTGAAATGAACGGACTCTATTTCAGGTACACATGCATTCGAATATTAGTTTAAATGTTAATCGAAAGTTATTGTTCGATCATAGATAGTTTTCCCATGTCTAGTATTGCACATTCATTGCATCGTGTGAGATTTATTTGCATAAAGTTTATTACTAAGAGAAAAAATAGCATACTGCATTATAGTCGCGTGCAGATTTCAATTTTGAAATATTTGTTCGGTTGGTATAGCTTTTGTGTTATATAAGTGATTAGCATAATACGAAATTGGGTAGAATTCTAATTAATACGAAGGCAAACGTCTGTTTTCTAGAAGTTTTATATTTTATGGTAATCATGATGACTTGGACTCTACAAGTGAATATAATTAACCGGTTAGAAGCATAGCACATAGAAGATTCCTACCTCTTACCCGAAGCTGTCATAGGCTAACGGCGCCTTTCGTCAGCTTCGCTCTTTCAATCTCTTGGCCCGTTCCTCGTCCATGCGGGACTTGGAAAAATTAATTCATGAAATTTAATTGTATCTCAATAGAGACGAAGATGCAAACTGGAATCAGAATATGGTTGATCAAGGTGTTAACAGGACTTATGACCTGTCATTGGTTGGGTTAAGCGCACGCTTAATGTAATTACAACATTCCCCATTCCACCTATTTCTTTATGACCACGTAAGACAAATTTTTGGAGGTTGTATATATGTTACAAATCTATGCTTATCTTCACATGTCAGTTTCAATACGCCATCTATGTAGATTTGATTACATATGTTAATCTTTTTAAGATTAATCTATATAATCCACACACTAACGCAATCTATGGAGATTAATTTTAAGCATTTAGCAAACTACTTTATTAACACAATGTTAAGGCTATCGCCATTAGCGCATTGTTTAGAAGCCGCCTGGAGATATCACTCCTATCTATATGCCAAAGAATTGACCAGAATGATTACAAATATTTTTTGTGAATGTATACTTATACTTGTATACGAATACTGGATTTCACCCATGGTGGGTGATTAATTCATGAAATTTAATTCAATTTCAATTTATTTATATAAATTTTTTTTTTAATCATAAACATTACATAAAAATATACTAATTACAATAAAAATATGCAATACACTAAAAATATGCTAATGGAAAGCAAAATTCGTATATACAAGACATGCGTACATCCTATAATGACATATGGAATAGAAACGAGAGCTGACAACATCAGAACAAAAAGTCTCCTAAGAACTACAGAAATGAAGACTCTCCGATCCGTTGCGGGAACGACACTCCGAGACAGAATAAGAAATTCTGAAAAAAGAAAGATCTGCAATGTGGAGGATGTCGTGCGATGGGGAAGACTGAGAAGACGCTAGTGGAGAGATCATGTGGAAAGAGCATGTTCTGAAAGAGTGATAAATATAGCCGCAAATGAGGTACCAACAGGAAATTGACCTGCAGGAAGGCCACCTAAAAGATGGCGATACAGTTGGACATCTGCATCCCAGGAACAGGCTCCGAGAAATAACAGGACGCAGTCTTAAACAAAGCAGAAGAAGAAGAAGAGAAGATCTTTTAAGAAATCTCGTTCATAATCAGTTTAATTTCTGTTTCATGCTTATGCATTATTTATTTCAAAACCTGATTGGTTCTCTTCAAATGTACAGCAAAGTTTAATGTATTATTATAATCGTGTCATTGATTGTTCGCGTTTTCTCACGATGTCTGACGGGTGAAGTAGTTGTTTTTAATTACTGAGTACGTACCTGTCTTACAGGGACGTAGTTTATTAACTAATTATTATGTAAAATGTAAACCTAAATACAGTTTAAATCACCACTTAACGGATAATAAAAAATAATTACGATTTCATTATTAAATAATAATTAAATAAAACGATGTTTTTTTAACTACTTCCACTTTTGTCTTTATTTAGACAGCGAGCCTGGCGAAACCGGTCGCTGTCTAAATAAAGACAAAAGTGGAAGTAGTTAAAAAAACATCGTTTTATTTAATTATTATTTAAAATGAACTTCCATCAAGAGATTTCAGTAAAATCATTTGATTTCATTGTTGCTTTAAAAATACCTTGGCTTTTTTTTTTAATTTGTTGTTTTCTTTTTATTGCTTTATTATTTTAGGGTAACAAATAGCGACTGTAATACATATATAAAAATACATAAAAACAATAAAATAAGCCTAGTTACATGCTACTACAAATATTAATATAATAATATGAACCTTTCCAGAATATTATTACCCTTAATTTTTCATTTATTTATTTTTAAATATATCCAAAGCATTACAGATTTTTTCCTGTACACTAAATATATAAAGAGATACACAATAATAAGTAATACATACAAAATAATAAAAAAGAGCGAGAAACATAAGAAGCATGACAAATTAATAAAATGAATATACCACACAATTATAATAAAGATAGTACTTCCGAGGTGATACGATTAAGCAAAGATACCTCTACCTACCGGCACAACCATTGGCAGGTTGGTTCTGCATCGTGGGAAATAAAACAATCAATGGCCCCTTTGTCGAAGATAATTATCAGGGATGAACAGACCTACATCACTCAGGATTTCTGAGTTGTGTATACAACCGCCTATCAGTCGAAAGAAATGGACACCCAAGTGAATGTCTCGTCTCCTCTCGAGTGACTGATAGCCTAGCATCCCTAGCAAGAAATCAGTCGGAAAGAGCCACTGGTAATATCCATACTCTCTAAGATAGAGGTATCGCAGAAATTTTTTCTGCACCCTATCCACCATCAGGGAATAACGTGTTTTATGGTTTATACAACCATGGTTCCCTCACCACATCTCGAAGGCTTATAGTCTCTTTCTCTCTCGCTTTCTCTCTCTTTATGCTCATTGGTTGGCGAAACACCTGTCGCATAATCGCATAAAAATATTTTGATAGGTTTAATAACAGTGTTTCAATATTGATACATTTAATATCGTTGAAGTATCACGGTATTTCAGCCAAAACAATGTTTTTTGTAATGCAATAATATGTTTAATGTTTTTTTTAAACACTTTTGATTTTCATTTATTACGTACATATCATATTTTCATGTATGCTTTTTCCAATATTTATCAGAACATTTATTTATTACAAAAATTAATGTGATTTAATTATAACTAACTAACTAACTAACCATCACGCCGTCTCCCCGAAGGGGTAGGCAGAAAGAATGGACTGCCACACCTTTCTTTCCTGACATATTTCTCTCGCTTCCTCAACATTCATACATCGTGTCATGCACGCGCGTCGATTTCTCTGACTCCTCACATGGCCGACATTCAATATTTGATTTATTTGATCGTGCCACGTTTTCCTCGGTCTTCCTCTATTTCTGGTACCATTTACATCATTAACATATAATTTTTTTACCATTCTTTCTTCATTCATTCTTTCCATATGTCCAAACCATCTTAATGATCCTTTCATTATTTTGTTCATGACACCATCATTCGCACCGCATTCACTTCTTATATTTTCATTCGACACTCTATCATACACAGAGTATGCACACATTCGTCTAAGAGATCTCATTTCTACTGCATTTATTCTACTTTCATCCTTCCTTTGCCAGTTCCATGCTTCGCTTCCATACATAAGGGTCGGTAGAAGAACACCATTGTGCACTGCCATTCTAGCTTTGATTTAATTATAAACTGCTTTTATAAAATTTTCACGTGCCGTCGATGCTATTTATGTAACACAATCGCCTGTCAAGAGACAATCGGGAAAAAAAGTCGTGTATCTTTAGTTTTATCTATGGCGAAATTGTAATCGTTCCATATTTAAACATCTGTCAAACAGTATTCTAATTGCGGCATTTGAATTTGATATTCGAATGGCAATCGAACGGGATTCTGACATTTGTGAGTAATAATTGTGTTGAACTTGATAACTTGTTAGATATTTTGAAATCGTAAATTAATACATCATGTCGAGCACGCACGTCGATTTCTCCAACTCTTCACATGGCCGACATTCAATATTTGTTTTGTTTGATTGTACCACGTTCCTCGGTCTTCCTCTATTTCTAGTTCTATTCACATCATTTACGTATAATTTTTTACCATTCTTTCTTCATTAATTATTTCCATGTGTCCAAACCATGTTGATGTTCCTTTCATTATTTTGTTCATTACACTTTAATAAGCACCGCATTCACTTCTTATATTTTCAATCGACACTCTTACATTCACAGGTTTCCAAAAATAATTTTTTTACGTATACATCAGGTCGTTTGAACCCAATTACTGTATAAAATTTTATTTTTTAGCTTTTACTCGTATATTGATTCTCGTGACATGTGATAGGTAGCCAATCTATCGCTATTTCATTGTCACGTGAATTCTACACCAGACCAAAGACAGGGTGACAATCACACAGCCATCGCCGGGAATCGAACCCGGGACCTTCTGTATGGAAGTCAGAGCTCTTACCACTCTGCCACGAAGGTCGTCTATATTCATCTAAGATGGCTCATTTCTACAGCATTTATTCTACTTTCATCCTTCTTTTGCCAGTTCCATGCTTCACTTCCATACATAAGGATCGGTACAAGAACACCATTAAGCTCTCTGTATTATTATATTAAATGAAAATAAAGGCGGGAGATGCCTATTGGTGGCGATGAGGTTCGCAACCCATCATACCGCGTCTCCCGCGGAGCGAAAAGAAAAGGATGGAGTGCCGCATCAGTAAAAGTGTGACAGTCCATTCTTTCTGCCTACCCTTTCGGGGAGACGGCGTGATGGTTAGTAAGTAAGTAAGTAATAATTGAGAAAACAATATGACATGTGTATATTGCCATATTTATATATCCTGTGATGTTTTGCTTTGTATTATATTAAAAAATTATAAATATGTTTTTTTATATAGAATGATAAAAGTTTTAAAATTTGAGCTTTTGAAAGTCGTTTATAAAACTTTATTTATTTTAAAAATCGAATGTGAGAAATAATTCCGAACTTTCTGCAAAGTTAAATCAAGTGCCGCCTAATCCACAGATGAACTCTTGAAACGTCTACGTTCGAAATTCAAATTCGAATATTCGAAATTCGAAAATGGATAAGTTTTTCAAAACGTTGACAGTGACAGCGCTGCTGGCGCTGTCATGTCGTCTAGCGGATTGCTTGGAAACGGCATCTCCGGAGAAGTTCCTTCCACCCAGGAATTACAACCCCCACCCTTATGCGAAGAAGGCCAGGGATGAAGATGCAGTGGCCAGCCGATTCGTAGAACAACTTGTGAACATACAGAATGTGAGGTAACAATACATATTTAATAATAATTAAATTACACGATTTATTGTTTTTTGAACAAATTAACTTCTGGTTCTGGTTTTGAAAATTTGGTTTGGTTCATGTGGTTCTCCCGTAAATTTAGAGATATTTCGTGTATACTTTTCGTGTATTGGACGATCGAAGTGTACGCGGGAGATGCCTATTGGTGGCGATGAGGTTTGCAACCCATCACACCAAGTCTCCCGCGTGGCGAAAAGAGAAGGATGGAGTGCCGCATCGGTTAAAGTGTGGCAGTCCATTATTTCTGCCTACCCTTTCGGAGAGACGGCGTGATATTTAGTTAGTTAGTTTTTGAACAATGATGTAAAACCCCATATTAAATAATTAATTCGAATAAAAACGTCCGTTTTCTAGAAGTTTTATTATATTTTATAGGAATAAAATGTTTTGCCCTTCTAAGGCATTATCAAATGTGACGAAACTTTTGTAAACAATTAGTAAAAATATATTTTTCATTGAAACACTTTATTTCGTCCCACCTCAAATAACTTTTTTTAATGTATACAAATACTTGTAGACAAATACTGGATTTTAACCATTACGGGTTAATCATTAAGAATTTTCAATAAGAAATTTATAGGGTTAAGCATATAAAAATTGGAGAGTTTTCTCAAGGCGTTGTCTAGTAATGTGTGATGATTGGGTTGATAACCTTTCACATTACATTAATAAAGATTTTCTGCTTAATGCTTACATCTAGTCTCAATAGATGGCGCTAGTGTAGATTGAACTAAACTATGTTAAATGTTTCTCAACATGGTAGCATATATACAACTTTCAAAAATAATTGTCAGACGTTATGTTCGTAAGAAAGGCGGAATTGGTATGTTGTATTACATAAAGCGATCGCTTAACCCAACCAATGATACGTCATAAGTCCTGTAAACGCCTCGACCACCATATTCGTTTCCCAAATAATTTACATCTTCGTCTCTATTGAGATACATCTAATTCTTAACTTATGATTATTACTTTGATTTATATAATATCATTAAGTATCCCCTAACTATATATCCATTGTCATAACATTTCTTAACAAAATCCAAGAAACACATTCCAATATTTTTGGACCTACACAAATAATTCTTTGTTAAAATATATATAAAGTGACATAATTTTTCGTTAATTACCATATTCTGCTCCATTTGCTACTTTAATAATTTTAACCACAAAGTGAGTGCTTTATATAAAATTAACAAAAAAACAACTTCATTTTTCAGACAAGGTCCAGTGCTGTTCCCTAACATAGACGCACCACCACCAACGAATAGACCACTAATCGTCACATCCAGACCGTTGGCAGAGCAGATAGCGAGGGTCAGCCAGAAGCCGACGATACTCACCCCGAGCGCTGGTTCTTCGACAGATAACAACCCCCAAATCTCAGCCAAAGACTACCAAAACACCATTTTAAACAGGGTGCAAAACCTCGTTAACCAAAACGGTTACCTCTACCAGAGAGATTACCAAAACTTGAACGACCAATACGACAACCAAAGATCCCAGCAATTCCCCAATTCTGTTTACGTTGTTCCTGCAGGATATAACTTGGTGGATTCTTACGGAAATATAAGAAATGATGCATATGATAATTTGAATCCAGGAGCCAACGCCGGCTACGTTGATCTAAACGGATATCAAGTCGGCGTTAACAACGTAACCACCCTAGACCAAAACCCTTACGCAGGAGTACTTAAAAAGCTGCAGCAGTTTTCGACCTCCACTCAGAGACCACGGTATGACGCCATCGAGGTAAGATTTTTTTTAAATATATTATACATATCAAAGTTATCTACTTTGGGAATTAAAAAATCTTTAATTGTATCTCAATAGAGACGAAGACGCAAACTGGAAACTGAACATGGATGATCAAGGTGTTTACAGGACTTATGACTTGTCATTGGTTGGGTTAAGCGCACGCTTTATGTAATTACAACATTCCCCATTTCACCTTTGTTATTGTGATCATGCATGACAATTTTTGGAAGATGTATATATACTTCAAAATCCATATCTATCTTCACGTGTCAGTTTCAGTCAGCCATCTATGTAAATTTGGTTGCACTTGTGAATTTTTCAAGATTAACCTATACAACCGACCCACTAACGCCATTTATGGAGAATGATTTTCGGCATTTAGCAAACTACCTTATTAACACAATGTGAAGGCTATCGCCTAACACATTGTTAGAAGCCGCTAGGAGTATTATTCCATTCTATATGCCAAAGAATTTGACCAGAATATTTGAAGAACAAATATGTGTGAATGTATACTTATACCTGTATACGAAATCCTGGATTAACACCAAAGGGTGGTTAATTCAAATTTTAATTGTATCTCAATAGAGACGAAGACGCATGATCACAATAACAAAGGTGAAATGGGGAATGTTGTAATTACATAAAGCGTGCGCTTAACCCAACCAATGACAGGTCATAAGTCCTGTAAACACCTTGATCATCCATGTTCAGTTTCCAGTTTGCGTCTTTGTCTCTATTGAGATACAATTAAAATTTGAATTAACCACCCTTTGGTGTAAATCCAGGATTTAGTATACAGGTATAAGTATACATTCACAAAAATTAAAAAAACATTGTTTTAACCACATTTTAATAAAAAAAATATTAAAATACACGACATGTTTCAGAGGATACCTCCATCTTCAGGTGTAAAAATATAACAAAAACTAAACAAAGAAATACTAATAAAAAATGCATTTTAAATTCGATATAAAAATTCAAAATTCAAAATTATGTTGGGCTATTTGTTATAAGAAATAGCTTCTTTTTATTCATCTATTGTGTATTACTTATTATTGTGTATCTCTAACTTGTATCTTTAGTGTATTGGAAAAAAATTCTGTAATGCTTTAGATATGTTTAAAATAAATAAATGAAATGAAAAATAAAAAATCGAAGAGTATTTATAAAATGTCGAAATGTCTAAATTAGCCGAAATTGGCGTAATCATAGAAACATTTCAAGATTGACAAAAAGATATCGAAAATATCAAAATTTTCGAAATTGGTGAAATTGTTGATATTATCGGAATTGTCAAAATTGTCGAAATCGTCGAAACTATCGCAATTGTCGGAATTATCGTAAAAATCGCAAATGTCCGAATTGTCGAAATTATCTAAATTAATGAAATGGTCGAAATTGTTGGAATTTTCGAAATTATCGAAATTGGTGAAATTGTCCGAATTGTCGAATTCATCGAAATGGTCGGAATTGTCAAAATTGTCGAAATTATCGAAAATTTTTGATTTGTCAAAATTGACGAAATTGTGTTTTGTCGAAATTTTCGAACCAACCGTCACGTCACCAGTGCAGAAAGCAGAATATTTGAATATGTGTTCCTCAGTTTCTTGTATTCTGAATAAAGGAAATTGCTACAAACAAAGACTTCCAATAAACATATTCAACGTTATAATAATGTATGAAAGGAGAAGAAGTTTAATTTAAACGCTGCAGTCAAATGCACATACCAGGGCGGGAGCTAGTTTTGAAATAAATGCAGGGTCGAATTCAATATTTTAAAGCCAAAAATAACATAAAATAAAAAGAAATTATAATTTCCTGAATTACTATTATTGTTTCTCCTTGCTACAGAATTTTCGTATTTCGGTTATTTACTTTTATATTTGTCAATAAATCTGAAATGAATTGATTAATTTTTATGAATTACTCATCTCAAGGGCGCTGTAGAAAATGCTCCGTTCTATGAAGCAGATAAAAAATAATAATAATAACAAACATATTTATTATGAGGGTTGCATATATTTTCGAAGGTATAAACTTGAAATTAAAACAACAACAAAAAAATTCACCCAATCACAGTGGCTATCCCCCTTAACCCCTTACCGCATACTGGCTCATATATGATCCAAAATAATCTTTCGCCATAAAAAACAACAAAATAATAAAATATGTCTTGCTTCTAGCAATAATACTAAAGTTTCATCTGTGATCCGCGTTACTAGTTGTCAAACTTCTTACTAGATGTCTCTGGTTGTACTAGATGTGCATTCGACTGTTTCCAACTGTCGGTTTATGATCTTTTACACATTATATATTTTTTTTACAAATTAAAACAAAATCATGCAGTAAGGGGTTTAGGGGTCGGAGGATTCTGCGAAGGATATATACGAACATTGCAATTTTTTTACATAGATTAAGCATTTTGATATCTGTTTCAATTTTTATTTTTAGATTTAAGTTTTCCGATTCGGCCCTGCGCTCGCAACAGAGAGAGTTTGTTCTGAAATGCAATTGTAAATAACTAAAATAGTCTGCGAACTTCTGGTAACTTCTCCGATAGGATGACCGGCGTATTTTCTGGGCAAGTTATCCCTGGCTACGCCCCTGGCGATACGTGCTCGAAATTATTGTATTAAACTATTATCAACAAGGAGAACTCATCTATGGAAGTGAAGCTTGGAGCTGGCAAAAGAAGGATGAAAGCAGGATAAAAGGCAAAGAAATTAGATCACTAAGAAATAATGTGCGGGAAAACGTTGTATGATAGAATACCGAACGATGAAATAAGAATGAAATGTAAGGCAGATGACTGCATCATAGAAAAAATTAAAAAAGGATCCTTGAGATGGTTTGGACATATGGAACGAATGGATCAAAGTAGAATGGCTAAAATGTTGTACACAAGCAGCGTGAGTGGAAAAAGAAGCCGAGGACGACCGAGGAAAACATGGCATGACCAAATTAATCAATTACTAAAAGGCGGTCACATTCGAAGTCGGAATAATCGACTGCATGGTACGATGTATAAATGTAGAGGAAGCCCGAGATGTAACCAGGACAGAGCATTGTGGCGATCCATCCTCTCTGCCTACCCCTCCTGGGAAATGGCGTGATGGTTAGTTAGTTAATTAGTTAGTTAGTTAGTTAGTTAGTCAGTCAACAAGGAGAATTGTTAGAGTAGGAACAATCGACGAGCGTGCATGTCACGATGTTGAACATGTGGCGATCCATCCTCTCTGCCTAGCCCTCCGGGGAAACGGCGTGATAGTTAGTTTGTTAGTTATTATTATAATTATTATTATTTTGTTGAATCGCTCTTTACATCATGACAGCATGGGCCAAATCGATGTAGAGGGTATTATAGCTATCATCTTAGTGATTCTCATGACATGTGATAGGTAGCTAATCTATCGCCAATTTATTGTCACGTGAATTCTACACCAGACCAAAGACAATCACAATCACACTGCCAATCACACTGCCCTCGCCGGGAATCGAACCCGGAACCTTCAGGGTGGCAGTCAATGCACTTACCACTCGGCCACGAAGGTCGTCAACATATAATTTACATCGTTAACATATATTTTTTTTACTATTCTTTCTTCATTCATTCTTTCCATGTGTCCAAACCATCTTAATGATCCTTTCATTATTTTGTTCATAACACCATCATCCGCACCGCATTCACTTCTTATATTTTCATTCGACACTCTATCATACACAGAGTATCCACACATTCGTCTAAGAGATCTCATTTCTACTGCATTTATTTATTTATTTATTTAGTTTTTTTTTTTTTTTTTTTTTTTTTATTTATTTATTTATTTTTATTTATTTATTTATTTATTTTATTTTTTATTTTATTTTTGTTTTATTTATTTATTTATTTATTTATTTATTTATTTATTTATTTATTTATTTATTATTTATTATTTATTTATTTATTTATTTATTTATTTATTTATTTATTTATTTATTTGTTTATTTATTTATTTATTTATTTATTTATTTATTTATTTATTTATTTATTTATTTATTTATTTATTTATTTATTTATTTATTTATTTATTTATTTATTTATTTATTTATTTATTTATTTATTTATTTATTTATTTATTTATTTATTTATTTATTTATTTATTTATTTATTTATTTATTTATACATTATACACAAATGAGACATTACAAACGATAAAACATTTAGTCGACTCATTTGGATACTAAACGGTATTACAACGATAAAATAAAACAAAACAACATGAGACCAAAAAATCATACATATCAGAAGGAATCCAAATATGTCGACGTCAGTGAGGCAGTACTCTTTCCAGAATTTGCAATATTTTTTTTATGAATACTGCCTCACTGAAACTGAATATGTCCAAATCCGAGATGATTAGATTCAACGTCCGAATTGCTCTTCCTACTGGCATCACCAAAGGCAGGTTGGTTCTGCGTGACGGAGTAAAGAACAATTTATGTCGGCGTTTTCGCAGGTAGTTATCGGGAACAAAAAGACCTATTTGCTCCAGAACATTTATTCTATTTTCATCCTTATTTTACTAGTTTCATGCTTCGCTTCCATACACAAGGGTCGGTAGAAGAACATCATTGTGCACTGCCATTGTAGCTGGACACATCTAATGCAGGACAAAAGGATTCGACAATCTGTAGGAGTTAACATTGAGGTCTACGTGTCCTGAAAGGTTGTGTTTGTTTATTCGAATTTCCGCCAAACTGTCTAACTCGAAATTCAATTTCACCCGCATTCAGCGAAGTAAATATGTAATACGAATGTACACAACGCATACCAAAGATTTGTTGACACACACTAGCAAGCCACGTGTCTGTGGGATGAACATACTGAATCATAACCTAATTAATAGGAATGAAAACGTATTTTTATTCATCACGTCGGGGTCACAACTTTGGGGGATGACAGATCACGTCGGGGTCACCACTTTGGGGTATGTCGATAGCAGCTGGGGCTGATGGCTCACTGGGCAGTAGCGTCGGTCGGCTGGAGCGAAGACTCGTCGGAAGTTACGTGGCGTAGCAGTGTAGACAGTTACGTTGCTCGGTAGGTGGGTCAGAGGTTTCTCGTACGTAGACTTGACGGCGTAGACTCGTGTCGGTTAGAAGTCGCAAGAAGGAATACTGTAGTAGCGTGGCTTCCTAAGTCGACGGGAGAGGGAGTCCGAGATCCCTCGTGGCGTAGACTTATTAACGTAGACTCGTGTCTGTTAGAAGCCGTAATACTGACTGACGTATTGGGTGGTCGGAAGTACCGCTTTTATATGCTTTGCTTCCCTTTGTACACGATGCCCTGCTCTAGTGACCTAGTGACCTGTGTGAATAAATCGGGGCCTGAATCATCACTTTTGCCTATGCAATGTACGAGTATGTCATCATTTCGATAAGTAGGTCCTAAGTCAGGCGTTTTCGGTTATTCGTATACTATATTGCATCATGAAATATGCTGGTTCAGCGTCGAAGTCCACTTATGTGGGTCACCTACAGAGTTATCTTATTCTTATTCTTTTTGTTCTGTCACACCCCCGTGGTACATATGGCCTCAAGGAACCTTCTCCACCCGACTCTATCGCATGCCTGATGCCTAACATCATCCCAAGTGACTGCTGCCTTAACCTCGTCCTGCAAGGTTCTTCTCCAGGTAGCCCTAGGTCTGCCTCGTTTTCTCTTTCCCCCCATAGGGGACCAGTCTAGTGCACCCTGAGCGATGCAGGCTGGGTTCCGTCTCAGAGTGTGATCGATCCACTGCCATTTGCGTTTAGTGACTTGTTCTCTAATTGGCTTTTCGCTTGCCATGGTCCAGAGAACGGCATTTGACACTGTTTGGTGTCAATAGATTTTGAATATTGAGCGAAGGCACCTATTTATAATATTTATAAACACCTGGAGTTTACCAATAACGTCCGCGGTAGACTTCCAAGTCTCACATCCGTACAGCAGTACGCTTTTAACCCTACTGCTTAAAACTTCGAGCTTGAGTTTTCTCGAAATGATACCGGAGCGCCATACAGGGCGAATCATAGCGAAAGCTCCCCTTGCCTTGTTAAGTCTGCTGGCTACATACATACATTTAGTTATAAAAACTGTTAAATTCAAAACTTTGTTTTATGTTTCACGATTGTATTGTAACCCCTGATGATGTCAACATAGGTTGACGGAACAGATTAGTTGTCGCATAAACGTCAACGGTAGGTTGTCGCGTATAATAAAATACAATTGTGATACATAAAATAAAGTTTTTTTAATTTAACAGTTTATAATGTTAAAGTAGCGCCTCAAAAACTTTTGCCCGGCGCCGCGTATTTCGCACTGGGCGGGAGATTGGATTGACATTTTTCACGAAACGTGTTGTCGCGTCGACACTTCTTAACATACTGACCTTGAACTGTTCTCGTTGCGGAGAGGAAGGGTCAGGCTACAGGGAAGTGTAGCCAACATGTCGAAAATAAAATCCATCTGGTCGTGAGAGCCTCAGTACACTTAACTAACTAACTAACTAACTAACCATCACGCCATTTCTCAGGAGGGGTAGGCAGAGAGGATGGATCGTCACAATGCTCTGTCCTGGTATACCTCTCGGGCTTCCTCTGCATTCATATATCGTACCATGCACTCACGTCGATTATTCCGACTTAGAATGTGACCGCCTTTTAGTAATTGATTAATTTGGTCATGCCATGTTTTCCTCGGTCGTCCTCGATTTCTTTTTCCACTCACACTGCTTGTGTACAACTTTTTAACCATTCTACTATCATCCATTCGTTCAATATGTCCAAACCATTTCACGGATCACGTTTTTATTTTATCCATGATGCAGTCATCTGCCTTACATTTCTTTCTTATTTCATCATTCGGTATATCATACAACGTTTTCCCGCACATTATTCTACGGCGTTTATCCTGCTTTCATTCTTCTTTTGCCAGCTCCATAAATGCCTCGTATAATTAAATCAAATTGGCCCAAAACACACAAAGTAGAAATTAAACAACAAAAAATATATACCAATACAACTAGCTAACTATCACGCCGTCTCTCCGAAGGGGTAGGCAGAAAGAATGGACTGTCACACTTTTCTTTCGTGACATATTTCCGTAGATTCCTCAACATTCATACATGGTGTCATGCACGCGCGTCAATTTCTCGTTGCCAGCCCCATCTTACGATATCTTCCAACTTGCAGATTTCACGGATAGCCATGTTCCTCACACTATCTCGAAGAGTCTTTCCTGTTATAGTCCGCTGTGAACAAGCTATCTAAATACAAGCCATCTTGAGTATTGTAACATTAGCGAATGGCAGATTGGTTGCTTTCCCTACCGGCATTACCAGTTAGACGATACGGGAAATAAATCGCTTGTTAATATGTTGTTGAAGATCTACCTGTTCTAAACGAGAAGATGCATAAGAAGGAAGTGACTCCCAATAAGTCTAAAGAGATGAATGTACAAAATTTTATCTTTAAAAGCTATAAAAACATGTTCTCGTTGTGACCAAGATTTATATTGTAGAAAAAAATGCACGATCATGTATGCATTTTTCATATTATAATTATGAAAAAATATTTTTCGACTTTCGTATTATAATTATCTTCTTCTTCTTCTTCTTCTGCTTTATTTAGGACTGTGTCCTATTATTTCTCGGAGCCTGTTCCTGGGATGCAGATGTCCAACTGTCTCGCCATCTTTTAGGTGGTCTTCCTGCAGGTCGATTTCCTGTTGGTACTTTATTTGCGGCTATATTTATCACTCTTTCAGAACATGCTCTTTCCACGTGATCTCTCCAGTAGCGTCTTCTCATTCATATGACATATGGCATATTAATGACATATGGAATAGAAACGAGAGCTGACACCATTATAATTATGAAAATATATATTTTTCAACATTAGCGAAGCATGGAACTGGCAAAAGCAGGATGAAAGTAGATTAAATGCAGTAGAAATGAGATCTCTTAGACGAATGTGTGAATTGCTCTGTGTATGATAGAATGTCGAATAAAAATATAAGAAGTGAATGCGGTTCGAATGATGGTGTTATGAATAAAATAATGAAAGGATCATTAAAATGGTTTGGACACAAGAAAATAATGAATGAAGAAAGAATGGTAAAAAAAGTATATGTTAACGATGTAAATGGAAGTAGAAATAGAGGAAGACCAAGGAAAACGTGACAAGATTAGATAAATCAAATATTCAATGTCACCTGAGGAGTCGGAGAAATCGACGTGCGTGCATGACACGATGTGCGAATGTTTTTATTATTATTATTCTTGTATACAACAGGTCGTTTGAACCCAATAACTTAATACAATTTATTTAAGCTATTATATTGATTCTTATGACATGTGATAGGTAGCCAATCTATCGCCATTTTATTGTCACGTGAATTCTACACCAGACCATAGACAGTGTGACAATCACACTGCCATCGCCGGGAATCGAACCCGAGACCTTATGTATGGAAGTCAGAGCTCTTACCACTCTGCCACGAAGTTCGACACTATATCGGTCGACCGGTATGTTAGGGAATCGAGAGAAGTATGCCAAGAAAGAAAAGTGTGGCAGTCCATTATTTCTGCCTACCCCTTTGGAGAGACTACGTTATGGTTAGTTAGTTGGCTAGTTTCTTAACTATTCTTACTTCATCCATGCGTTCCATGTGACCAAACCAACGCAGTGATCCTTTCATAAATATGTTCATATTACTATACATTCCTTCCTTATAGTAGAAGAAGAAAAACTAACTAACTAACCATCACGCCAAGGGGCAGGCAGAAAGAATGGACTGCCACACTTTTCTTTCCTGACATATTTCTCTAGCTTCCTCAACATTCATACATCGTGTCATGCACGCGCGTCGATTTCTCTGACTCCTCACGTGGCCGACATTCAATATTTGATTTATTTGATCGTGCCACGATTTCCTTGGTCTTCCTCTATTTCTGGTTCCATTTACATCATTAACATATATTTTTTTTACCATTCTTTCTTCATTCATTCATTCCATATGTCCAAACCATCATAAATATGTTCATATTATTCTACATTCCTTCCTAATAGTAGAAGAAGAAGCACATATTTATAGCTCTTACATAGAGTTAGGAATAATGGTGCATTATTTTATGTATGTTACATTATTTATACATTAATTCCAGGAGCAAACAGTGGTACCAACCTTATACAATGCGTTGGGGAAATACGCCAAGACAAAAGCTCTCAAGGGAGATGGAAGACGGAAGACGAATGTGGTGTATAGGCAGCCGGAAGAAACCAACACGGTGGAAAACCATGGAGCTGATGATGAATACTACAATGACGATGTGAATAACGTATGTATTATTGATTTCCATGGTTTTTATTCTGTGAAACTCTATTATAAATTATAACGTAAACGTAAAAAATAGATGTAAATTTCATTAAATTTTTTTGTTTTTTTTTGTTTTTGAAAATTTGGTTTGGTGCATGTGGTGCTCCTGTTAATTTAGAGATATTTCGCTTATAAGTTAATTGTTTTGGTCAATTTAACTGTTGCCGCACTTTATAATAGTTCATTGTGACACGTAATACGTTTGTGCTGTTTTGCTGTTAAAATTATATTAGTTTTATCGTTTTTATAAAGAATTTTGACAGGTGTAAAAATAAATTTTTCATTTGTTTCGATGACAATTTGAATAATTTCTTCAATATTATTTCAAAGTTCTTGCTGGTTAAGTGCCTAATTACAGCTAATTTAAAAACGGTGGATACGTATAACATAAATTAAATAAACACAAAAGTCCGGATCGTCCATGTCAACATGTGCAACATCGAAAAAAACATTATGTGTTATTACATTATGTGCTAAATTTAAAAAAACAACGGATTCGTGGAACATAAATTCAATAGACAATATGTGCACCATCTAAAAAGAACATTTTGTGTTAAATTATTTTTATTTTGTTATTTTATTTTATATCATTGTATTTTATATTATTTGTTTTAGATTTATTTTGTGGGTGTCGGACGATCGAAGTGTGCGCGGGAGATGCCTATTGGTGGCGATGAGGTTCGCAACCCATCACACCGCGTCTCCCGCGGAGCGAAAAGAGAAGGATGGAGTGCCGCATCAGTAAAAGTGTGACAGTCCATTCTTTCTGCCTACCCTTTCGGGGAGACGGCGTGATGGTTAGTTAATTAGTTAGTTAAAAAATAGATGGCGCTAGTGTAGATTGAACTAAAAACTGTGAAGAGCAGCGCAGCATTCTAGCATACGAGTATATACATCTTCTAAAATTTTGGCAGACGTGAATGCGGTGCGAAAGATGGTGTTATGAACAAAATAATGAGAGGATCATTAAGATGGTTTGGACATATGGAAAGAATGAATGAAGAAAGAATGGTGAAAAAATGATATGTTTACGATGTAAATGGAACAAGAAATAGGAGGTAGACCGAGGAAAACGTGACACCATCAAATAAATCAAAAATTGAATGTCGGCCATGTGAGGAGTAAGAGAAATCGACGCGCGTGCATGACACGATGTATGAATGTTGAGGAATCGAGAGAAGTATGCCAGGAAAGAAAAGTGTGGCAGTCCATTCTTTTTGCCTACCCCTTCGGAGAGACGAGACGGCGTGATGGTTAGTTAGGTAGTTAGTTACTTGTATATTTTTATTGGCGTTCTCAACATCATCATAATAATATGGCAATACATAATGGCGTTCTAGTGCCAACCTTTATGTATGGAATTAAAATTTGAAGCTGCCAAAAGAAGAATAAAAATAGGATAAATGCCGTATAAATAAGATCACTGAAAATAATGTGTGTTAAAACGATGTATGATAGAATTGCAAACGACAAAATATGGAAGATATGTAAGGCAGATGATTGCTAACTAACTAACTAACTAATTAACAAACCATCACGCCGTCTCCCCGGAGGGGTAGGCAGAAAGAATGGACCGCCACACTGTTCTGTCCTGACATACTTCTCTCGATTTAATGAATTAATGAATTAATGAATTTTAACAGTCAAATGAAAGAGAGTCATTACTTATATACTAAATGACGAATGAAAAAGTGAATTACATATTAAAGCGTGCGCTTAACCCAACCAATGACAGGTCATAAGTCCTGTAAATACCCTGATCATCCATGTTCAGTTTCCAGTTTGCGTCTTCGTCTCTATTGAGATACAATTAAAATTTGAATTAACCACCCTTTGGTTTAAATCCAGGATTTCGTATACAGGTATAAGTATACATTCACAAATATTTGTTCTTCAAATATTCTGGTCAAATTCTTTGGCATATAGAATGGAATAATACTCCTAGCGGCTTCTAACAATATGTTAGGCGACAGCCTTCGCATTGTGTTAATAAGGTAGTTTGCTAAATGCCGAAAATCATTCTCCATAGATGGCGTTAGTGGGTCGGTTGTATTGGTTAATCTTGAAAAATTCACAAGTGCAACCAAATCTACATAGATGGCTGACTGAAACTGACACGTGAAGATAGATATGGATTTTGAAGTATATATACATCTTCCAAAAATTTGACATGCATGATCACAATAACAAAGGTGGAATGGGGAATGTTGTAATTACATAAAGCGTGCGCTTAACCCAACCAATGACAGGTCATAAGTCCTGTAAACACCTTGATCATCCATGTTCAGTTTCCAGTTTGCGTCTTCGTCTCTATTGAGATACAATTAAAATGTAGTAAATTGTTGTTAAGTCAGAATTATGAGACAACCAAGTAAACTATGTACTTTCTAGATGAACTGAACACTGCATCCAGACAAGTGGGTCTCGGGATGAATTTGGACAAGACGAAAGTCATGTATAATGAACATGTTATCCCGGGATCAGTAACCCTCGATGGGTCGGCTCTCGAAGTGGTACAAGAATACACATATCTTGGCCAAATTATACAATTAGGACGAAACTATTTCGAGAAAGAAGCCGACCGAAGAATTCAGTTGGTTTGGGCAGCCTTTGGGAATTTTTTTTTTAAAGGAACATAGAAGTTCCCGCCACATACCCGAGGCTGTTATAGGGCGTAGCGGCGCCCTTTTATCAGCCTCGCACGTACACTCCCTGGGCCTGTCCCCGGTCCATCCGGGACTTACATTTAAATACGGCAACAACAAGGGGGTGCCAGACCACATTTAATCTACTCAATTTCACTTCTATGCTCCGCTGTACTTTATTGAATAAATAAATAAGCATAATATATAATACATGAACATTTCAGGAACATTATATAAAAGATAAAATATACACCGCAGGAATATACAGCGGGAAGAACAGGAGAGGGGGAAACATGGGGAAAAAAAAAAAAAAATAATAACGTAGAGTACAGTTTTTGGCATGTAGGACAAAGGACGAGGTGTAGGAAGCATTTCATAATATTAAATAAATAAATAAAAAAATTGGGAAATTACGTCATGTTCTCACTTCCAAAATACCACAATGCCTCAAGACTAAAGTCTTCAACCAGTGCGTTTTGGCAGTCATGACGTACGGAGCCGAGACAAAAGGTCTAGTCTACAGATTCAAGGTTACCCAGCGCGCTATGGAAAGAGCCATGCTTGGAATAACCCTAAGGGACAGATTTAGAAACGAAAACACTGAGGTGGCTCTACGGATAGGCGGGCTGAAGTGGCGGTGGGCTGGCCATATCTGTCGGAGAACCGACCGCCGATGGGGAAGACGGGTTCTGGAGTGGAGACCGCGTACAGGATTCCGTAGAGTTGGACGTCCCCCTGCCCGCTGGACCGACGATCTGAAGAGGATTGCTGGACATGGATGGATGGGAGCGGCAATGAATAGGGGGCGGTGGCGGGCTTTTGGAGAGGCCTACATTCACCAGTGGATGACAGACGGCTGATTATGATGATGATGAAGTAAACTTAACAAGTCCCATATTTGATTTGTTTCCCTTGTATCATAATTCTAACTAAACAACAATTTACCCTGCCGCTAAATTTAATTTTTCTCCCCTCCACTCTTTCATTTGATCGTTAAAATTCATACACTGAAGAAGGGAAGTCGGAACATGTTTTTGAAAGGTGCAAAAAAGTGTAGTGATAATACAATGTTTTTAAAGTTATTAAAAATAATACGTATGAAATTCAAATATTAGTAGATTTTTCGTTTTTTTTTATTTGCTACACCATGAAACAAAAGTTTAAGATTACAATATAAACAATACATTTTCGAAACACCTTGTACAAATTCGTGTTGTTTTAGCAAAGTTTCGAATTTGGAATGTGTCATTATGACAGGTCACTTACTCGTAATCCGCAGGTGATTAGAACGGCGAATATTCGAAATTCGAATCAATTGCAGATTAACCAATCGGATTTGGCCCCGTCTGCCAATGGGATGAGTGGGCGGCCGGCGGCGGGCTTCCAAGTTTGAAAGTCCCAAGTATTCGAATTTGGAATAAATCTAGTTGTCAGCTGTCATTAAACTGTCAAACTGACAGCTCTAGTCGGCAAATGTTTCGATCGAGTTATGTTCTCAATTCGAAAAATTTTGAATTTCATGCAAGTATTGATTTACCAGACGATGCACGATAGCGTTCTTACCGATCATGCATAGATGTGAAGCATGGAACTGGCAAAAAAACATGTTAAAAATATCGAAATTTCTTTGCTTTGGCGGAAACACTAAGTTACTTCAACATTATTAACTGTTTAATTTGGAACACTGTTATAATCTCAAAACAAAAACAATAACAAACCATCACGCCGTTTTTCCGAAGGGGTAGGCAGAGAAAATGGACCGCCATACTACTCGATCCTGACAAACGTCTCTAGCTTCCTCCACAATCATAAAGCGAGTCATACATGCACGTTGATCCTTCTGACTTCTAACTTGGCCGACCTTTAAAATTTGATTAATCTGGTAGAAAAGAAGAAGAAATAAGGAAGAAATTTAAGGCAGATGAATGCATCCTAAGTAAAATAAAAAAAAGTATCACTTAGGACATATGGAACGAAGAGATGAGAGAAAAATAGTTTAAAAGTAAACACAATGTGATTTGGAAAAGAAGTCGAAGAAGGCCACGATGGTATGACTAAATTAATCAAATATTAAAAGGGGGCCATGTTAGAAGTCGAAAAAATCGACGAGCGTGCGTATTACGATGTATGAATGTAGAGAAATCTCGAGAGATTTTTCAAAATTGAGCAGTGTGGCGGTCCATCATCTAAGCCTACCATTTCGGGGAAATGGCGTGATGGTTAATTAATTCTTCCTCAACCTATTCCCGTCCACTTCTGGACAAAGGCTTCTCCATTCGCTTCCATGTCACTGCGCAGACTGCATCCAGGTTATTCCGACGTGTCTGTTCAGATCATCCTTCCACCGTAGTTACGGTCGCCCTGTACTCCTCTTTGCCGTCCACCTCTCCAAGTCAGCAGTCTTCTTGTCCATTTTTCATCTGAGCTTCTGGCTACGTGACCTGCCCACTACCAATTTAGAGTCGCCACCCGGTGGATGATATCAGTGACCTTTGTTTTTTCTCTCACCGTATCGTTTCTGACTCCGTCTCTTAGGCTTATTCCTAACGTGGCTTTTTCCATGGCTCTTTGGGTCACTCGTAGTTTCTCGGCACTTTGTTTGAACAATGTTATAGTTTCAAGACAATAAGTACCAACTGGCCGAACGCAATCTTCATTATTCAATTCAGGATTAATTAGTTATTAACTATCAAAATATAAAACGCTGTTTATGGGTATCACATTTTTTTGCGACAGCTGTTTCGTCAACCAATCCTGATATCATCAGGTGTTACAATATTTTTTTCAACTGTCAAAATTATTTTTCGAACCTTTATGTGCATTTGTCCCAATGTCAATGTGAATAATTTGATATTGGAACAAATGCACATAAAGGCTCGAAAAATCACGAAAATTAAGTTTAAACTAACTAACTAACTAACCATCACGCCGTCTCTCCGAAAGGGTAGGCAGAAAGAATGGATTGTCACACTTTTACTGATGCGGCACTCCATCCTTCTCTTTTCGCTCCGCGGGAGACGCGGTGTGATGGGTTGCGAACCTCATCGCCACCAATAGACATCTCCCGCGCACACTTCGATCGTCCAACACCCACAAAATAAATCTAAAACAAATAATATAAAATACAATGATATAAAATAAAATAACAAAATAAAAATAATTCAACACAAAAAGTTATTTTTAGATGGTGCACATATTGTCTATTTAATTTATGTTCCACGAATCCACCGTTTTTGTAATTTAGCACATAATGTAAAATTATATTAGTTTTATCTTTTTTATAAAGAATTTTGACACGTGTAAAAAAAAAAATTTCATTTGTTCCAATGACAATTTGAATAATTTTTTCAATACCTATTATTTAAAAGTTCTTGCTGGTTAAGTAACACATAATGTTTTTTTCGATGTTGCACATGTTGACATGGATGATCCGGACTTTTGTGTTTATTTAATTTATGTTACACGTATTCACCGTTTTTTAAACTAGCTGTAATTAGGCACTTAACCAGCAAGAACTTTTAAATAATAGGTATTGAAAAAATTATTCAAATTGTCATTGGAACAAATGAAAAATTTATTTTTACACCTGTCAAAATTCTTTATTAAAACGAAAACTAATATAATTTTAACAGTAAAACAGAACAAAAGTATTACGTGTAACAATTAACTATTATAAAGTGCGGCAACATTTAAATTGACCAAAACAATTCACTTGCGCGAAATATCTCCAAATTAACAGGAGCACCACATGAACCAAACCAAATTTTCAAAATCAGAATAATTAAGTTTCAATAATCATTTAATAATATTGAAATATCATAGTGTTTAGGCCAAAACAATGGACTAGTTAGTTAGTTAGTTCAATTTAGCAAGTCACGCCCCCATTTTGCTTCTCTAGGCCTCTTCTTCCACCTAATTCAACTCCCTTATGTACCCCCAGGGGAGCTAATAACCACCCTTTCGTCAAAACTATCTTAATCCTCCAAAATTTTAAATGACGATTTAAAAAAATAAAACTCTTATTTTTTTCATGTGTATTACAAAATTATTTTTTTGTTATTTCCAGGGTAACAAGCATTACGCTTTCTCTTATTCCGTAAAAGACCATCAAACCGGAGATGACTTCTCTCATTCTCAAAGACAGACAGGCACAGGAACAAACGGAGAATATAGGGTCAAACTTCCGGATGGTAGAACACAGATCGTCTCGTATACGGCTGACAACGGAGGCTACAAAGCGGAAGTACGATACGAAGAAGATTCAGAAGCGGAAACACAAAAAACCGTTAAACAAAAGCAACCAACATATGCACCACTCACCAACAGGTGGAACCAAAACACCCAGTCAAAACTAGGCAGAATTGTAGTTCCGAGCCAAGAAGAAACAGACTATCAAGACCTGTATTATTACGAACAAAATCCAAGCAAAACACAAGATCAAAGATACAATAACTATGTCACAAACGATGCCAAAGAAGTGTTGATCACTAGCAGACCAGGGTTCTTGCAGACCCCTTCAACAACCCAATCAAATTTGCTGTACAGCCAATATGATTACAATCAAAATGACGCGTTTACAGTAACGCCAAGAGACGTTGTATACATTAGACCAACATCTAGTTCATTAGTCAGAAACAACGCTTTTACTACAACCAATAACCCACAAGATACAAGCAGAACTTATTCTCATTTCTATGATGCGGAGTCAGTTAAGTTTGTCAGCACGACTCCAAAGTATCCACCGATATTGAAGAATTCAATAGCTTCAAATAATAGATACACAAGTACAACCGCGTCTCCGAGCGTCAGCCATTTTGTTAACCGTGTCAATCAAGATGGCTACCTTCCACTTTCAAGCACAGTGGCGCCAGGATTGGACAATTACGACCATTTGGATTCACCCGATGTGGTCAAGATAGAACCCAGACCTAAGACGACAGTTCGCTACACCAGCTTAGCACCGCTGTTATACAATTCAGTCGCCAATTCGCAGAGTACAGTGGCACCAACTGCCGTATACCAGCAAAGCGATGCCAACCCAACGAAGTCAAATATTTTGAAATTAGCTCAGTACGTTGGTGGAGGTACAAATATTGATCTGAGGAAATATTTTACTTTTAAAAAACGATAATTCGTTTTTTATATAATTAATAACTTGTATTGATTAATAGATAAGTTTTTACTTTAAATAAATATACAAAAAACAAAGCATAATTTTTATTTCGTCATCATGGGATTGTCTTCAAAACAGGATTCTTGACTGGAGCAAGCGCAACCAGATTTACTTCAACATATCCAAATGTGTTATAATGTCATTCTCTAGGGCGCACTACATTACATATCATCCATATTCCATGAGTAATGAGAGCCTCAAACGTGTATCTACTGTCAGAGATCTTGGGATAATTTACGAAAGTCGATTGACATTTCGTGCTTAGATCGAGAAGGTACGTGACGTTTCGTTAAAGATGTTGGGTTTTGTTCTTCGAACTGTTAGGGTTTTCTGAGATACCCGGGTCCTAAGAACTCGATATAACTCCTTAGTCAGAAGCAGGCTCGAGGGAGGTGCCGTGATTTGGAGTCCTCATGAGGCTCAGTATTCTCTCATGTTGGATTCCTTCTGATATGTCTGATTTTTTAGTTTCATGTTGTTATATCTTATCTTTGTTTCACCGTTTTGTATCCAAATGAGTCGCCTAAGTGTTTTTCGTTTGTTATTTCTCATTTGTGTATATGTATAAATAAATAAATAAAATAAAAATAATCACACCCAGAGATGACATAGAATTATGTAATTAGATTTTTTTTGTTTGAACTATGATGTAAAACTTCAAATTAAATAATTAATACAAATAAAAACGTCTGTTTTCCAGAAGTTTTATTATATTATAGTTGGAATGACATGTTACGCCTGTCTAAGGTATTATCAAATGTAGCGAAAATCAAACGCTTTGCTGTTTATATACACGAGTTAAATTATGTTAACCAATAATAACATATGACGTCGAAGCAAGGGCAGACACAGTAAGGACCAAACAAGTTTTGAGGACTTCCGAGATGAAAACACTTACGACGATAGCAGGCAAGACACTGAGAGATCGCGAGAGGAACACCAGAATAAGAGAGATATGTGAAGTTGAGAATTTTATAAGATGGAGCAGACAGCGATAAGGGGACTGGTACGGTCATGTCCAAAGAACGGACACCACCAGACTCCCCTATATTGCACTACATAATCAGCCTCATGGGACTCATCCTCATGGAAGACCTCCTTAAAGATGGATGGACAGCTGGGAGTCTCCCTCATAGGAGGAGCAACACTCTGGAGAACAGACCACATAGGTCTACAACAAGGAAGAAGAAGAATATCTAATTAACAAGTTTTTTTTAACGAGGAAAACGTGGCACGGTCAAATAAACCAAATATTGAATGTCGGCCACGCGAAGAGTCGGATAAATCGACGTGCGTGCATGACACGATGTAAGAATGTTAGGAAAGCGAGAGAAGTATGCCAGGAAAGAAAAGTGTGGCAGTCCATTATTTGCCTTAGACAAGCGAAACATGTCGTTCACTTAAATTATAATAAAACCTACAAAAAACAAATGATTTCATTCGTGTTAATTTTAAAAGATAAAGTAAAATTAAGTAGTAAATACTCGTAGTATTACATTCATTCATAAATGGGTGGGTCAGAATATTAATGGATCAAGTCCAAATTTTATAAATTTGGAGTTTAATGTTTCTACAGGTAGATAAAACAGATTTCTATGTTGTGTGTTAGTAACAGAATAGTAGCTTTTCAATTTTCTCTATAAATGACAATACTACTATTGATTAGAGATCAAAATTTGAAACCTTTCAGAATATTAGTGAATCATGGCCAATTCAACAGCTCCTTCATCATCAGAGGAATATTAGTTTGACTGTTGATTGCTAAAAATGAGTTCAGGTGAAGACTTTAGTTCGTCCAGTGCATGAGACTTTACAAATTAGTGTTGGGCCTTTATACAGGTGTTTGAAGAGAACAAGTCTAAATTCAATGACAAATGAAACCCGGGAAGTCAGAACCAAGTGACCATGACCAAAGTGAGGAAGGTTTTGAAAACGATGAAGTTATTTACAATTAATGTTGTATTTTAATGTTGCTCTATTTTGATTTTTTTTTACTGTGTTTCATTTGCGTAAGGAAAATTTTCAGAATAATAGTGAATCATATCCATTTTATTTTCTTTTATTTGTACTTTTAATATTGATAAAGTCTTTGTGTATCTTATGTTTTGTCTATTTATTTAAATTGATTCATGTACTATCAAAATAAATGAAGTGTTTGCAGTGAAAACATCCCTGGATTTTACAAAAGTCTTTCAACTTTAGGTCTAATTATCTCAGAATCAGGATCGATGGACTTGATCCATTAATATTCTGAACCACCCAAATATAAGTTCATGTCAGTCACACCTTTACGGGGAATGAGTTAAATGAGCAAACCTGACGAAAGGGCGCGGCTGCGTCCAATAGAGGTTTCGGGTGTGTGGTGGGACACCTCTTATTAAACAGAGTTTGGACATATAGTTACGGTCCATCAGCATCCACACGATACTAGGAAAAGGAAATGCTTATGAAATGCTTCCTAAACCTCGTCCTTTGTCCTACATGCCAAAACTGTACTCCACATTTTTTTCCCATCCCGCATTTGTCTCCTCTGCCTCTCCTGTTCTTCCCGCTGTATATTCCTGTGGTGTATCATTATTTTTATCTTTTATATAATGTTCCTAAAATGTTCATGTATTATATATAATATTATGCTTATTTATTCAATAAAGTACAGCGGTGCATAGAAGTAAGATGGAGTAGATTAAATGTGGTCTGGCACCCCCTTGTTGTTGCCGTCTTTAAATGTAAGTCCCGGATGGACCGGGGACAGGCCCAAGGAGTGTACGAGCAACGCAGACAAAAGGGCGCCGCTACGCCCTATAACAGCCTCGGGTATGTGGCGGAAACTTCTATGTTCCTTTAAAAAAAAAATTAGATACTAGGAAAAGAATTACATTCATCAGAGTTCAGAGTTCATCAGATTCACTTTGAAATCGAATAACTTTTATATTGAAATTTTGAATTTAAAAAATCGAAATTCAAAAGGAATCTCCCGGAACAGTGATTGGTAAAGTTGGAGAATATTTTTATGACGTCATCTGGATAAAAATTTGAGAAATTTAAATGATTTTACCCCTATCGCTATTGAGAGAGTTTTAGAGATTTTGCATCGAGCGCTGACCTACACATTCGCGAGAATAAACTATTATAATTATTATTATTATTATTATTATTATTATTATTATTATTATTACCATGATTATTATTATTATAATAATAATTATTATTAATATTATGAGTATTATTATTATTAATATTATTATTATTATTGTTGTTGTTGTTTTTCTTGGTGTTGTTGTTGTTGTTTTTGTTGTTGTTGTTTCTGTTGTTGTTTTTGTTGTGTTGTGGTGGTGGTTATTGTTGTTGTCGTTGTTGTTGTTGTTGTTGTTGTTGTTGTTGTTGTTGTTGTTGTTGTTGTTGTTGTTGTTGTTGTTGTTGTTGTTGTTGTTGTTATTAATATTTTTTATATTACTAATATTATTATTTTTATTATTATTATTATTATAATTATTACAGTGCGAGTCAAATCAACGTATAGGGTACAGCTATTATTTTGATTCTCGTGGCATGTGATAGGTAGCTAATCTATCGCCAGATCAAAGACAGTGTGACAATCATACTATCATCACCGGGAATCGAACCCGGGACCTTCGGTGGGCAGTCATAGCTATTGCACTCTTCCACGAAGGCCGTCGTTTATCCATTCGACTAGAAAAAAATGCGTTTGATAAGAGCACGAATCTTTGGCGAATATTGGAATGAATTTTCGTCTAAATGTGTAAGGTAGTAATAAAATGCAAATCGTATAATCCTATGTCAAGTGCAGTGGTGTAGTTTAAAGTTTAAAAAGTTTACTTGGATAACATCTTGATTTTAGATGGAATGGTAATATGATTTTTCTGCTTATGTATGTATATATGTGTTGACAGTTTTCAACATTAGCGTGAATATAGTGAAAATCTGGAACAAGCAGATGAGTTTGTATATTTAGGTAGTGCGCGCATATGAATATAGAGGAAGCGAGAGAAGTATGCAAGGACAAAAAATTGTGGCGGTTCATTTATCCACTTATCCACCTGTAGAAACAATTTCGAGAAAGAAGCCGACCGAAGAATTCAGTTGGGTTTCCAAATTCCAATTCCTAAAATACCACAATGCCTCAAGACTAAAGTCTTCAACCAGTGCGTCTTGTCAGTCATGACGTACGGAGCCGAGACGTGGACACTGACAAAAGGTGTAGTCTACAGATTCAAGGTCTCCCAACGCGCCATGAAAAGAACAATGCTTGGAATAACCTTGAGGGACAGATTTAGAAACAAATTTATTCAACAACAAACCAAGGTGACCGTGGTCGCTCTGAGGATGAGCGGGCTGAAGTGGCAATGGGCTAGCCATATCTGTCGGAGAACCGACGGCCGATGGGGGAGACGAGTTCTGGAGTGGAGACCGCGTACAGGATTCCGCAGAGTTGGACGTCCCCCTGCCCGTTGGACCGACGATCTGAAGAGGTTTGTTGGACCTGGATGGATGGAAGCGGCAATGGATAGAGGGCGGTTGCGTGCTTTGCGAGAGACCTACATTCAGCAGTGGATGACAGACGGCTGATGATGATAATAATTTATCCACACTCCTCCCTACCCGGGTAGTCAGGTCCAAATGTCTGACTTAACCCATCACATCCGACAAAAACCCTCCGCTCACCATCCAACAACATCCAATCTCAACATCCAAGAAAGAAATTCCCAACATTTAGGGGAAGATTAGCTACATGGCTGGAACTCCCGAGAAGACGATATCCAAAGTAAAAACACGCGCGTATTCGAATGCAACGTTGCAACGCATAAATCACTTTCGGATATTTAAGATTTTGAACACGAACATATACATTTTTATTTATATAGATGAATTTCCATCAAGAGATTTCAGAAAAATCACCTGAGTATCTAATCAATTTTTAAGTTAATAATTATAATATAAGTTTTATTTATTTATTTATATATTGTAGTAGTACCACCAAATCACCTCTGATTTTCCATGTCCTTGGAAAACCCTTTTGATATTTTTTTTTTAGCATTTGACTATCTTCCTTGGAACGATACAGTTTCATATTTTCAACCGTACGTTTTCATTTGGAGAATTCCTTTCTTATTTTATCCCTTACATTTCATACCCCACCCCTTTCCTCCCTTCATTCCTTACCCCTTCCACAGGGCGCGGATTCTTGTAGCGTATCTCGCGTTTCCCTTTACGTCCCTTGTTACTAATATTATTATGAAAATATATACGCAACATATAAATATTAGGGTTAACTATGATAACTTGGTGACACTGTTTAACTTCGTGACATTTATATTATTATTAATTTAGGTCGTATGACCTGTTTATCGCGGTGAACTGTCCTGGGATGATGATGTCCAGCCATCTCTCCAACTCTTCGGCGGCCTTTCTGATGATCTCTTATTGCTGGGGTTTTCTTCGTTAATAGTTTTTGCTAACTAACTAACTAACTAACCATCACGCCGTCTCCCCGAAGGGGTAATCAGAAAGAATGGACTGCCACACTTTTCTGTCCTGACATATTTCTCTCGCTTCCTCAACATTCATACATCGTGTCATGCACGCACGTCGATTTCTCTGTATATATCTTTCTCTAATATTTGATTTATTTGATCGTGCCACGTTTTCCTCGGTCTTCCTCTATTTCTGGTTCCATTTACATCGTGAACATATAATATTTTTTACCATTTTTTCTTCATTCATTCTTTCCATGTGTCCAAACCACCTTAAATGATCCTTAAATTATTTTGTGCATAACACCATCATTCGCACCGCATTCACTTCTTATATTTTCATTCGACACTCATCATACACAGAGTATTCACACATTCGTCTAAGATATCACATTTCTACTGCATTTATTCTACTTTCATCCTTCTTTTGTCAGTTCCATGCTTCGCTTTCATACATAAGGGTCGGTAGAAGAACACCATTGTACACTGCCATTCTTGCTTTTTTGGATAGGTTTTTGTTTGCGATGACAACTTTAAGTGCACCATTCACTTTGTTGCCTGCCCCAACCCTTCTTTCAATATCCCTCTCCACTGTAAACATACTACCTAAATACACGAACTCAACTACTTGCTCACAATTCGAATTATTTTAATAGTTTTTGCAATTTGTGTATTCTCCATGCGGTCCACGTAATCTCTCCAAAAGCGCATTCTGCTTCTTACCCATCTTAGTATGTCTTCAAACACCACAGACAGACCTTATCGTCTCATTTCTGATCCGATCTCTGAGGGTTCTGCCTGCGATGGAGCGTAGGGTTCGCATTCCTGTTATTCTAAGAAGGTTCTTAGTCCTATTGGTATCGGCTCTGACTTCTATCCCATACGTCATGATGAAGCAGACACATTACTTGGATATCTTGTAAAGAGCGATTCAACAAAAAATAATAAGAAGAAACAGATTATTAACACCTTACCATCGTACAATTTACATTTTTATTTTATTTTAAAAAAATACAGGATATCCCATAAAAACGTAATGCATTTCAATTTATCCCCAGAGTTTTCGGTCCCCCCAGTACTGTAAAAAAAATGCCGTGACAACTTCTGCAATTTGTACTCTGGGGTAGTAAAAATGAATTGGTGTACCCCAAGGAAAAGTATCCGATCCCCGTAAAACAAGTCTATTTTTACGCGGGTTTTCAATGCGTAAAAAGACGTTGCATTTAAACAAAATTTGAATTTGAATGAAAAAAGATTTCAATATGTTTGCAGAGCTCGTTTTTTCCCTAGAAATCTTGATTTACTTCTTTCGTCTTCGATGGCTCTACAGCCCATATCGAGCCTTAGCCTCCAGTATTCTTCGCCTCCAACCCCTCCTGTCCTCCGCTTCGACCCTCTAATCTGATACTCGTAACAATTTCGCCCCATCTCTCCCAACTTCATCCTCCCATCGCAGCCTTGGTCGTCCAATTGGTCTTCTACCACCTGGGTGCCACTCGAGCAATCTTTTTGGGGTTCGCGATGACGGAATCCTCTGCACGTGACCGGTCCATCTCAGTCTATTCAGTCTAACCTGTGTGGAGAGACTAGGAGCTTTGTATATATAGTACAGCTCGTCATTATGCCGCACTCTCCAGCCTTCACCGTCATTCACAGGTCCCAGAATTCTGCCCAGCACCCTTCTTTAAAAGTATCCAGTCGCTCTGCAGATTTCGCTGTAATTGTCCACGCCTCACATCCATAGGTCACTACTGTTCGGATGATTGTTTTATACAGGATATATTTTGATTTTCCAGTGTACGTTTCTTGATTTGAGTGCTGGTAGTAGAGAGAAGAATGTTTTGTTGCCAATTGCGATTCTTCTTTCGATTTCCTTGTGATCTTCGTTTTCCTCTCTCATAGACGAGCCCAGGTAAGTGAAGTCCTCCACCATCTTAAAGTTGTATCTATCCTTGAATCTGATGGTTCGCCTCGAGTTATGGGTTGCATTCCTGGTTTGTTTCATTATTTTTGTCTTTTCTTCGTTTATCTCTAAACCCACCTCCTTGGCTGCTGTCTCTAAAGGCTCAAATACTTCTTTTACGGCTGCTAGGGATCTTCCTACAATGTTAAGGTCGTCTGCATATCCTATGATCTGGCTGCTTTGAAAGTATGTGTTGGGATTTGTGTTAAGGTGGTAAGTTTTCTCTATGGCATATTCCAAACTCAGGTTAAAAGTGTTGGGGCTAAACCATCACCTTGTTTGAGACCCTGTGATACTATAAATTTATCTGTGAGCTCTCCTCCCATCTTGACTCTACATTTTGTATTATCCATGGTTGCTTTAGAAATCTTGATACTGATTGTAAAACGCGTTTTAGATTCTCTGAACTTTTGATTCTGCAGTGGGTTTTTTTCTCATATTACAGATCCAGACAAGTATAATACATCGATAGACTCCACCACAACGCAGAAGGATAATATTATTCTAATCTTAGAATCATGAGTATATTTGAAATATGTAAACTCAATACCATGGCCATTAAGAGTAAGATGAGAATCTATAAAGCATGCGTAAGACCAATTATAACATATGGCGTCGAAGCAAAGGCAGACACAGTAAGAACCAAACATGTTTTGAGGACTTCTGAGATGAAGACACTGAGGACGATAGCAGGCAAGACACTGAGAGATCCCGTGAGGAACACCGGAATAAGAGAGTAATGTGAGGTTATGGACATTATAAAATGGAACAGACGGCGTAAAAGTGACTGTTCATGTTCAAAGAATGGGCACTACCAGACTCCCCTATATTGCATTGCATACTCAGCCTTATGGCACTCGTCCTCATGGAAGACCTCCTAAAAGATGGAAGGACAGCTGGGAGTCTAACTCACAGGAGGAGCAACACTCTGGAGAACGAGAGGAGGAGTAGATGCGTCGCCTTGCTGCAGACCAATCGTTAGATTCAGACCGAAGAAGAAGAATAGTAAATACTGACTCTCTCTATGACTTGTTGCTGATCATGTATGTCCTGATCATGTATGACAAAGTTGCTGATCATGTATGTCCAGGGTTTTGGGGAGCATCCTATAACATATGTATCCATCATCATCATCATCATCCTAAGCTCGACAGCCCTGGGTGGGCCTTGGCTGAATCCAGGAGCTTCCTCCATTCTTGTCTGTTTGATGCCCTTATTCTCCAATTTCTCACTTGCAACACCGATGCATCCGTGTTGACACTGTCCATCCATCGCATTTTGGGCCTTCCTGGTCTTCTACGTCCCTGTGGTACTGAGAGCGTGAGGCGTTTTGTAGGGTTGTCGTCGTCCATTCTGATTATGTGACCAGCCCATCTCAAGCACCCTACTTTGATGGATCTGATCACATCGGGCTCTTTATAGATATCATAACATACGTATCCACTTTTCGAATATCGAACAATATTAAGGGGTGATGTTTTTTTACGCGGTTTATGATATGCGAATAAGTTTCATTGTATATCTTTGATACTTTGAGACATTTTACGCGTTTTTCCTCCCTTATGACAAAGGAAACGGTAGAACAAGTGTTTATGCGTCAAATTTCACCGTGTACCGTCCGACTAGCATAACTTATCGAAAATTATATTAAAACTCGGAGATGAAAGCTCTTTGCACCATTGCAGGAAACACACTCGGACTCAGAGCAATTAAAATGGTCATCGCAAACAAAAGCCTATAAAAAAAAGGAAGATGATAGTGCACAAAAGTGTTCGTGTACCGACCCTCGTGTATGGAAGTAAATCTTCTTCTTCTTCCTTGTTGTAGACCTATGTGGTCTGTTCTCCAGAGTGTTGCTCCTCCTGTGAGGTAGATTCCCAGCTTTCCTTACATCTTTTAGGAGGTCTTCCACGAGAATGAGTCCCATGAGGCTGATTATGCAATGCAATATTTGGGGGGGTCTGGTGGTGTCCATTCTTTGAACATGACCGTCCCTTTTTCGCTGTCTGCTCCATCTTATAATATCCTCAACCTCACATATCTCTCTTATTCTGGTGTTCCTCACGCGATCTCTCAGTGTCTTGCCTGCTATCGTCCAGTGTCTTCATTTTGGAAGTCCTCAAAACTTGTTTGGTCCTTACTGTGTCTGCCCTTGCTTCGAGTGAATCAAAGAGGACAATTAAAATTTTAGACATTTATTGAGAACAGGTAAAATATAATATAATATTTACCAGGAACGAATGACAGGTGGTTCGACTTTAGAAATACAGGATACTCTCTAAAGTTGAGTGTATTTGTCTTCTGAACGTACTTACACTAATATGAAAGACGTCGATCTCCGATGCGATCATGTTCAGTAGTTTGATTGCTCTTCCCACCAGCATCACCAGAGGCAGGTTGATTTTACATCGTGAGAGATAAAACAGTTTATACTGACGCTGTCGAATATGACCACCCTGAACATAAAGAAGGATACCCTCCAAGACAATCTCGTGATTAATCTGAAGAAATGGGTAATCGTGAACCCATCATAATCGTGTTATGAAAAAAATTATGAAATGATCATTAAGATGGTCTGGACACATGAAAAGAATAGTAAAAAAAAGTATGTTTACGATGTAAATGGAACTAGAAATAGAGGAAGACCGAGGGAAACGTGCCACGATCAAATCAATGAAATATTTCATGTCGGCCACGTGAGACTTCGGAGAAATCGACACGCGTGCATGACACGATGTATGAATGTTGAGGAAGCGAGAGAAATATGTCAGGAAAGAAAAGTGTGGCACTCCCTTCTTTCTACCTACCCCTTCGGGGAGACGGCATGATGGTTAGTTAGTTAGTTAGTTAGGGAAAGGTTAAAAAATGCCTATATCCAGCAGCGGAGTAAAATTGGCTGAAAACAATAAAAAGAACAACCTTAAATCGCTGACTTTCTGGGGTTGAAGTGTACCGGCTGAAATACTACATAAAATACGCGTACACAGGGCCACGTGAATTTTCACGAGAATTGAGATTTCCCGCCATTTTTATAAATGTTTCTTATGGCTGCGCGCGCGAAGTACTCGCGGTAATAAATATTGATAATTTTTCCGCAGGGTGTAAATATTCTGTTCGCCATGGAGAAATCCTCAAAGAGGCACATTCTCGTAAAGCACTCGCTATTCAGATGTTAGTAGAAGGCAAACATCCCAAAAAATAAAGACTTAACATCATATTCGTTCAGTCATCATCATCTGCTGTCTCTCGTCTCTGAGGAAGACTGTTCCTTCACGGTTGTGGGTCCTCATGTGGCTTAAGAGCCTCTGGGGCATCTAGGAGAAGGCTTTGGCAGTGGAACCACCACCGTCTCCCGATAGTCTCTTCTTTCTCCTCCTCTTCATCTCTGCGGCGTCGTCTCTACACTGTGTTTCAAAGTCTTGCGTGATTTATGAATAGTTAGTCTCCACTTAGGTCTGCCTTTTGCTGTCTTTTCCCAGCAGTCTCCATTGTTGTTAGTCCTTTGAAGGTTCGCTTGTAGGGAGTCCTTCAAACGCTTCCTCTGACCTCCGTGTGAACGTTTCCCTTAGGTTATCTAATCCAGTTTGAGGTATTCTAATGACACGACTGTCTACAAGTCTATTTTCTGCTAGTCTATTGTCTACAAGTCTATTGTCAACAATTCTATTGTCTACAAGTCTGTTGTCTACAAGTCTATTGTCTACAAGTCTATTGTCTACAAGTCTATTGTCTACAAGTCTATTGTCTACAAGTCTATTTTCTGCAAGTCTATTGTCTACTAGTCTATTATCTACAAGTATATTGTCTACGAGTCTATTGTCTACGAGTCTATTGAATACAAGTCTCTTGTCTACGAGTCTATTGTCTACGAGTCTATTGAATACAAGTCTATCGTCTACAAGGTATTGTCTACGAGTCTATTATCTACAAGTCTATTGTCTACAAGTCTTTTGTATACAAGTCTATTGTCCACAAGGTATTGTCTGCAAGTCTATTGTGTACAAGTCTATTGCCTACAAGTATATTGTTTACAAGTCTATTGTCTATGAGTCTATTGTCTACGAGTCTATTATCTACAAGTCTATTGTCTACCAGTCTATTGTCTACGAGTCTACAAGTCTATTGTCTAAAAGGTATTGTCTACAAGTCTACAAGTCTATTTGTCTGCAAGTCTATAGTCTACAAGTATAAGATCTACAAGTTTTATTATATGCAGCTCGTGCAACTTCAATTGTGCATTTTATTTCAATGTCCGGGTCAAGCGCTTTAGTGTTAATGCTGCCAAGGTCAACGATTTCAACATTCGCACCATTTTCTACAGAATTTAAAATGCTGATGTCAGGAAGGAATGTAGATCGGAAGGAAGTATTATGAACAAAATAATGAGATGATCACTGCGTTGGTTTGGACATATGAAACTTCAAACGGATGAAGAAATAATGGTTGAGAAAGTAAACGTTTATAATGTGAATGGAGTACAGAATCGAAGAGAACCGAGGGAAACATTGCATTGTGATGTTAATTATTATAGTTAGATTTTTAACGATTTTACAATTTTGCAAGGTAATGATTTTTGAAAAGGAAGAAACCATGACAGTCTGCAACATTAGCGTGAATGGTGAAAATTTGGAGCAAATAGTTGAGTTCGTGTATTTAGGTAGTATGTTTACAAGAGATGGGCGAGTGGAGAGGGATATTGAAAGAAGGGTTGGGGCAGGCAACTAAGTGAATGGTGCACTTAAAGTTGTCATCGCAAACAAAAACCTATCCAAAAAATCAAGAATGGCAGTGCACAATGGTGTTCTTCTACCGACCCTTATGTATGACCGAAGAAAACGTGGCACGATCAAATAAATCAAATATTGAATGTCGGCCATGTGAGGAGTCCGAGAAATCCAGTGAATGTTAAGGAATCGAGAGAAATATGTCAGGAAAGAAAAGTGTGGCAGTCCATTCTTTCTGCCTACCTCTTCGGGGTGACGGCATGATGATTAGTTAGTAAGTTACTATTTTGCGGTGGTATATTGCAAGGGCGGGCTTTATATTTCTTTACATAATGTTCCTACACGAATATCTACATGTATAAAAATAACCAGAACCCCATATAATACGTAAGGGTAGGTACGAATTTCTTATTTCTTGGTAAGAAATTCAAATTCAGAACACTCAAAAATTCCGAAAGCTGTCAAAAATATGCACTCATTCCGTATTCCACCCTCGCCTGGGTCCTGCCCGTATTCGGTCGCTTTTGGGCGCCTATACCCCTCGTAGTGCCCAGCAAAAGGGGCGGCTACCCCAGTAGTTGACACCCTTAATAAAATATAGGAATACCCCGAGGTACATTGCATACCGCTTGAACATTATATTTCTTCCTTACCGTCTCTTCGTTGCTGGATGTGGGCCTCTTCAAACGTTCTCTAAAGGAGTCCCATCGGCTGAAATGTCCAGAAAGGATACAATACAAGCTCTTCTGATCAGTCTTTTAGGCGTTGTATGCAATGGCACCAGCTTATATATCTGAACTCTGCATCAACGAGAACTTGAATGCCAGACAGTCTACATTGCGATCAGCTAAGTCTCCTGCGATCGGTAGATTGACTGTACCAAAACGCTGTCCTCACACAAACTTTGGAGACCGAGCCTTCACGGTAGCCGGACCTTCAACCTGGAACAATCTTCCAGCAGACCTCAAATGCATTGAGAATCAGTCAGAGTTTAGATCGAGACTCAAAACGCACATTTTAAAATTACCCTTCCCTGAAGTAAATGTTGATCAACTGCGTCAAGTGCTGCCCTTATACCAAAAATGTTTTTTTTAAACTAGTTCACAAGAATAAATTCAATTTAATATTATCATTGTTCTCCATTTTTCATCATAATATTTTAGTTCAATTTACACTAGCGCCATCTATTGAGACTAGAGGTAAGCATTAAGCAGAAAATCTTTATTAATGTAATGTGAAAGGCTATCAACCCAATTATCACATATTACTAGATATCGCCTGGAGAAAACTCGGCAATCTTTATATGCTTTTTAATTTTGACCAGTTTATATACAACATTATTTTTTTTTTAATGACTGATTTTTTTTAATGATTAATACACCGGATGCCTGAAGAATCTGGTCTGAAAGAATAGGATGCCTGAAGAATCTGGTCTGGAAGAACAGGATGCCTGAAGAATCTGGTTTGGAAGAACAGGATGCCTGAAGAATCTGGTCTGGAAGAACAAGCACATGCGTATCGACAGCAAGATCAGAATCTATAAAACATGCGTGCGACCTATCATGACGTACGCTGTAGAGACGCGGGCTGACACTGTGCGAACCATGGGACTACTAAGAACATCGGAGATGAAGGTCCTAAGATCAATTACTGGAAAAACCCTCTGAGATCGTGTTCGCAACGTAGACATAAGAAAACCTGCGAAATAGAGGATATCGTTCAGTGGAGTAGATCCAGAAGACCTCCGGACACCGCCCACCTGGAAGACCGCCTAAGAGATGGAGGGACAGCTGGATCTCATCATCCGACGAGATATGACTTCTGTGTCACAGATCGTCAGATCTATTAAAAGAAGAAGAAGAAGATTAATACACTCGTAATAGGTAAAATCCAGTATTTGTCTACAAGTCTTTGTATACATTAAAAAATATATAAAATTTGAATGATAAATTATTTAAATCCTAGTAACGACAGCCCTTACCCTATTCCTCGTATTAGAAAATTTCTCTTTTTTGGCACCCACATATCCGTTTGAAATTCGCAAGCATCTGATTTGTAAGGGCTCGTGACGTCATGCAATCATATCAAAGGAGGTACAGGGAGACCACAATCCACGAAAAGGGTAAGCAGCGATGCAGTAATAATGGAATTCCGGTGCCAGGTGATACGGGTCACTTAATGTCACCTTCCAAGGAAATTGGAATATTTAGAAAGAATATATTTATTATAATCTAGAATGGCAGTGCACAACGGTGTTCTTCTTCCGTCCCTTATGTATGGAAGCGAAGCATGGAACCGGTAAAAGAAGGATAAAAGTAGAATAAATGTTGTAGAAATTAGATCTCTTAGACGAATGTGTGAATATTCTGTGAATGATAGAGTGTCGAATGAAAATATAAGAAGTGAATGCGCATTGGAATGATGGTGTTATGAACAAAATAATGAAAAGATCATTAAGATGGTTTGGATATATGGAAGCAATGAATGAAGAAAGAATGGTAAAAAAAGTATACTCGTATGTTAACGATATAAATGGAACCAGAAATAGACGAAGACCGAGGAAAACGTGGCACGATCAAATAAATCAGATATTAAATGTAGGTAACGTGAGGAGTCGGAGAAATCGACGTGCGTACATGACACGATGTATGAATGTTGAGGAAGCGAGAGAAATATGTCAGGAAAGAAAAGTGTAGCAGTCCATTCTTTCTGCCTAACCCGTCGGGGAGACGGCGTGATGGTTAGTTAGTTAGTTAGTTAGTTGGTTAATATGTATTATATTTATGGTTAAATGTTATATATGGGCTATTCTAATATATGCCTGTGAGACTTGGACTCTGAAAGTGAATGTAATAAGCCGGTTGGAGACATAGAGACATAGAAGGGGTACCCACCGCTTACCCGAGGCTGCTATAGGGCGCAGCGACGCCCTTTCGTCAGCCTCGCTCATTCACTTCCTAGGCCCGTCCCCTGTCCATCCGGGACTGACATTATTTCAATGTTATTTCATTTACGAAAATCAACCCAAACACAAACACATGGTATATACAGCCAATACAATCATCTTATCTGTTAAGGAATATAAAGTAAAAATCTTAAAATTAATAGTGAAGGAAGGCAGGACACAGTTGGGGGTGGAAGAGAGTAAATGTTTGGTTTAGGGGAAAAAAACAGTAGAGTAAGTAGACAGGGGAAGAAGAGTTAGAGACGGTTTATAATAAAATGGCCGAGCCATAGAGGGCTCCCTTCCCTTACCCGAAGCTGTTATAGGCGCAGCGGCGCCTTTCGTCAGCTTCACTCGTGAACTCCCTAGGCCCGTCCCCGGTCCATGCGGGACTTACGTTAAAAAATAATAATAATAATACTTCTTCTTTTTTCTGTGTCTTGTCAGGTTTCCCTAACGTTGACTATCACCCTTGAGTAGACCTCATGGTGATGACCTGGGGAAAAATATCCAGAGTGGCCTTGGCCCCTAGCCTTCTCTGGAAGATTTTCTGTCGGGGTTACCTTCCCTTAGCTGGGTGTATCCAGTTTTATGGCGCTGGAAGCTCGCCATTCGTCCTCTCTCTATCTGCTATGGCACTAAGTAATATGTGCCACATTGCCCGGGGTTCGCGTGGTCTTTAAAAAGACCTCTCGCGGACGCTAGAGAGTTGGACTTGATAGTAGTGTTGCTGTTGTAAATGCAACATGTCGCCTTACGACATTTTGTAGAGGCATATTTTCTAGCAAAACATACCCCATCGTAGCCCTACTACCATAAGAATAATAATACTAATATATGTATATTTGCAACCAAGAGGGACCCAGACCACATTTAAGCTACGCTACTCTCCCTCAATGTCCCGCCGTACACACAATACAACAGCAAAAGAAACGGTAGAGACGGTTGGAGACGTTGGAGATGTGGATATACCGCAGAATGCTCCGTATACCGTGGAACGATAGGGTCAGTAATGTAGACGTACTGCAGAGAACCAGAACCGATAGCTGTTGTCGAATGTTAAAGTTAGAAAATGTCTCATATTTGGGTAATGTGCTAAGGGAAGAAATATACCACCTACTTCTGCTGATAATCATGGGCAAAATCGAGGGACGTCAAGGAGTTGGTACAATACAGATGTTCTGACTGCGAAATGTATGGAAATAGACAGTATTGAGTAGAGTTGAAAAGAGTAGCTTTCGCTGCAGAGATCGTCAACGTTGGGGGGCTGATGACTGTCCAGTGTAAATGGACCTTTTGTTACGACCTAACGGTGCTGGAACTGGATAGCCAGATGATCCAGAATCGCGATGCGGCGATCCGACCCCAAATAACGGGAAGAGGCTAACTGAAAGAAGAAGAAAGTTGGATGTCTGTCAGAGGTGAGGGTACCATTCACCAAAAACTATTGTATACCATTCAAAACGAGCATGTGTGGCCTAGGGGCGTCCGCCAAACTTTTAATGACTGAATAAATTTGTTTGTTAATTTCTCTGATACTAACAAGCAAAGTCGAAAGGTAAACCAAAATAGGTTGTTTACCTATGAACTTTGCGAAATTAGGGTTATTTTAGTTTGCTATTCAAAACATACAATTTGCATTATAAATATTTACCGTAGCGCGGGGTGACTTGGCCTCTTTTTATTCGAAAAAAAATAATACGTAATATAACGACCTTCGTGGCAGAGTGCTAAGAGCTCTGGCTTCCATACCGAAAGTCCCGGGTTCGATTCCCGGCGATGAAAGTGTGATTGTCACACTGTCTTTGGTCTGGTGTAGAATTCAAATGACAATAAAATGACGATAGATTGGCTACCTATCACATGTCACGAGAATCAATAGAAAAGCTAAAAAAATAATTGTATACAGTAATTGGGTTAATTGTATACTCGTACAATAGTAACCTTCGTACCCCTCACTATTTCTCACAGAAATGTTGGATTTTATCACTCCTTAAAACCCGTCGAATAATCTTTCTTCTCCTTCTTCTTCTTCTTGATCCTCTCCTGTCAGAGGTTGGGCAGCATCATGACTATTTATTGATTTATTTATTTATTTATTTCTAACTAACTAACTAACTAACCATCACGCCGTCTCCCCGAAGGGATAGGCAGAAAGAATGGACTGCCACACTTTTCTTTCCGGACATATTCCTCAATTCGCTTCCTCGACATTCATACATCGTCTCACATGGCCGACATTCAATATTTGATTTATTTGATCGTGCCACGTCTTTCTCTATTTCTGGTTCCATTTACATCGTTAACATATAATTTTTTTACCATTCTTTCTTCATTCATTCTTTCCATATGTCCAAACCATCTTAATGATCCTTTCATTATTTTGTTCATAACACCATCATTCACACCGCATTCACTTCTTATATTTTCATTCGACACTCTATCATACCATACACAGAGTATCCACGCATTCGTGTAAGAGATCTCATTTCTACTGCATTTATTCTACTTTCATCCTTCTTTTGCCAGATCCATGCTTCGCTTTCATATATAAGGGTCGGTAGAAGAACACCATTGTGCACTGCCATTCTAGCTTTTTTGGATAGGTTTTTGTTTGCGATGACAACTTTAAGTGCACCATTCACTTTGTTGCCTGCCCCAACCCTTCTTTCAATATCCCTCTCCATTCGCCCATCTCTTGTAAACATACTACCTAAATAAACGAACTCAACTATGAGATATAACAAACGAAAAACATTTGGACGACTCATTTCGACACAAAACGGTGTCACAAAAATAAAATAATGATATGAAATTAAAAAATAATCTATCTCAGAAGGATCCCAAAGATATCTCATTTCCACTCCATTTATTCTTCTTTCATTCTTCTATGGCCAGTTCCATGCTCAGGACCTTGTCCGAAAGGCGTTCAAGATGGATCGGTCATGTAATACGACAAGAAGGCCTCTTGCATGCCATCATGGAGGGTATGACCGAGGGGACAAACTCTAAGGGACGCCCACGTCGAGAGTACCTGGAGGACCTGTTGGTGGACGTGCGCTGCTCATCATATGCACATTTCATGAGAGCCGCACATGACAGGGAAGAATGCAAGAGAAGAATAGAGGAAATTGCTGCGAACCAATCCCAGGATTGAAACCAGAAAAGAAGATGCTTCACGTGCTTACATAAGGATCGGAACAAGAACATTATTGTGCACTGCCAAGATTTTGTATTAACATAGTCATGTTATATTTTTGACAAGCAAGATGAAATGCGTTCATAAGTAATTTTAGATTTTCCATGGTCTCGGCAAATATGACAGCGTCATCAGCATAACAAATAATGGCTATGATCTTCTTGGATATGGATTTGAATTACTGAATTGTTGAGGAAGTGTATCCTGTATTCTCCATTTACTCCATTTCTTCTCAGGATACAGCTTGGTTGGTCTGCATTCGGAAGGCTGGGCAACATCTTCAAGTAGGACTTGCCACATAATTAAAAAACAAAAATACTGGACCAGTGTGTGTTACCTGTGATGACCTATGGACGTTAACTAAAGAAGCAATACACAAAATCAAAGTTGCACAACGGGCCATGGAAAGATCCAAATTAGATATCTCGCTTAGAGACCATATAACCAACATGGAGATTACAAGACGCACCAGGGTCATCGATGTAGGGATATGCATTGCCAGGATATGGCAGTCAGTGGCGGTACTCCCATAGAAGCCCAAAAGCCCGGCTTGCGTAAGAAATTTTGAATCAAAACCTCTTCTGGCTTACAATGGTGGCTATTCCTCTTACGTCTGATGGGAACATTGTTGGAAGGTGATTTGGTGAGTTGTTGATTTATGCGGGGGCATGATGACTTAGATTTGGAGGTTTTGATTCAAAATTTCTTACGCAAGCCGGGTTTCTGGGCTTCTATGGGAGTACCGCCACTGGTGGCAGTGGGCTGGTCATGTGTGTAGACGGAAGATGGAATATGGAGCCAGAGGGTTACTGAATGGAGGCCAAGGTTGGGCTGGAGACGTGTCGGGAGACAGCCTACCAGGTGGAGCGATGATATTGTGCGGACGGTGGAAAGGGCTTGGAGAATACTGGCGAGAGACCGAGAGAGATAGTGTGGGGGTGGAGAGGCTTACGAAAAGTGAATTTTGAAAAGTATGTCAGGAAGGAACAGTGTGACAGTCTATTATTTACGCCTACCCGAAGGGGTAGAAGAGAGAGACGGCATGTTGATTAGTTGGTTAGTTTTTCTCTGTACGTGCGGATGAATAATGATAATATCGAAGTAGTTACTCGTTAATGTTAAAGGTATTTCAGTTATTATATTCCTCAACAAAGGAATCCAAAGTATGTGCTTAAAATAAATCATTCTGTGCCTACAAATAGAAAGACTGAACAATACGTTATACAAACTCTAGAATATACAGGGTGTAACACGACGCATTAAAAATAGCTGCATATTTATAATAATCATTAAGCTGCAGTTCTCTCCGGATGTCTAAGGGACACTGTCTAGGACAATAAGCATATGCTAGTGGAAAGCAAAGTTAGAATTTATTTCATTAATTGAATTATTATTTAAAATGAACTTCGATCAAGAAACCATTTGAAATCATTTGATTATTCAGATTGTTTTAACGAATATTGCTAAGAGAGGATAAACTGCCATAATATATCCTAAAAATGTATTCATTTCTCTATCCTCTGATGTTAAATAGAACAATGTTGCCAGTTTAAAAAGTTAAGTTACAAAAAAACTCAAATAAAATTAACTCACTCTCATGATGTGTATGCAAAAAAAAAAAACTCACCAATCAAAGGGCTACTAGTACTATGAATGTGAAGTAGATCACGCTCCAATATAGAAATACGACTAATTACATGTAGCTTATACCTTTAATTTATATGTATGACTCGTATATCGGGGAAAATGTACGGCGACAACTATACGACATCTGTGTATTGATTTTTCAATTAGACCGTATAATGACAAATTGCTCCCTACACGGCTCACATTCCTAATCACTCTTTATGCGCGATTCGTATGCCAAATAGGTTTCGAATAGGAATAATAAAAAACTGTAATTTAAACGGAAGTTTTTTGCATATCGCATAATGGAAAAGTGTTTTATTTTTAACTTCTCTACTGAAATACCATTATTTATCGTTTTTAAAACTATCAAATACAAAGGACTCCACCTCCAGCCGCCACAAGCGCCCAAAATCGATCCTCCTTCACAGAAACACTCCGGACCACACAAATCTTTCTCTTACCGGAATGGAAGTCAGAGCTCTTACCACTCTGCCACGACCTTCATGGCAGAGCGGTAAGAGCTCTGACTTCCATACCGAAGGTCTCGGGTTAGATTCCCGGCGATGGCAGTGTGATTGTCACACTGTCTTTGGTCTGGTGTAGAATTCACGTGACAATAAAATGGCGATAGATTGGCTACCTACCACATATCACGAGAATCAATATAATTGCTTAAAAATAAATTGTATTCCGTAATTGGGTTCAAACGACCTGTTGTATAAAAAAATAAAAAAATAAAATCAAACCCCCGAATAAAACAACAACCTTACAAATCATATTTCTGACAATGTTCCCATCAGATGTAAGAGGAATAGCCAAAAGAGCTGAACGTCTGTAAACCAGAAGATCCATGTCCTAGTCATATCCATCATCAAATCAAATCAAATCAGTTTATTTTCTCAAAAGATATTACAAACAATTATTATAGTTTAAGATATATATTTTTATCTTTATTTTTCCAGCTCCAAGCTTCACTTCCATACATAAGGGTGGCACTAGAACTATATTATGTACTGTCATCGTCAATGCGGTAGAGATATGGTCCCAATGACGTATGTGTGGTAGACCTTGGTAGTCTTAAAAAAATATTTATGAAATAAAATAGGTTTGATTGTATATTTTATTTAGTACATAAATAAACCATCACGCTGTTTCCCCGAAAGGATAGGCAAAGAGAATGGACCGCCACAATACTCTATTCTTTTACACCTCTCCTGCTACCTCCACATTCATACAACAAGTCATACACGCAAGTAGATTCTTCTGACTTCTAACATGGCCAACCTTTAAAACTTGATTAATTTGGACATGCCACGTTTCCCTCGGTCTTGCTCGATACTGTACTCCATTCACATCGTAAACGTAAAATTTCTTAACCATTCTTTCTTCATGACCAAACCATTGCAGTGATCCTTTCATGATTTTGTTCAAAATACTTTCTTCCGCTTTACATTCCTTCCTAATATCTTACCATACATACCTACGTCTTAGGGATCTCATCTCTATCGCATTTATTCTCTCATCCTCCGTTTGCTAGTTCCATGATTCGCTTTCATACATAAGGGTTGGAACTAGAACTCCATTTTGATTGACCATTTTTGCTTTCATTGATAATTTTATGTTTCCATAGCAGTTTTTAAGGGTCCATTCGTATTGTTGCCCTCACTAACCCTTCTTTCGACGTCACTGTAAATTCGATCATCCGCTGGGAACATGCTACTTAAATACGCAAACTCAAGATTGCCAAAAACATGCTCAAGATTTTTTTTATTTAATCTAATAAAACATACTTTCATTTCTTCCCCTTTCAAAAAACCATCACCTTTGATTTCTTATTTACATCTTCGTCACCAGAAAACAATTTACATCTTCGTCTCTATTGAGATACAATTAATCCTTATAAAAAATAATAATAATTTATCCGCCTGGTTTGATATCAATAAAGGTGTCAAACAAGGTTGCGTAATGTCCCCGTGGTTATTTAATCTGTATATGGACAATTGTATGAAAGAGCTGAAAGGGTTGGATGTAGGTGCCAAAATGAGCGGAGTGTCAGTAAGCTGTCTCTTGTATGCGGATGACGCTGTCCTACTTGCTGACAACGAGCATGAACTACAAGTCCTGGTGAATTGTATGTATGAGGTATGCATGCGAAATGATCTGATGATGAATGTTAATAAGTCCAAGGTAATGATTTTTGAAAAGGAAGAAACCATGACAGCCTGCAACATTTGCGTGAATGGTGAAAACTTGGAGCAAGTAGTTGAGTTTGTGTATATGTTTACAAGAAATGGGAGAGTGGAGAGGGATATTAAAAGAAGGGTTGGGGCAGGCAACAAAGTGAATGGTGCACTTAAAGTTGTCATCGCAAACAAAAACCTATCCAAAAAAGCTAGAATGGCAGTGCACAATGGTGTTCTTCTACCGACCCTTATGTATGGAAGCGAAGCATGGAACTGGCAAAAGAAGGATGAAAGTAGAATAAATGCAGTAGAAATGAGATCTCTTAGACGAATGTGTGGATACTCTGTGTATGATAGAGTGTCGAATGAAAATATAAGAAGTGAATGCGGTGCGAATGATGGTGTCATGAACAAAATAATGAAAGGATCATTAAGATGGTTTGGACATATGGAAAGAATGAATGAAGAAAGAATGGTAAAAAAATTATATGTTAATGATGTAAATGGAACCAGAAATAGAGGAAGACCGAGGAAAACGTGGCACGATCAAATAAATCAAATATTGAATGTCGGCCATGTGAGGAGTCAGAGAAATCGACGCGCGTGCATGACACGATGTATGAATGTTGAGGAAGCGAGAGAAATGTGTCAGGAAAGAAAGGTGTGGCAGTCCATTCTTTCTGCCTACCCCTTCGGGGAGACGGCGTGATGGTTAGTTAGTTAGTTAGTTAGTTAAAAATTCGTTTTGATTGTTGTGAAATTTAGGAACATTGAATGATTTCTTAAATCAGAATTCGCACTAACTTAAATATATGGCTTTCAAAGAATGAAATTCACTTTACTCTCATAATATGGCAAAATATTGAAAGAAAAATGTTGGCACCTAATTTTTGTCGTTTTGGCACTAATTTGTACTCAATAAAAAAAAAAAGGTTGAAAAAAAAAATTTATTAAAATTAAATCTAAGTTGGCGAGAGTAGGTTCCTTTTTAAAAATTAAGTTATTTTTTTAACAATATTTACATTTTAAAACTATTGGCTTATAATTATTAGGTATAAACATGACATATTTTTAAAATAATCGACTATTTACAAACATATTTTTCTAACAGTAATAATTAAATGATTACATTTTCGAGTACTATTCATAGCGTGTTTCCAGTTCTGTCAAAGTAAAAAAAAAATAAACAATATAACTACAGGGTTAATAGGAACGATATGTAAAAGCGGAATAGGGAATATTTTGTTGAAACAGAGCGCGAGTTCATAATAAACTCTTTAAAAATATTAAAAGATTCATCTAAAAATTATTTCTGTGAAATTCCGCGAGAGATAATAGATAAAGATTTTTTTGTCTCATTCACACTGTAACGTGTACCAAAAGTAACAATTAAAAATGGGGAACACTCTACAATTTTTATTTTAAACCAAATTTTACTAAATTTAAAAATCGATTTAAAAAAATTCCAAATCACCCCTATTTCGCTTTTACGTGAGCTTCAGAAAACCCCATTTACTTTAAACAAGTCTATAATATATTAATAAAAAAAGGCAAATTTTGAAAATAATTTAATTCCTAATAACTTAAAATTTCCCTAAAAATATATAAACCGATTTTTCATATCACTTTTGTTCGAATGCCCAACGTTTCTTCATATCAATTTTAAATATAGATTTTTCATTAATTTTTTTAAAATTATTAATTAACATATAGTTACTTAAATTAACGTGGAAATAATTATGGCATAATCTCTCAAAGGGCAAAAGAATATAAATTCCTTCTTTGAATATTTCTTAGTTTTCTAACAGTCGAACCCCCACTCCATCGCTTTCCATTTTATAGTTATTACTAACCGAACGCGCATTTTCCTTCCAAAAAAATACCAAACAAAATAATTAAAATTTTGAATTTGAAAAGACAAAATAGTTGAAATAAAATTGTTTCATTTGTTTAAATTATTGTTGTGAAAAAAACCCGAGTTTAAATTAGGTTTGGAAAAATAAGGCGCGTCCAATTAGTAATAACTGAATTTTCATGGTTGCTGTCCTTGGTTCTGTTGACTGTGATGCTGGTTCTGCTGCATCTGTCCCTGATGCTGGCTCTGGTGCATTAGCTGTGGCTGTTGCAAGGACGGTGCGGGCGAGTGGGAGAGTCCGAACCCTAGCATCCTAGGGTCTCCGTGCAGTCTCAAGGCTTGCTCCAGACGCTGCTCTTGCGCCATCCTCAGCGCTTCCCCGAGATCCGGAGATAACCTCGCGGGACCACCTGGTCCCCCATCTAACCCTTGAGGGAACCCGCCGTTGTGACGGGCAACGTTAGCTTCGGCTCCAGCCGCCGCGGCTTGTGATACGGCTAACCTCAAAGCCGCTTCTGCCTGGCTACGAAGCAGGGCTTCCGCTTGCTGCATCCTCAAAGCGGCTGTCGGATCTGGTTGCTGCTGTTGATTCAGCTGGTTTTCGAGATTGGCCATAGATCTCATGGAATCAGCCATCGATCGCATGGTAGCGGCGTTCATGGCTGCCTGAGCCGCGCTGGGAGAGTCGCCTCCCATAGGTGGAGTTCCTCCTTGGTTCTCCATCATGCTCTGCTGTTGTTGGTGGTGTTGTTGTTGCAAGTGCGCGTTGTGGGCGCTGTTGATTCTCATGGCTGCTGCGAGACTAGCGGCTGCCGCTTGGACTGCGGGGTCAACGGGGGATCCAAGGGCTCCCTGGACCCCACCTTGCGCCTGACCCATTATTCCAGCAGCCGCGGCCGCAATAGCAGCCATTCTGTTAGCGTTGTGCAGATCTTCCGGCGCATATTGCTGATGGTGTCCATTGTTTGTGGCTGTTCTCAGCAGGTCACCAAGTTTTGGGGGTGGGCAGTTGTTGTTGTTGTTGGGAGGGGCATCTGATCCGGCGGATGACGGACGGCCCGTGGAGGAACTATCCGAGTGGGCGGAAGGTGATGCGCAGAGAGAGCCACTTCCGAGAAGCAGGCCTGAACCGGAGGCGGAGACAGCGGCCAGGAGAGCGGTTTCACGCTCCCTTCGCTCTGCAGCCGCCCTGGATAGGACGTATTGGGCAGCAAACTGATGCTTGGGCTCCATACGCATGTGCTCCATATGGGATAGCAACCCTGGAAGAAGACAAATTGTTTACAATAAATAACTTAAATAACATGGAAAACTAGATGGAAAGCGTCCACTAGGGAGACCACTTAAACGTTGGAGACTCTATAATCAGTCGAAGAAAAAGAAGAACTTAACTAAATATTGCTCGAAGAGCTTCAAGGGTCACATAAAAAAGTTGAACTTTGAATGGAAGATATCCCCGTAAGTATAACTATATTACCACAGCCAAGTACGGTAAGACGGAGCAGACAGCGAAAAAGGGACTGGTACGGTCATGTTAAAAGAATGGACACGACCCGACTCCCCTATATTGCATTGCATAATCAGCCTCATGGGACTCGTCCTCGTGGAAGACCTCCTTAAATATGGAAGGACAGCTGGAAATCTACCTCACAGGAGGAGCAACACTCTGGAGAACAGACCACATAGGTCTACAATAAGGATGAAGATGAAGAAGAAGAAGAATGAAAGCTATGAACTTACTGAATGTATAATTGAAAATTAAAGACATAAAAGTGCCACATGAAAAACTGGATTAGTAACTTTGGATGTTTGGATAAGTCTATTTATACAGATATTCAAACAAGTATTCAAAAAATTCTAAATTCAAACTGTGACCTGCATCCATATATCTATAATTACGAAACTCACCACTCTCGTGCGTGAAGACGGCCTGGCAGACCGAACACGGCCACATCCTGAGGCTGCTGGTTAGCTGAGTTTCTGGATGGCAGGCCAAGTGCTTCCTCAGCGACCCCTCGTTCACGTAGTGCTTTCCGCATACCGGGCAAGGGTGGTTGGCCGTCCTCCGCTTGGCTATATACGGGTCAGTCTTCATTTGCTGCTGATAGGATGGGGATGGGGGCACGGGGGGGATGGAGAGGTCTGCTGCAGGGCCCATCTGCGCCCCGCCGTTCGCCGGCAGGGCGGTGTTAGTAAGGGGTGAGGGGAGGTTTGGGTAGACAAAAGAGACAAACAAGGTCAATGCAAGAAGCCAACAATTTTGAAGGAGGTTTTGGTAGGGTCGGTGAGAATGGCTTTAATGAAGAACTTCATAATAATTTCTAGACTATAGAAAAAAATAGGCCAAATTTTTATATCCTCAAACATTGTTAATCTCTTTTTAGAAATACGTTATTTTTTAAAAGAACAATTTCTTTAATTACATATTTTAAGTCTTCAAAATAATTCTGCTATTTATTTTAAAATATTTATTTACGATGGAAAGCAAGAAAAGAAAATTATATTAAAAATTTGTGAAATTTTACGTTTAAACCCGAATTATTTAATCCCAAATTCAATTAACATAATTAATTTTTATTTTATGAGTAAAAGCCATTCTCAGTCATATTAGTATGGGTGAAAACAAAAATGAATCCCCAACGATTTTATGATGATTTAAATAAATCAATATGATAAAATGATTTGCTAGAAGCTTTCCCAATGATACCCATCACCAATGAACACAAGAAAGGGATCGACAATTATTTGAAAACATAGTCCACTTAAACAAAGTGAACCATATTTTCAGTAACAGTGTAGATATGATGATTATTTCGTCTTTTGATAACTTGATCCAGAATTTTAATGATAATTTAAAATTCAATAGTATGGATATATAAATTACAGACAATATAATTACCATAATTGAAAAAAATACACATTATCAACAAAGAATTCATTTGAGAAAAAAAAAGTAATACTGAAAATACTAAAGTGACATTGAGTATAGGTATTCTAGAAACTTACTCAAATACAAACAAATTCTTTGTTACAAACAGTAAACACAAAATTGAAAAGAATGTACTGCTTGGTAACGATACTTTGTGTTACAAAACAAATGACGATACAGTGTACCAACACCCCCAAAAACTGGTTTTAAAATGATGCTTGAACAATTGACCAGAAATTTTGTTTCCCGTGTTCCGAATTCAGCCGTCAATGATCCAAGCATCATCGTCAAAAGTTTGGTTCATAAAATCAAAAGCAAGTAAGTGGTCGCTAGAAAAAATTTAACTGTAAATGAACCATATAAAATAATTATAGTAATCGGGAGAGAAATAATGAAAAATCCAAATTAAAAATGGAACGTTTTTAGGAAAAAGGTCTGACCGTGAAAATAACACATTATAGTTAAAAAAAATTGCAAATTTAAAAACTATTTTTATACATTTTGATTGACGTTTTATGAGAGTATGAATCTTTCTTAGAAGTAAAAATGTAATCATTTTGTTTATTTTCAAAGGTCAAAGTATTGTTTATACAAAATACTGAGTCTATTATAAAATGAATAAGGAGTTATTAATATCGGCCAACAAAAGTCATAATTTTGGTTTATCGAACACATGGTAAATTACCAAATTTTTAAAATTATTAACAAAGTTAGACCTTTTTGTAATAAAAATGATAAAGGGGGACCAAATAAATAAAATAAAGACATCAAATTGAAAATCGAAGCTCCTTTGCGACCTGTAGAAGACGGAGCAAATGTGTCCCAAAACGTCGAAAATCCAAAAACTCTCCACCGCGCAGACACTTACTGGCAACACCCGACGCGTTCGGGTCCTTGTGTGTGTTCTTCATGTGCTCCATGAGGGCCTCGCCCCCGAAGACCAGCTTGTGGCAGATGGGGCAGGGTGTGGCGTTGGCCCCGCCTATCATCAAGGCGGCGTGTTGCTGCAATACACCAAGATGCAGCTGTAGCTCCTGCATCGACCAGCCAATCAATTGGTGGTCAGGTGTATGGGGCGGGCGACAAGCAGAGGACAATCATTTTAATAAAACGCCAAAGATGATGAAAACAATAAGAATTTTGAAAATCAAAATAAGTAAACATTGTCCAGTCAGATCAACACATTCATACTTCAATACCCCTACGGAATATTTCATAGAATAATTTATTTTTTTATTTTTCTTGTAAAAAAAATCTGTAACCAAACCTTTATTAACCTGTATTAAGTTTTTTAAAGTCGATTATAATTCATATTTACTTATAAACTACAATAAAAAAATCAATAAAATGCGATTAAAAGAGGAAAAAAACAATTTCGTGAATCAACCACCGGTCTATCAGAACACATCATTAATTTATTTAACACAATTGGGATTATGTCAAAATAAGTTATCACATTAAAAAGGTTGACAAGCAAACGGATTGTGATGACGTCACGGAATATTTAAAATGTGAATAACTCCGTCCGCATTATAGTTACGTCGCTAAAAACTTCGAAAATATGTGACAAATGATTTACAGATGCCAGTATCGTTCGGAATTCGGAAAGAAATTGACTAATACATTATTTGTAGACGCAAAAGTATCTCTACTGGGATACCAAAAGACAGTATAGGGATAAAAAATAATAAGAAATTTATATGGAATCTGAGGTACTACAGGTGTGATACAACCTTCGAACGTAATGTAAAATGATGTGAAAAGTAATCATACGATCAGGATTTATTAAATTAATTTTTCATATCGTATGACGTAATGTAAGGAAGCATATTATTTAATAAAATAATAAATCATTGAAAATAATGATTTCTTAGATTTGTATTTTTGATTTTGTTTTTTTGGGATCTAGGGAAAATTAGTGTAACCCGCCTATCTGGACCGATGTTTTGGAAATCTTTGAAGTTTCCATCTTTAGGGTGCTTATATGGTGGTTGGAGATGGAGACCGCAGCGATTTCCGAAACGTTGTTCCAGAAAGACTAGTAAATAATAATCGTAAAATATTTTATATTGGTAAATGATTTAGTTTTTTAAACTGACTGACCGGTTTCGCTCCGAGTCGAGATTCATCAGGATATCAAAACAGGGTTTTTATTTAAGGTAACATATAAAAGTTTTATTTATTTCCGTAATCTTTTAACCAAATTTTTTTTATGGCTTAAAATATTAATTATGTCGTTCAATTTGGTGATTTTCTAAACAATATTTTTCCACATTCATAACACGTAAATTCATTCTTAAATTTTAAATAACATTTCACATAAATAACGTTTTAAAAATATTTTCCCATCATTCAAAAATATCGTTTCTTTCAGAGTTGAAAAATTATATAAAATTGTAAAAAAAAAAATACTCCAAAATTCATTCAACAACAACCTTCTCAAAGTTCATTTCTCTGGGGTTAGAACAAATACAAAATAAACAAATAAAAAATAACATTAAATTAATGATTCTATAAGTTTATCATTATCCGTAAAAATATTTCTTCATCGTTATAAGTATATGCATTAAAAAATGTGATTTAAAAATATTATTTGTAAATGTACAAAAAAATTGACGATAAAAAACTTTTGTGTTATTATTTTTTATTACACAAACACTCAATAGTATAAAAATCTTAAAATTATTTGGTTAGGAAGGATTGGATAAAAATAAGACATTTAAATGACATTTGGGGTTTGGGAAAGGATAAAACCATAAAAAAAGAAAAAGAAAAAGAAGTATATAAATATAGAAAAACAGATTATTTTTTATATAAACTCAAGGTGTTAAAACTTAAATTCCACAATGTTGATTTTTAAAATAAATTAATACACTTTTTAGTTTATTTTCTAGACGTGTTTTGAAGAATTTATACCTTCATCACCGGGAGAACGCATAAACTGATGATTAAGGTATACCTTCAAAACATATCTAAATAATTGGAAAAATGTTTTAATTCATAAAAAAAAAATTGGCAACTTGTTAATAGTTAATATGAAAACTTCAGAAAAAACAGCATTTGATTTAAAAATCTCAAGCAAATTAATAATTTTTTTAAAAATAGTTTTCTTGAAATATTATGTATTAAGATTGTTAGAAAAAAATTGGTATGTAATATAAAAATGATTAAGTAAAGAATAAATGAAATAATAAGAAAAAGAAAAGAAAGAAAGGATGGTGGTCCGGGAATACATACATGACTGACCTTGGACGTGTGGGTCCGAAGGCTACTCTCAGTGGCAAAGCCTTTCCCGCAGATGTTACAATGGAAGGGCCTGTTCTTGGCCCTTTCCACTTGGGCATCATGGTTCCTCAGATGCTGCTGCAGGTTCGATAGCTGGATGAAGGCGCGTCCACAATCAGGCAGGTGACACTTGTAGGGTCTCTCACCTGGGGAATAAAAAAATCAAGATTAGAATATGATCATAAAAGTAAATCAGTCTGAATGGAAATAAATATTAATAATTATTCAATGTCTCTTGACAAAAAAATCGCAGAAGACATCCAATAAAGTGTATTCAGTTTCATCAGAGATGAAAACGACATATTAAAAACGGCAGCAACAGTTCAAATCATATCCACCTAAAAAAAGGGTTTTTACTGTCCAATTCAAAGCTGAAAAAAATCTTAAAATTAATATACTGTTATGAGAGTAAGCTAATGCGGCAGCGTATGGTAAAATCTAACATCACATTGTCATCAGGTTGTTCTGAAATTCGAGCTATTAATAGATATCAATTCAAGGTCAAATAGTTGTCGGTGGTAAGTGATATCTCCTTCGAATGCAACGGCAGTTCTGAAATCGGATCCGAGGCACAGACAAGGGGTTATTGCATGTTAAAATCATCCGAGAGATTCTTCCATAGGTGATGCTTGGATTGGTGACAGAAATATCATACTGACCGCAACATAAACGTCTAAAGCCAAAAATTTTGAAAATTTTGAAAAGTGCAGAGGGTTCCATTTGCCTAGGGTTGGTTCACCGTGTTTTTTTGTTTGTTGTTTTTGTTTCTAGTCTCTGCACAGATAATAAAAGAATATCTCGGATAAATTTGACATACTGGTGGGACATTGGATCTTATTCTTGGCCTTCAGGACTTGCGCATCGTGGTTTCTCAGGTGCTGCTGAAGATTGGACAGTTGGATGAAGGCGCGGCCGCAATCAGGCAGGAAGCACTTGTAAGGGCGCTCGTCTGAAAGGAATCAACAGTTGTTTTTCCGTTAAAAAACGCGCGAGGAAAAAATGAAACGAAAACAAAAAAAAATTAAAAAAACCCAAATGAACTCGATTTAAAAAAAATAGAAATAGATCTAATGAACAAGAAAAATTTGAGTAAAAAGGAGAAACACGTTTTTAATAGATTAACCCACATTGAGTAACTGGCTGCATTTGCAGTAGTAATTTTTAACTCATTTTGCAGCTTACTATATTTGCAGCTCAGGCAGATTTATCATATATTATTACGTACAATTTGGTGAAAACTTAAGTAAAAAGGTGTATAAGATGTAGTCTGCCGCAGTTCGAAACCTATATTTTCGGACTGCAAATATAGTCAAATGCACTAAAGGGGTTAAAGAAACAAATTTTAATTGAGAAAATCATACTTAAAAACAAAGAAATTAAGTTATTTTAAACTTTAATATATAGATTGGGGAACAGTTGGGTAAACATAGATTAAAATTTGGCTTAAAAATTCATATTTCTGAAAAAAATGCAATCACATTTATTAAAAATTTAAATAGTCAATAAATAAGGGCACACAAAATAAATAATATATTTCTAAATATAATTAAAATAGTTTAAAAATAAATGTACATTATCTCTTACTGGGGCCCTAAAATAAAGAAAAATATAATTTGTAATAAAAAAAATAAAAAAAACATTTATTGGTTATTTTGTTATGTCTTGTATATTTTAGACGTATTTTTAATATTAACATGATTTAAATGCATTTCACATAAACCTACACAAATACAATAATTAATAAAAAATAAAAATTAATGTATCGGCGCACTGTCCTAAGATCATCGGTCATATCTAATACATACTCAGTTCATAAGCGAATACATTCAACCATTGCGTTCCGCCTACGCAGTAGAGCACTCCCGGCGAAAATTCATCACGAATTTATTAAAAGTTTAAATTTAATATAACGTTTTTACTACGCGGACTGGTGTTTTCAGTCAAGTAAACATTGCCTAAGACGTGATTGTAATTTATTTCATCTTTCATACAAGATAAACCAATACATGTGAGATGAATTTATTCATTCCAAGATTAGGTCATTGCTCTTGAAACAAGTGATGTGAAACATGTTATGCACTCTTAAATTGCGTGAGCTGACGACTGTTTTTATTTTTGAAAAGTCAAATTGGGATGAAATAATAAAGGCCTAAGATCAATAGACCAAGAACGACCTAGACGAAAATTGATAGAATATTTAAAAATGTATTTTAAATTATATTGTAATCAACAAACAAACCATCACGCCGTTTCCCCGCAGGAGTAGGCAGAGAGAATGGTCCGCCACACTACTCTATCCTGGCAAACCTCTCTAGGTTCCTCCACATTCATACAACGAGTCATGCACGCACGTCGATTCCTCCGACTTCTAACATGACCAACCTTTAACATTTGATTAACTTTAAAATTTGACTAACTAACTAACTATATTGTAATGATTACAATAATATCAAACTCCAATCACCTGTTTTTAATTGCTCTCACTAACAGCATCACCAGAAGCAATTAGATTATGCAAAAACTAAGTAATTAATCATCAGGTCGTATCCCGAAATGGTATGTAGAAACAATGAAATCTCACACTGTTCTTTCTTGACATGCTTCACTGCATGCATCGTGTCATGAACGCACGTTGATCTGGTGACACCGGTGGGAAGAGCAATCAGTCTGTTGAAAACGATCTCCTTAGAGAAAGACATGTTTCATATTAGCGAAAGTACGTTCAGAAGACAAATATTTTTTTGATTTTAGAGAGTATCTTGTCTTCCTAAAGCCGAGCCATCTCTCATGCGTTACTGGTATTAGGTATATTTATATATTATTTACCTGTTCTGAATAGATGTCTTAAATTTTAATTTTGTTTATAATATACGAGTATTTTGAGAAAATAAATTGATCTGATTTAAAAATTTTAAATTACCACGACTTCACACGTGTTCGATTATTTAATATTTGATTGATTCAATCGTGCCACGTTTTCCTCGGTCTTCCTTTATTTTTTGTTTCATTTCGTTTCGGTAACGCTTTCATTCGCACTGCATTCATTTCTTATATCTGCATTTGAACTCTTTATAATATTTACAAATTATTCACATATTCGTCTAAGAGATTTCATTTCTACTGCATTTATTCTACTATAATCCTTCTTTTGCCAGTTACATGATTCAATTCCCTTTTTAAAATGCCTATTGAAATAAAATGATATCTTGCTTAGTAAAAAATCATCACGCTTTATCCCTCATTTGTTGGGTTGATTAACAAATTTATTAACAAATTTATTAACAAGTTTATTAACAAATTTTTCTATATTGACTCATCTACATTTAAACAGCGCGTCATTTTTACTCTTAATTTAATTTATTATAATGTTTGATAAAAGTTTATTAAATAAATCAGATAAAAATATTAAAACATTTCAAAAGTACACTCATTATGCAAGTCCTGGCATTTATAACGAAAACATTTGACCGTTTTTCCCGTGTTCCCCGCCAAAAATATGTAGGCCGCCATTTTGGAGTGCCAATGGAACCCATTTTGTTTTTCTCTTTTCCCGCCTTTATTTTTAATCCAGACAGACTTGTCTGTGGTCAGTGCTCTTTCTCCGAACGAAAATGTCTTCCGAAAACATTTTCGGAACAGAACTTTAGATTCTCGTTTATAAACTCTTTATTATGGAGTTTGGAATAATGCAATAAAAATATTATAATATATAAAGTATACATATAAATATATCAATACGTATAATTACATATCAATCTATTTGTACTATTTTATTTAGAATATGTAAAATATTGTTTTTTTTTTTTAAATAATGGTGACGGCAAATCTAAGTAGGTAATTAAGAAATGATTGATGTACATGATAGAGTGTCAAATCGGGTGGTTCTCTAGGGAACAAAACGCTTGGCTGCTGATCCAGGGTATATGGGTTCAAGCCTTCTTAATTATAATGGGTTATTTTCTGCTCATATTGAAGATTTTATAATAAATTCTAATGTATTTGATTCAAATCCTTTTAATATTAGTTAGACTTTTATAAAAGAGCTGAAAGAGTTGGATGTAGGTGCCAAAATGAGCGGAGTTTCAGTAAGCTGTCTCTTGTATGTGGATGACGCTGTCCTACTTGCAGACAACGAGCATGAACTACAAGTCCTGGTGAATTGTATGTATTAGTTATGCATGCGAAATGATCTGATGATGAATGTTAAGTCCAAGGTAATGATTTTTGAAAAAGAAGAAATCATGACAGTCTGCAACATAAGCGTGAATGGTGAAAATTTGGAGCAAGTAGATGAGTTCGTGTATTTAGGTAGTATGTTCACAGAGTTGGGCGAGTGGAGAGGGATATTGAAAGAAGGGTTGGGGCAGGCAACAAAGTGAATGGTGCACTTAAAGTTGTCATCGCAAACCAAAACTAATCCAAAAAAGCTAAAATGGCATGCACAATGGTGTACTTATACCGACCCTTGTGTACGAAAGCGAAGTATGGAACTGGCAAAAGAAGGATGAAAGTATAATAAATGCAGTAGAAATGAGATCTCTTAGACGAATGCGTGGATACTCTGTGTATGATAGAGTGTCGAATGAAAATGTAAGAAGTGAATGCGGTGCAAATCATGGTGTCATGAACAAAATAATGAAAGGATCATTCAGATGGTTTGGACACATGGAATGAATGAATGAAGAAAGAATGGTAAAAAAAGTATATGTTAACGATGTAAATGGATCTAGAAATAAAGGAAGACCGAGGAATACATGGCACGATCAAATTAATCAAATATTGAATGTCGGCCATGCGAGAAGTCAGATAAATCGACGCGCGTGCATGACACGATGTATGAATGTTGAGGAAGCGAGAGAAATATGTCAGGAAAGAAAAGTGTGGCAGTCCATTCTTTCTGCCTACCCCTCCGAGGAGACGGCGTGATGGTTAGTTAGTTAGTTAGTTATATATACAAAATTTAATAAAAAAAATGTTGAGTCGTTTCCTGGAATGAACCAAGATTCTCTGAATCAGGAGCCAAGTGTTTTGTACCCTAGACCACCTTCCAGTTAATTTAAAAATAAATAACTGTTATGAAATTATAAATGAAAAGGTTCGGGACCGAAGGCATAACATCACAACTGCGTTATGTGCAAATTTTATTCGTCATTAGAAATCGGAGACACGCGCATAAAACATTTATGCAAATTCTTGAATGATTCGTTGCGTTTTCGCTGCGTTTCGACAACTGGGTCACCTCGGTGCGAAATCTGGCCAGCGGCAGTGACAAAGAACAACTGGGGATCAGAAATACAATCTGGTAGTTTCCAACGGGAAAACATGCTAGTTTAATGTTTCCGGATTTATTTTTAAAACACAGTTATACTTTTATGCATACGAAGATACTATCATAGTAGTTGAATTCGTGTATTTAGGTAGAATGTTTACAAGAGATGGGCGAGTGGAGAGGGATATTGAAAGAAGGGTTGGGGCAGGCAACAAAGTGAATGGTGCACTTACAGTTGTCATCGCAAACAAAAACCTATCCAAAAAAGCTAGAATGGCAGTGCACAATGGTGTTCTTCTACCGACCCTTATGTATGGAAGCGAAGCATGGAACTGTCAAAAGAAGGATGAAAGTAGAATAAATGAAGTAGAAATGAGATCTCTTAGACGAATGTGTGGATACTTTGTGTATGATAGAGTGTCGAATGAAAATATAAGAAGTGAATGCGGTGCGGATGATGGTGTCATGAACAAAATAATGAAAGGATCATTAAGATGGTTTGGACATATGGAAAGAATGAATGAAGAAAGAATGGTAAAAAAGTTATATGTTAATGATGTAAATGGAACCAGAAATAGAGGAAGACCGAGGAAAACGTGGCACGATCAAATAAATCAAATATTGAATGTCGGCTATGTGAGGAGTCAGAGAAATCGACGCGCGTGCATGACACGATGTATGCATGTTAAGAAAGCGAAAGGAATATATCAGGAAAGAAAAGTGTGGCAGTCCATTCTTTCTGCCTTCGGGGAGACGGCGTGAGGGTTAGTTAGTTAGTTAGTTAGGATACTCCCATAGTGTATATTTCAGATCGATTATCTTCTACAGCGTTAGCACATACTATTTTATCTCTCAACACGCAGAACCAACCTGCCTCTGGTGATGCAGGTGGGGAGAGCAATCACACTGCTGAATATGACGACCTTCGTGGTCGAGTGGTAAGTGCATTGACTGCCACCCTGAAGGTTCTGGGTTCGATTCCCGGCGCGGGCAGTGTGATTGTCACACTGTCTTTGGTCTGGTATAGAATTCACGTGGCAATAAAATGGCGATAGATTAGCTAATTAGCGAAAGAGAAGGTTTTCCAAAGAATCGAAGGAGGAAGGCACCTGCTCAGGACCTTGTCGGCCATGTAATACGTCAAGAAGGCCTCTTGCATGCCATAATGGAGGGTAAGACCGAGGGGACAAACTCTAGGGTATGCCCACTCCGAGAGTACCTGGAGGACCTGTTGGTGGACGTGCGCTGCTCATCATATGCAGATTTCAAAAGAGCCGTACAAGACAGGGAAGAATGGAAGAGAAGAATAGAAGAAATTGCTGCAAACCAATCCCAAGATTGAAACTTTCTAACTAACTAGATTAGCTATACCATTTACATCGATTAGGCTTCTCCTGTCATGATGTTAAAGAGCTATTCAACATAATAATAATAAAAATGATCGCTTCGGAGATCGACGTCTTTCTTGTTAGTGAAAGTAAGTTCAGAACATAAATACTCTTGACCTTAGAGAGTATCTTGTATTCCTCGTGCGTTCCTGGTATTATATTTATAATAATGTTTTATCTGGTATTTTGCCATTATATTTTACCTGTTCTCAATAGATGCCTAAAACTTTAACATTTATTTGTAATATATTTGTGAAATAAACTGATTTGATTTCCAAGTTAAACAAGGAATTGGCAAAAAAGGATTGTGTGGAAAATCTCTGTATGATAGATTGTCAACAACATCACGCCGTTTCCCCACAGGGGTAGGCAGAGAGAATGGACCGCCACACTATACTGACATACCTCTCTAGCTTACTCTACATTCATATATCGAGTCATACACGCACGTCGATTCTTCCGGCTTCTGACATGATCAACCTTTAATAATTGATTAATTTGGTCATGCCATGTTTTCCTCGGTCTACGTCGACTCCTTACTCCATCTACACCGTTAACGTATACTTTTTTAAACATTATTTCTTCAACCTTGCGCTCTATATGTCCGAACCAACGCAGCGATCTTTCATAATTTTGTTCATAATCCCTTCTTTCGCTCTTACATTCCTTCCTAATATCAGCATTTGAGATTCTGTCGTACACCATTCTACCACACATACGTCTTAGGGAACTCATATATTTTCAGTCGACAATATACTTGATAGATTGTCGAATGAAAATATACCTGTAAGAAGTGAATGCAGTTGAAATAATAGATTATTGTAAATGGTATCGATTTGAGGCATGTTTAGGAATAAACTAATGTTCTCCGTGTATAAGATTGTTTTATCTTTTAGACCAGCGGTTCTCAAACTCTTGTGGCGACGGAACCCTTAATGTGTAATAGAGAGTAATGGTTTAATGGAAATCATACAAAAATAGCTACATTATACAATACTGACTTCTACAACAGTATACAAAAAACACGTAATAATACAATATACTCGTATTGTATATCATAAAAATGGTTTTGTTTGCAGTTTTTAATCGTAGCATTATCGTAGATTTATTATGATGCTTGGGCTCCTAAGGCCACAGGGCTCCGCGAAGCACACTTTGGGAACCGCTGCTCTAGACTACCACCCAGATATAAAAATCATAAGCCAGTTGAATTTAAATGACTGGATTTATAACACATCTTAATAGTGAAGTTTAATTTATATCTGTTCATGATGGGACCAATAAATTGCTGGGTTTTAACGATCATTTTGAATGCAGAATGCGCGCGCATGCAATAAAAATGGCGTCCGCGCTCCTTTTCCCGCGCATTTTATTGTCAGCGCGCTGACCTGCGCACTAGCCGCTCCGGGATCTGCGCAAGATGCAAATCTTCAGGCCGGTTTTATGATATTAAGAGTTTCCGCGGTGCCGCATTCTTCTCACATTCTCGTATATTTAAATTTACATTCTAATTTTAATGCAGAGAGCTCTCCGAAATAAATATCTCATTTATTGTTTTTTGAATAATGATGTAACATATTTTTTGTGAATGTATACTTATACTTGTATACGAATACTGGATTAGATAGGAGTGTGACATCTCCAGGCGGCTTCTAACAATGCGCTAATGGCGGGGTAGCCTTTCACATTGAGCTAAAAAGATGTTTAATAAACATAATGCTTAATGTTTAATAAACATAAATCTGCATAGATGGCGTTAGTATGTAGATTATATATAGAGTAATCTTAAAAAGATTAACATATGTAATCAAAATCTTCATAGATGGCACATTGAAACTGACATGTGAAATCTGGCATAGGACTTTAACATATATACAACTTCCAAAAATTTGTCATACATGGTCATAAAGAAAGGTGGAATGGGGAATGTTGTAATTACATAAAGCGTGCATAAGCGGGTTATAAGTCCTGTAAACACCTTGATCAACCATATTCAGATTCTAGTTTGCATCTTCGTCTCTATTGAGATACAATTAAATAAATGATGTAAGACTCTATATTAAATAATTAATGCGCAAACGTCTGTCTTCTAGAAGTTTTTTTATAAATTTTATGGGAATGACGTGTTTCGCTTTATTAAGGCATTATCAAATGACATTTGATGGACGTTTTAATTGATATTACAATAATTATAAATAATCTCATTTACACGTGGCACGATCGAATAAATAAAATTTTGAATGTTGGCCACGTGAGAAATCGACGCGCGTGCATGACACGATGTATGAATGTTGAGTGTTCCAGTCCATTCTTTCTTGGAAATTGAGAGATGTTTAGTTAGATAGACGCATTTTTTGTTTCTTGAAATTTGAGGTTAAATTTCATATTAAGTAGCTTAAATTGACGAAAAATAAGTATCCATTTTTAAATTTATAAAACTAACTAACTTACCAACCATCACGGAGGGGTAGGCAGAAAGAATGGACTGCCACACTTTTCTTTCCTGACATATTTCTCTCCCTTCCTCAACATTCATACATCGTGTCATGCACGCGCGTCGACTTCTCTGACTCCTCACATGGCCGAAATTCAATATTTGATTTATTTGATCGTGCCACTTTTCCTCGGTCTTCCTCTATTTCTGATTTCATTTACATCGTTAACAAATCATTTATTACCTTTCTTTCTTCATTCATTCTTTCCATATATCCAAACCATCTTAATGATCCTTTCATTATTATTTCATTATTAAATCATTATTTAAATTTGTAATAATATTAGAATATCACAATTTATTTACCAATGGCGTGTTATGTTTTTAAGTTTTTAAAACAGTGGAATTCCAGTTTATATAGTTCTCCTAATAAAGAAGGTATAACTCTTTTGAAATATACCAATGAGCGGGAAAAACATTATTTTAATTCATGAATAAATGTATTTACATGGATTGAAATTTTTTTTTTTTCGCCACATCCAGTCGTTCAATTTAATTGATTCAATGTCATTGAAAGCAAAGTAGAAACAAGGATAGTTTCTTTAAGCTGTAAATATTTTAAGCGAACTCCGATCCGGACGTTAGAATTGCATTTGTGATCATATTCTTATGTCTTCTACATTATAAAGTACGCGTTTTTAATACACAATGAATAAATTTTCCATGAAATGCATAAACATTATTTTGAATCAATTCCGCAATAGAAATAATTTTATTATAAAAATATTTTTAATAAAAAAGTGACAAATTTAACTAACTTACTAATTAACCATCACGTCGTCCCTCCGAAGGGGTAGGCAGAAGTAAAGGACTGCCCCACTTTTCTTTCTTGACATACTTCCAGCGCATCCTCAACATTCTTACATAGTGTCATGCACGCTCGTCGATTTCCCCGACTCCTCGCGTGGTCGAAATTCAAAATTTAATTTATTTGATTTCCTCGCTCTTTCACGTTTTCCTCGCTCTTCCTCTATTTCCAATTCTGTTTACATCGTTAACATATACTTTTTATGAATTTAATGTTTTAAACTTTTACAACTATAATAATTACTGGAAGAACGATATATCCTCAGTTTACATCGTTATTCCGATGATGAAGGTGTAGAGCCTTCGAAACATATCGAGAAAACTTAGCTCATAACTAGAAAAACTTTATGTAACATTTAAAATAAACAATTTTTCGAAATTTCGATATGTTGAACCATCAAAATGTGTTTTTGAAGTGTCGCAATGAATTTTAAAGCAGTCGAAATGAATTTCCGTTATTCCAAAATGATTTTTTAAGGAGACAAAATGAAATTTTAAGGAGTCAAAATGAATTTTCGTTGCATCATAATGAATTTTATAGGAGTTGAATTGAATGTTAATGTCAAAATTAATTATCGTTAAGTCGAAATGAATTTTTAATGAGTCAAAAGGAATTTACGTGGTGATAAAATGAATTTTTAAGTAGTCGATTTTTTTGCATCGAATTTGCATCTCGTTTTGATGTTTTCAGGATTAAAGGTTGGCGATGACTTCCTCGCGAGCAGCATGAAATGCTCTCGTTGCTTTGTTTTTTCACTGCCGCTAGAAGAGTAGGACGATAGAAAAACTCAGCCGTTAGAAAGAGACACGCCGTTGCGCGATGTCAATGAACCGAACATGCCCGATCATCGAACCCGAGATCATTTTATATGCGGCCATTTTTATTTTTGAAAAAAGAACGTTAAACAAATGAAAATAAAATGGCGCATTCCGGCGCACGCACCGCCACTATTTCCGTTTTGCTACGCACGCTTTTCAGAATAGTTTTTTTTTTGTTTTCATTCAAATTTCGAATTCTTCAATTACCCATCGTTTTTTTATACCACAACCAAAGCTTTTAGTAAATTTAGCATCCAGAATCGCGATATGTATAAATACATAGATACTCATATAAAAAAAAAACTCTTTATTTGTCATCATTTATTCTTGTGGATTCACTTAAATGGATTCATTTTAATCACTTTTTAAAAATATTGCATTTCTGTGTATACATTTTATATAGTTAAGATTTCAATATCAAGTAAGAGCATTTGGGTCCCGAAACATATTTGTGAAAAGGGAAAAATATTGTTATGAAAATTCTAAAAACTGTCTTCATCACGCTGTCTATCTGAAGGGGTAGGCAGAAATAATGGACAGCTACACTTTTCTCACCTGACATATTTATCTCGCTTCTTCAACATTGAAATATATTTTTTTTATCATTCATTATTATCATTTTATTTATTTATTATTCATTACATAATTATTATATAATTTTTTCTATCATAAATTAGGGACCAAACAAGTTTTGAGGACTTCCGAAATGAAGACACTGAGGACGATAGCAGGTAATACACAGAGATCGCGTGAGGAACACCAGAATAAGAGAGATATGTGAGGTTGAGGATATTATTATATGGAGCAGACAGCGAAAAAGGGACTGGTACGGTCATGTTCAAAGAATGCGACACCACCAGACTCCCCTATATTGCATTGCATAATCAGTCTCATGGGGCTCGTCCTCGTGGAAGACCTTCTAAAAGATGGAAGGACAGCTGGGAATCTACCTCACAGGATGAGCAACACTCTGGAAAACAGACCACATAGGTCTACAATAAGGAAGAAGGAGAAGAAGATTCATTATTCAATCATTATTTACTTGAGTCCAAATCATCTTAATGACACTTTCATTGTTTGTTCATAACACATTCCTTTGCACTGCATTTATTACTTGTATTTGCAATTGACAATATCATGTACAGATTTACACATATCCTTCAAAGATATCTTATTTCTACTGCAAACGAGCTTCACGAATGTGTCGACATTTGACAATAAGAAACCGTTATCAATTAGATAGAGAGTCATCTTAAATACAATTATTTTTGCTTACAAATTGAAGGGTGGGCTTTTACCAAAATATTTGTGTGACCAGGTTGCTAACAATCATGAAATACATGGTTACCCAACGAGAAACAGAATTTTTTTTTGAATTAACAGAACATTATCAAGGGGTTCCGAAAACAATTTTTTTTACAAGGGTTTGAAAGTATTTGATGATGCCGCAAGTCACGAAAGACTCAGATAATGTTCACAAATTCCGCAACCAACGTATAGTGTACGTCCGGTCACATTTTTAAGATTATAAGTTATTAATATATTTTGGAGAGGGAATTTGAAAGAAGGGTTGGGGCAGGCAACAAAGTGAATGGTGCACATAAAGTTGTCATCGCAAACAAAAACTTATCCAAAAAATCTAGAATGGCAGTGCACAATGGTGTTCTTCTACCGACCCTTATGTATGGAAGCGAAGCATGGAACTGGCAAAAGAAGGAAGAAAGTAGAATTAATGCAGTATAAATGAGATCTCTTAGACGAATGTGTGGATACTCTGTGTATGATAGTGTCGAATGAAAATATAAGAAGTGAATGCGGTGCGAATGATGGTGTTATGAACAAAAAGGATCATTAAGATGGTTTGGACACATGGAAAGAATGAATGAAGAAAGAATGGTAAAAAAAGTATACGCTAACGATGAAAATGGAACCAGAAATAGAGGAAGGCCGAGGAAAACGTGGCACGATCAAATAAATCAAATATTGAATGTCGGCCATGTGAGGAGTCAGAGAAATCGACGCGCGTGCATGACACGATTTATGAATGTTGAGAAAGCGAGAGAAATATGTCAGGAAAGAAAAGTGTGGCAGTCCATTAATTCTGCCTACCCCTTCGGGGAGACGGCGTGATGGTTAGTTTGTTAGTTAGTTAAATATTTTTTTTTCGTGAAATATCTTCTTTGTGGGTTTTGTGCCTATTAGCTTTTTTATATTAAATTTGTTTTCATTATACATTAAACTATTATGTTTTAAAAATATCATATACTATTTGTAAGAAATATGTAATTTTTAAACTAAATAAATTTATTGAAAGTTAATGCAACCAAATGCAAATTAATCATTTATTTATTAATTTCTATATAAATTATATCTTTTCTAATGTACGTTTTTTCTAAATTATATTATCATCATGTATTATAAGTATTTAATGTTATTTATTATTTTACTATTAAAAAATAATTGTTAGTACCTACTTATAACAAATAGCCCAAATTAATTTTAAATTTTTGTATCGAAGTCTTTCTTTGTTTAGTTTTTATTATATTTTTTACACATGAAGATGGAGGAATCCTCTGAAACACGTCGTGTATTTTAATATTTTTTTTGTTAAAAAAGTGGTCTAAATAATGTTTAATTAATTCCCAAAGTAGATTACAAAATAAATAAGTATAAAAAAATGCATTAGATAGGCGAAATATGTAATTTCAATAAATTCTAATAAAACTTCTAGAAAACAGACGTTTTAATATGTGAATAATTTAAAAACAATGTCTTCTAAATTCTATACGTAAAATGAGATGCTGTGTGGGATCAGGAACTCGGATTGTGAGAAAACCACGACCTATCCAATGCCGGACGCGTTGCGAATCGCATTTTTCTTGCCTCTTATAACATACACTCGCGGTTCGTTTTTGGTCCAGAGCTCTGCATCTGGAGGCAATGCCCTATGCCGAGTGTAAAAATACATTACTTCAAACTGGATAACACCACTCCGAACGGCGCTTCTAAACCAAACAATTCAAGATTTTTAGGCTTGCAGTCCATTCGTTTATAAATAATTATATATTTGAATAAAGTCTATTTCTTCATTAACATCACTTTATTAAACGTTTGAGTGCCAAACCTATTTCGCTAAAATATTCTAAAATATCAAAAGAAATGTCTATTTTTATAGATAATTTATATTTACAAGAAAACAATTTCATATTTCTTTCAACATTCTCTTCACTTGGTTTCACACCATGATAATAAAAATACAGAAATTGAATACTATTAATCTACCTACAAGCGCGATGGCGCTCTTCGGCACTCTAACGGTGCTTTTCTACTAGCTCTAACTTTTAAATTAAATTTACACACACATGTTTCGGACACAGAAGCCCTTCATCAGTGTAGTTAATTATTGTATACACAAAATAAATATTAAAACAAAATTTTCATGAAAATGGTCAGTCATAAAAGATATTATAATGATTTTTTTCGAACATTTATGCATTTCTTATTACAAAAATTTTGAACAAATTTAAATAATATAAAGAATTTCTTCTATGTTCGCTTTACTTTGTGCATTCATAATATTTGTTATAACAAAAGCATAAACGTTTCAAAATAAATCTTTATATCATCTGTCAAAATTGATCATATTTGTAAACAATTTTATAATATTTTATTATAAATATGTATCACTGAAGAAGGACTGGTTGTCTGAAACATGTCTGATATGTGATTTTTATAGTGTAGTATATAAAAGTATGTAAACAAAGAAAAAGACAAATAATCTGAAGAATATTTAAATAAAATTACATATCAATGAATATAATGACGATAAAATTTTACATGTTAATAATAGAAATATAACTTTTAATTAACTTGAAATTTTACAATTTAATAAAGCAATTAAAAAAATATATATTATAAATCATCTAATAAATTAAATTTCAAGTCCAATTATTTATTTGTTTCCATTGTAAGGACCTGGCCTCTAATAAGAAATTTAAAATAAGAACTTTAAAATGTTATTTTAGATGTATTCAAAATACTTGTTAAAACAAATGCATAAGCGTTCAAAATTTTTCAGTTTAATATCTGTCAAAACTGACCACATTCGTGAAAAATTTGTTTAAATAATTATTTCGTATAAACAATAATATACAACACCGATGAAGTGTTCTGTGTCCGAAACATGTTTGTGTTAATTAAATTGAAATATTTTTAATAAAGTGTTGTTTACAAAGAAATAAACATTATTCAACAAATCCGCAGCACATAGTTTTATGGTAAGTAGGTACAGAAAAAATATGTATTTAATGAAAAAGAAATATTGAAACGTTTTTATTAGTTTTTAGTTCAAATTATTTTTTATGTGAAAACCAACTGGTTTCGCTCCCGCCGAAGCTTCTTCAGAGTTACAAAATACGCTAAAATAAATATATTTAATGCTTTAATTTAAAACAATCTTATTATACGTATCACAATTTATTTTTATGAGATTGTCGCGATAGCTGTTTCGTCAATCTATTTTGGCATCATCAAGGAATATGGCAGTGCCCAATAGTGTTCTAGTGAATGTTAGTTTCCCTTATGTATGGAAGTGAAGCTTGGAGTTGACAGAAGAAGGGTGAAGTTAGGATAAATGTCGTAGAAATGAGGTCACTAAGAAGAACGTGTGGAAAAACAATGCATGATAGAATATCTAATGACGAAGTAAGATAGGAATGTAAGGCGGATGAATGCGTCCTAAAAAAATTAAGAAAGGGTCACTTAGAAAGTTTGAACATATGGAGCGAATGGATGAAGGAAGAATGGTAAAAAATATGTATACAAGTAGTGCAAATGAAAAAATATGTTGAGGAAGGCCGAGGAAAGCATGGCACTACCAAATTAATCAATTACTGAAAGGCGGCCGTGTTCGATGTAGGAACAATCGACGAGCGTGCATGTAGAATTGCGATGTGGAATTTAGAAGAGGCGCGAGAGCTATGTCAGGATAGAACAGTGTGGCGGTTTATATTAAATATCCGATTTTGTTGAAACGTTCGTTTTCTACAAGTTTTATTATAATTTATGTAAGTGACTGGTTTCGCCTTGCTAGTAAAGATTTTTATTGTGAATTAAAACACTGTTTTTCTTATTTCAATTATTTTTTGCGAAATGTCTCGAAGGTTTTACAACTTCATCAACAGTACATATCGTTCGTAGTTTATTTCGTTGAAAGTGCAAAAACATCGAAACGTGACGACAAAATTAAACATTCTCCAGAATAAAGCAATGAGAATAATTTTAAGGGTAAGCAGATGTGCCAGGATTAGAGTGATGATTAAAGAGCTAAAAATTATGTCATTAAAAAAAATAATTACATGCAGCGTTTTATTACTAATACACAAAATTGTTAATGGGCACACCTCCCAAGAATTTTTAAGGAAGATAAAAAGTAACCAACATGAACATCAATATGAAACAAGAAAGAAAAATAAACTAAGGCAAAAACAAATCTCAGATTTCCCTTATATATAAAGCATTTAAAATTTATGAAGATATATACCGGAGGATGTCAAAAGTGTGCAGAGCATAATTTTTTTTTAATAGAATTAAATAAATATGTTAACAAAATGTAGCCTTATATTGATGTGTATGTGCAACAAATCATCACGCCGTTTCTCCGCAGGGGTAGGCAGAGAAAATGAACCGCCACACTACTCTATCCTGACATACCCCTCTAGGTTCCTCCACATTCATGCATCGTGTCATACACGCACGTCGATTCCTACGGCTTCTGACATGACCAACCTTTAAAATTTGATTAATTTGGTCATGCCATGTTTTCCTCGGTCTACCTCGACTCCGTACTCCATTTACATCGTTAATGTATACGTTTTTAACCATTCTTTCTTCACCTATGCGCTCCATATGTCCGAACCAACGCAGCGATCCTTTCATAATTTTGTTCATAATACCTTCTTTCACTCTACATTCCTATGTAATATCAGCATTTAAGATTCTGCATATTGTTCTAACACACATACGTCTTTGGGACATTATCTCTACCGCATTTATTCTGCTCTCTTTCTTCTGCCAGTTCCATGCTTCGCTTCCATACGTGAGGGTTGGGACCAGAACTCCATTGTGAACGTCCATTTTCGCTTTCATTGATAAATTCTTGTTTCCAATAACCATTTTTAAAACTCCATTCTTTTTGGTTACCCGCACCAAACCTCCTTTTAACATCACTGTCCGTTCGGCCATCCGCTGTGAACATGCTACCTAAATACACAAATCCCAAAAAAAGTGTATGTGTATTATTATAATTGATGTATAATTGATTTTTATTAGAACATGTGTTGTGTACATGCATACTATTTCAAGTAAATAAACAAATAAATAAATAAATAAAAAGTATTTAATTGGTAAAAAAATAAATCGACATTATGGAATTCTACAGTGTTAACGGCTTAAGTTTATGACTGTTAGAGGGGTCAGTTACAAAAAAAATCGTTGTGTACTGTCGTGTGCGTTCTGGTACCACGTGATGACCCAAAACAGATGATGTTTAAAACAGTTTTTCAAATGTTCGGAAGGCTAGCGTTTCCTATTTATGATACTTCTACATCCGCATTTCATGCAACTATCTGCCCTACCCGCACTATCATATTCGCCCCCACCCCTAACGCGGGGTAGGTACCCACCCACCCCCTCGGCACTATTGATGATTCCTAATTCAAAATGGCTGCCGAAATGATGATGGCGAATGGTGGAGGGGGTAGCTAGTGGAGGGGGGAACTGCAATTCAATTTAATATTGGCAAATTGTTGGCTATGTGGTGAGGAATAATTATCTAATACTTGCCGAATAAACGTTTAATAGTGCTCTAGCAAGGTGAAACCAGTCACTCACATAAAATACATAGTATAAATTTTCTAACCGATCACGAATATCAGGTGCAGCGTTCATACGAATATTTTGATTTAAAACACGTCTTAATACGCCCTTGAGGTTCTTATTACTATTATTATTATTATTATTATTAGTATTATTATTATTATTATTATACTAACGAAGGCCTTTGTGGCAGAGTGCCAACAGCTATGACTGTCACATTGAAGGTCACAGGTTTGATTCCCGGCGATGATAGTGCGAAAATAATCAAGCTGTCTAGATCTGCTTTGATAGAATTCACGTGACAATAAAAATGGCGATAGACTAGCTACCTATCACCTGTTATCCGAATCAATACCAAAAAGTTGTATACAGGATTTGAGTGCAAATAAGCTGTTATTTATAAAAACGTGGAATGCAACGGGAAACTACCACATTAAAGGCCCAAGTGGGATCCTGAGAATCAGCAAAAATGTTACACTTTACTGCAAATTGATCCATTGGACTAAAACTTAAAAAAAAATACATGTATTGTAAATTTTGTGTAGATATATAAAAGAAATCTTCATTATATTATCAAAGTTATAAAACATTTAAATTTAAACACAGTGCATTTGATTGGTATGCAATTCAATTATTTTGTCATAGTGAAACGCATTCACATTGGGGCACAATCGACCAATAGTGTGAGGGGTAGATCAATGAGTATTGAACAAGAGGGGTGGGTATTGTAATTTGAGGGTAGTGTTTAATGTTGGGGGATGGTTTCGCGAATTCTGGTCGCGTAAATGACGGCATTATAATGAGTCGCTAAGGGAGGATTATCGCAAACATAATAGCTATAATTCGTTCTTGTTAAACTATTAACACGAATGATAACGTATATTTTCTAGAAGTTATATTTATTTTATATTAATGACATGTTTCACGTTGCTAAGAGATTATCAAATATTAAGATAAGCTTGAAGCTAGCAAAAAATGATTAATGTAGGATAAATGTCGTAGAAATGAGATCACTGAGAAGAATTTGCGGGAAAACTATATATTATAGAATACCGAACGATGAAATAAGGAAGAAATGTAAGGCAAATTATTGCATCATAATAAGTAAAATTAAAAAAGGATCCCTGAGCTGATTTGGACACAGAGAACGAATGGACGAGAGAAAAATGGTTTAAATGTTGTATACAAGCAGTGTGAGTGGAAAGAATAGACGCGGAAGACCAAGGAAAGCATGACATGATCAAATTAATCATATACTAATGCCGGTCACATTCGAAGTCGGAAAAATCGGCGAACGTGCATGTTACGATGTATGAATGTGGAGGAAGCAGGAGAATATGTTAGGACAAAACGGTATGGTGGTCCATCCTCTCTGCCTACCCCTTTGGAAAGGCGGCGTGATGGTTTGTTAGTTAGTAAGATAATGCGTTAGTGAATTATCTAATTAAAAAACATATGTTTTGATCTGATTTTATATTAAATATAAAATTTAACTTTTTTTGAAGTTTTACTATATTTTATGGGAATGATATGTTTCGTCTTGCTAATGCAAGACATTTGATAATGCCGATAACGACAATTGCATTGTTATAAATAAGTAATTTGTGGTATATCTTACGAATTTTCAAGAAATTTTATTATATTTAATGGGAGTGATATTTTACTTAACCTTGACTTTAGTATGACCTTAGCAAGTTGAAACATATCATTTCTATAAAATAAAATAAAGCAGATGTTTTATTCGTATTAATTATTTAATATGGAATTTTACATCATTGTTCAAGAAACAATAAGTAAATAAATTTTGTAAAGGATTTTTTATTCATTACATAAATTATGTCTTGCATAAAAAAATCTTCTCTTACTTATTAACCTGTAGCCAAGGGTAGTTACCCTGAACCTCCCTTTAAACGTTTCGAGTTACCCTCAACTTATCCTTTAAGTCAGAAAAGAATCTTTCAGTAATTGAAAACGTGCGGCTACTTCTTCCTCTTATTCCTCTACTTCCACTCTTCTTTCATCCCCCGTCCACCACTCCCACCCACCCCCACGGTCTATTCAAAGAAATGTCCAAATCTCTTAAATGTTAACTATTTTTTCTTCAACTCCACAAAACTGCATTTAACAGAGTATTTTTTAGTTGTTCGAGATTTAGTTTTTAATAATAAATAGTCTTAATATGAAAAATATTTTAAACGATTGATGTTATAATAGATAAGATGGCAGTGCATAATGGTGTTCTTGTACCGAATGGTACCGTTTGAACACATGGATAAATAATGATATAGAAGGTAACAATGTTAACAGAACAAGATATTGAGGAGGACCGAGGAAAACGTGGCACGATTAAATTAATACAATATAAAATGTTCTATCTATGAATCTTCTTAAGGAGCCGAGAGAAGAAAGTTTAAAAATCCATTCTTTCCACATGATTACATGAATTTTTTTTTTATAACATCTGTCAAAATTGACCATTTTCATGGATATTTTTAAAATGATTTATTTTGTATAAACTAACTAACTAACCATCACGCCGTCTTCCCGTAGGCAGAAAGAATGGACTGCCACACTTTTCTTTCCTGTCATATTTCTCTCGCTTCCTCAACATTCATAAATCGTGTCATGCACGCGCGGCGACTCCTCACGTTGCCGACATTCAATATTTGATTTCCTTGATCGTGACACTTTTTCCTCGGTCTTCCTGTTTTTCTAGTTTTATTACATCGTTAACATATTTATTTTTTACCATTTTTCCTTCATTCATTCTTTCCATATGTCCAAACCATCTTACAGGCCCTTTCATTATTTTGTTCATTACACCATTTTATTTTGATATAAATAATGATAAAGAAGGTAAAATGTAAACAGAACAAGATATAGAGAAAGATCGAGAAAAATGTGGCACGATTAAATGAATCAAATATTAAAAGTCCTATCTATGAATCTTGACGAACCGAGAGAAGAAAGTCTGATAATCCATTCTTTCCGCTTGATATATGAATTTTTTTTATAACATCTGTCAAAACTGACCATTTTCATGGATTTAAAAAAAAATATTTATGTTTTATATCATATATAATATATAACTATATTGATTAAGAGCTTCTGTGCCTCGAAACATGTTTGTTTTAATTTAAATTAAAAAAAAAAAATTCTATTTTTAATAAAGTTGCAAAGTTGAAAATATTATTTTTCAAAAAATAAATAAATTTATTCCCGAAATTAAATCGCTCTGGAGCAATTTTCTTTCCTCATACAGTAACTGCGGATGCTATTGAATAAGTCTCGCAGCAGAGAAGTTGAAGAAAAATAATTTTCTTAACTCCGATGATGCTGGGAATTTTTATCTCAACGGTGAACTTTTTGAGATAAAATCCGAGGCTACGTTTGTTCATACAATTTCTTTATTTTTTACTCTCCTACTTTCCTCTCCTCACCCCATCGCACTGTCTTCGTTACTTTTGCGTTCTTCTCGAGTGCTTTCTAAAGAACGAAAGAAATTGAATTTAAAAAAGAACACAAACAAACGAATTAATGCACAGAGTGACTACATAATTTATGTTTCTTGTTATTTATTGTTTCTTGAATTTCTTCTATAATATATTTGCCATCGCGCTGTGTTGTGGATTCACATTTGTAAAGTTTTTTGGAAACACTGTATTATCACAACAGTTTTATGCACTTTTCACAAACTTATTTATTAAGCATATAAGTAATAACTGTCTTTCATTTAACTGTTAAAATTCATACACTGAAGAAGGGAAGTTTGTGTCCCGAAACATGTTTGTGACAAGTACAAAAAATAATCTTTCCGAAAGTAGAAACTTTGTGGGAATTAGAAAAATAACTTTATTCATAATACACTTTATTTCAAATAATTATATAAATAAAACAACTTTGTATTTAACCACGGTAGGGTTATTATATTGATGCCAACTAGTTTCGCTTGGACCCAAGCTTCATCAGGGCAGTATAATAACTATAATATGAGTTATTATACTGCCCTGATGAAGCTTGGGTCCAAGCGAAACTAGTTGGTATCAATATAATAACCCTACCGTGGTTAAATACAACGTTGTTTTATTTATATAATTATTTAAAATGTCTATCCACAAAGTGAGTGCTTTATATGAAGAATTACACTTTATTTCATTTAACACAGACATGTTTCGGTTATAACATAAACTTAATCTATGTACACAATTATTATTTTTTTAAATTGTATTCATTGATAAAGGTTATATTATAACTTGTCTGTTAAGTGGAATAAAGTGTTGTTATATTAAGATAATCAAATGATTTTACTGAAATCTCTTATCTCTCCCACTTTTGTCTTTATTTCGACAGCGACCGGTTTCACCAGGCTCGCTGTCGAAATAGAGACAAAACATCGTTTTATTTCATTGTTATTGTTATATTAAGTTGACGACCTTCGTGGCAGAGTAGTGAGTGCATCGACAGCCACGCCGAAGTTCTCGGGTTCGATTCCCGGCAGTGGAAGTGCGGTTGTCACAATGTCTTTGGTCTGGCGCAGCATTCAGTCACGTAAAATCACAATAAAATGGCGATAGATAAGCTATCTATCACATGTCACGAGAATTAAAATGATAGCTATACCCTTTTCATCGATTTGGTTCGCGCTGTAAAGATGTAAATCGCGATTCAACAAAATATTTATAATACTCGTAAGTGTAATTATATTAATTCAGATTATAAATAAGAAATCCACGTGAGAGACACTACAGAATTTTATTTTTCCCACTCATTTCCTCCATTTCCATTGCGATAGGGTCGGGGGTGGTAAGGGGGTTCCTACGTGATTTTTACGCGGTTTTATTTGCAAAGTAAATACTTTGCCAGGGGTTTGAAAAACTTTTCTCCCCCTGCAAAGCCGCCACTGTCTCGTGTTGCAAACTTGTGGATGGACGAGACCACTTAGAGCTTTTTTACACTTTGATGAAAAAAATCACTCTTGGAATTTCTCATGAAAGTCGAGAAAAGCAGGTAATCATCCTAATTAAATTATTTACCCGGTTTACGTTTGTTTTTGACTTTCAACGTTTATTTCTTCAAGGATAAAACTTAACACGTATATTCAAGGAAAATTATAAGCTATGTTAAGCGAATTTCAGTGATTCAGACACCTAACCTAGAGCCAGAGCCAATATACAGCTGTTGTCGAGTGTCGAGGGTTAGGCAGAGAGAATGGACCAGTATTCAATTATAATAACCATACCGTGGTTAAATATAAAGTGTTTTATTAAAAAACAAAAACAAAAACGTAAACAAATAGCTATGCAAAAAGCTTGAATGGCAGTGCACAATAGTGTTCTTCTACCGGCCCTTACGTATGGAAGCGAAGCATGGAACTGGCAAAAGAAGGATGAAAGTATAATAAATGCAGTAGAAATGAGATCTCTTAGACGAATGAGTGAATACTCTGTGCATGATAGAGTGTCGAATAAAAATGTAATAAGTGAATGCGGTGCGAATGATGGTGTTATGAACAAAATAATGAAAGGATCTTTAAGATGGTTTGGAAATATGGAAAGAATGAATGAAGAAAGAATGGTAAAAAAATTATATGTTAACGATGTAAATGGTACCAGAAATAGTGGAAGACCGATTGACACGATCTATGAATGTTGAGGAAGCGAGAGAAATATGTCAGGAAAGAAAAGTGTGGCAGGCCGTTCTTTCTGCCTACCCCTTCGGGGAGACGGCGTGATGGTTAGTTAGTTAGTAAATTTAATAAATTCAATAACCTGGCGTAAGCATTAGGTATCCAATCAAATCAGTTTATTATATCAACAGACATTACAAACAATATTAATGTTTGTTGCATCTATTGCAGAGGTATACGATATAAATAAGACACACATTATTTTGAATTTCGAACTGTTTTTTTTTCAAGTCACGTTTCAATTGCGAATCGATTTATTTCCCGGGGGAGCGATGCGTCAAACGATTTACTCGACGTGTAAGGTCCCGGGTTCGAAGCTCGGCAGATGGCGGGCGGGATACGCGAGCGTACCACTTCCGGTAAAGCAAATAACAGAACGCTTAACAAGTGTTGCATTAAACGAATAAATCGAATAAAACGAATTTTTCCGTATCTGCATACGTACACTTTGCATTCTTTATGCTTCCTTTGCTAAGTATTACAAAGTACATCCAAAAAAATGCGTTAACTTAAAAGTAGTGCTAATCTCATAAAGTGAAGCCGGACGTATGATTTTTTCGGCACCCTTACTTTGTAACATTTGTAAATCGTTATTATAATTTTCACATAATGTTATTTTTAGATGGTGCACAAGTTGACATGGACGATCCGGACTTTAATGTTTATTTAATTTGTGTTCCACGTATCAACCGTTTTTTTTTAAAATTAGTTGTAATTAGGCACTTAACAATCTAACACCAGCAAGAACTTTTAAATAATATTGAAGAAATTATTCAAATTGTCATTAGAACAAAAAAACAGCTAAAAATAACATTATGTGTTAAAATATTTTTATTTTATATCATTGTATTTTATATGATTTGTTTTAGATTTATTTTGCGGATGTTGGACGATCGAAGTGTGCGTGGTAGATGCCTATTGGTGGCGATGAGGTTCGCAACCCATCACACCGCGTCTCCCGCGGGGCGAAAAGAGAAGGATGGAGTGTCGCATCGGTAAAGTGTGACAGTTCATTCTTTCTGCCTACCCTTTCTGGTAGACGGCGTGATGGTTAGTTAGTTAGTTAATTTCCTCAGCCCACCTGGAAGACCGAATAAGAGATGGAGGGACAGTTGAACCTCTTCATCCCACGAGACATGATTTCTGTGTCACAGATCATCGGATCTATTAAAATAACAAGACGAAGAAGAAGAATTTCCAGCTCTTTTCATAGTGTGCACTTTCAGGGTCCAAGTCTCCAAGCCTTAGAGTAATACATAACAGACATAGCACTTCCATTAACTACCTTAGTTTCAAGTTTAAGTTGTCATTGCAGAATGGGTGAGAAAGAATGTTACAAGGATACTGTTCAATCTTACAATAGAAAAAAATATGCCAAAAAAGGTGATTGGCTTGGGAATCGAATCATTTTACTGAAATCTCCTGATAGAAGTTCACTTCAAATAATTATTAAATAAAATCATGTTTTTCAACCACTTTTGTCTTTAATTCGACAGCGAGCCTGGCGAAACCGGTCGCTGTCGAAATAAATCAAAAAAGTTTATTTCATGAATAGACATTAAAAAATAAAATTTTAAGGCATCTACAATCGACCTTCGTGGCTGAGTGGTAAGAGCTCCGGCTTCCATTCTCAAGGTCCCGGGTTCGATTCCCGGCGATGGCAGTGTGATTGTCACACTGTCATTGGTCTGGTGTAGAATTCACGTGACAATAAAATGCCTTTAGATTGGCTACCCATCACATGTCATGAGAATCAATATAATATAATAGCTAAAATAAATTGTATACAGTAATTGGGTTTAAGTGACCTGTTGTATACAAGGAGAAAAAAAAAATAAACAAATAAATAAAAAAATAAATAAAGACAAAAGTGGAAGTCGTCAAAAAACATATTATTAAATAATTTTTGTTTGTGAGTAGGTACATCACTTTTGTTTGTGAGTAGGTACCCTACGCACGTGTAATTATGTATAGGGTACCTACTTTCACGGGGGTATTAAAAAAAATTACATACACTTTCGTACAATCTATAGACAATAAATTTGATGGTGAAATCAACATCCGATAAAACGATGTATCTGCATTTGTTTTATTTTAAATTTGAATACAACACCACGTGCCCCATGCCGGGCGGCAAGGTGTTAAGGTACTTCCTTCTTATGTAATACGTCCACCGTTTCGAATGTGTTATTTATTGTGTTTGAAAAAACAGCGAGTGAGATTTTGATGATTTATGAACGAAAAAAATAATACTGAATTTAGTTAGGTTTATTTCACAATGGCTAACTAACTAACTAACTAACTATCATGCCGTCTCCCTGAAGGGGTAGGCGGAAAGAATGGATTGCCGCACTTTTCTTTCCTCACATATTTCTCTCGTTTCCTCAACACTCACACAGCGTGCATGACGCGCGTCGATTTCTCAGACTCCTCACATGGCCGACATTCAATATTTGATTTATTTGATCGTGACACGTTTTCCTCGGTCTTCCTCTATTACTGGTTCCATTTACATCATTAACGTATATTTTTTTTACCATTCTTTCTTCATTATTTCTTTCCATATGTCCAAACCATCTTAATGATCCTTTCATTATTTTGTTTATAACACCATCATTCGCTCCGCATTCACTTCTTATATTTTCATTCGACTTATTTCACAGTGGCGATTTCCACTTAAAGTTATCATCGCAGACAAAAACCTATCCAAAAAAGCTAGAATGGCAGTGCACAATGTGGTTCTTCTACCGACCCTTATGTATGGAAGCGAAGCACGGAACTGGCAAAAGAAGGATGAAAGTAGAATAAATGCAGTAGAAATGAGATCTGTTAGACGAATGTGTGGATACTCTGTGTATGATAGAGTGTCGAATGAAAATATAAGAAGTGAATGCGGTGCAAATGATGGTGTTATGAACAAAATAATGAAAGGATCATTAAGATGGTTTGGACATATGGAAAGAATGAATGAATAAAGAATGGTAAAAAAATTATAAGCAACGATGTAAATAGAACCAGAAATAGAGGAAGACCGATTAAAACGTGGCACAATCAAATAAATCAAATATTGAATGTCGGCCATATGAGGAGTCAGAGAAATCGACGCGCGTGCATGACACGATGTATGAATGTTGAGGAAGCGAGAGAAATATGTCTATATTTCTAGTTCCATTTAAATCGTTAACATGTACTTTTTTACCATTCATTCTTTCCATGTGTCCAAACCATCTTAATGATCCTTTCATTATTTTGTTCATAACACCATCTTTCGCACCGCATTCACTTCTTATATTTTTATTCGACACTCTATCATACAAAGAGTATCCACACATTCGTCTAAGAGATCTAATTTCTACTGCATTTATTCTGCGTTCATCCTTCTTTTGCCAGTTTCTTGCTTCGCTTCCATACAGGGTCGGTACAAGAACACCATATTTACGAAAGTATTTTAACAATATATTAAATTATATTAACATTACTATGCTGTTCATTGAAGCATCTCTGACCCAATTCATATTTAATAATCAAAATCAGATTTATCTGTCTAATTAAGGGCAGCTGCAAATTGTGGTCCTTTTAACCCCCTCGCGACCGGACTAATTTTTTGCTTCCTTTCCTATCGCATAAGTCCCCATTCATTGTTCGGGTTGACCCTTTCCGTTTCAGAAACTGGTCCGGACACCGATACAACAATGACTTATCTAGCGAAAATAATACGCAATACGTTTCAAAGAGTTTTATTTCAAAAGTATTAAAAATACAGCGACAAGGGATGCATCATGTTTAATTGTATTTTTTTTTTTGGGATTGAAAGGGTTTAATCTTATCTGAAACGATTTTAATTGAGTTCAGGTAGGTACGTACTATAGGTAGTTCTGTATTTAAATTATTTTCTCTTGTTTTTTAAAATATTTTTATAAGTGATGGATTAGAGCTACGTTTAATAAAATGAAATCACTCTTCTGCAATGATAACGTAAACTTGAAACTCCGCCAGATAATAATCAAATGCTTTGTGTGGTCTGTTTTATTGTGAAACTTGGACCTTGAAAGTTAAACTCAATGAACAGACTGGAAGCATTTGAAATGTGGCTCCATCGTCGAATGCTCCCTGGGCAGACATGGTTACCAATACCGAAGTCCTGAGGCGAGCTAGAGTTGACTGTTATAACTATTATAACTGTTATAACTGTTATAAACCGTTATAAACTATCAAGGTTCGAAAAATCTCACATCTGCGTGGGAAAAAGTACCACCTTCTCCAACTGATATTGGAGGGGAAAATTGAGGGACGCCGAGGGCCCGGAAGGAGACAAATGTCCTGGCTGCGAAACGTGAGGACCGGCATCCGAAGTGTGGAGGAGCTGTTCCGAGCGGCGCAGGACAGGGACAGATTCGCTGAGGTGATCGCCAACGTTGGGGGGACCCGACAGGGCACTTGAAGAAGAAGAAGAAGTGATGGAATAACATATTATGAGTACATACAATTATTTATTATTGTATATTTTTTAGAAGAGTTGTCTTTCGTGTTGAAATATCCGAATGATTTGCTTTTAAAAGTCCGGTAAAAATATAACACTTAAATGGTAAATAACATAAATAAAAAATACTCAATTTACTTAAAGTGAATGCGGTGCGAATGAAATGTTAAGCGTTAAGATGGTTTGTACACATGGAAAGAATTAGTAAAAACAGACTGGTGAAGAAAGTATATGTAAACGACGTGAACGGAGCTTGAAGGAAGGCCGAAGAAAACTTGTCACGATCAAATTAATCAAATATTGAATGTCGACCACGTGAGGAGTCAGAGAATGGTTGAGAAACCGAGAGAAGTATGTCAGGAAAGAAAAGTGTGGCAGTCTATTGTTTCTGCCTACCCCTGAAGCGAGACAGAGTGATGGTTAGTTAGTCAGTTAATACTCTAACTTTTAATTAAACTAACTAACTACTTACCATCACGCCGTTTCCCCGGAGCGTTAGGTAGAGAGGATGGATCGCCACACTGTTCTATCCTGACAAAACTCTCGCACCTCTTCTACATTCACACCACGTGACATGCAAGCTCGTCGATTGTTCCTACTTCGAACATGGCCACCTTTAAGTAATTGATTTGGTCATGTCATGTCTTCCTTGGCCTTCCGACTTCTTGTCCCATTCACACTACTTGTATATATCTTTTTAACCATTCTTCCCTCATCCATTCGTTCAATATGTCCAAACAATCTTTGTGACCATTTATTAATTTTATTTATCACACATTCATCCGCCTTACATTCCTTTCTTCCTTAATATATAAGATATTCTATCATACATTGTTTTTCCGTACATTCTTCTTAGTGACCTCGTTTCTACGGCATTTGTCCTACTTTTATTCTTTTTCTGCCAACTCCAAGCTTCATTTCCATACATAAGGGTAGAGACTAGAACTCCATTGTGCACTGCCATCTTTGCTTCAGTCGATATATTTCTATTTCAACTTTTAATATTTTAATATTTTTTTTACATTTCTTTTCAAAACTCTTTCGTATGCTTATCATTATTATGTTACGTAATATAATATTTATGTAATAAATTGTGTATTCCCCATCACGCATAGACTTAAAATAATATTTTATAATGCGTTTTATCCGGATGTTATTGTCCCGTGGTCCACGTGACCTCTGATCAATCAACAGGGGTGCAGTCCGGGCGGTGTTCGCACCCCAACCCCCTAACCCTTCCGCGGACAGACATCGGGAACATGGTCATTACTGACCCAGGGAACATCTGCCTCTTAGGGCCTAACTACAAAACCAAACAAACGACGATTCAAATTAACTCTTATTTAAATAAATAAATCTGTATTTACAAATTCCTTTGGTGATGCCAGTATGAAGAGCAATTCGGACGTTGAATCTAATCGTCTCGGATTTTCAGTTTCAGTGAGGTAGCGTTCATAAAAAATATATTACAAATTCTGGAAAGAGTACTGCCTCACTGACGTCGATATATAATATTTGGGTTCCTTCTGATTTTTCTTTGTTTATCTTTGTTTCATCTTTGTTTTATATTTGTTTTATGTTTGTTTTGTCTTTGTTTTATCTTTGTTTTATCTTTGTTTTATCTTTGTTTTATCTTTGTTTTATCTTTGTTTTATCTTTGTTTTATCTTTGTTTTATCTTTGTTTTATATTTGTTTTATCTTTGTTTTATCTTTGTTTTATCTTTGTTTTATCTTTGTTTTATCTTTGTTTTATCTTTGTTTTATCTTTGTTTTATCTTTGTTTTATCTTTGTTTTATCTTTGTTTTATCTTTGTTTTATCTTTGTTTTATCTTTGTTTTATCTTTGTTTTATCTTTATTTTATCTTTGTTTTATCTTTGTTGCACCGTTTTGTGTCCAAATGAGTCGCCTACATGTTTTTCGTTTGTTATGTCTCATATGTGTATTATGTATTATATAAATACATATATAAACATATATGATTAATTAAATATATTTATTGTTGCTTGAATCTTTTGTGTAATTATTTCTTTACGGAAAAATTAAGAGATTATCGACTCCGGTGGTACGGTCATGTGATGCGAAGAGACAGCGAGCACATTGTCCAAAAAGCCCTCAGCATTCCCACAAAACCAAGAAGAAGAGGTCGCCCAATGGCAACATGGTGGGCCAACATGGAAAAGGAGCTCCAACGCGAGAACCTGACAGTGGAGATGAGTCAAAATAGGAAAGTTTGGCGTTTTCGTACGAGGAGGGCTGACCCCAGATGATGGGAAATGGCAAAGGGAAAGAAGAAAGAAGAAGAATATTGCATCCTCTAATCACGTTCTAGGGTCGTTGTTGAATTCGGGCGCTAGGATGGGTTACTTCTCAGACAAAAGAGTTAAATTCGGGGTTATGGGGTACAAAAAATACGGTGAAACGAAAACAATACAGGCCGGTCAATAAGGGGATGATTTTGATATTAATTTAAATACTCCCGTGAAGGTAGTGCTCTATCATTACATGAGACGTGATCGCAAAGGGGTCAATGCGTACCAGATTGTATACGAGAATTTTTTTATATTCAAAACGGATAATTTAATTTCTAAGGCATGTAATTTTTCGTATATCCGGTGGGTTTGTTTAGATTTTAAGTATACACATCCGACAAGAATCATAATTTATTAAAATTGGATAAGCAATGAAGGAAATTCTTCTTCTTCTTCAGCCTATTCCAGTCCATTTCTGGACAAACACCTCTTTTTTGATTTTACTGAAATCTTTTGATCGAAGTTCATTTGAAATAATAATTCAATAAATCTATGTTTTTTTAAGAGATAGTCTCAATTTTTCACCAACCGGTTTCGCCAAGCTCGCTGGCATTGATAGACCCGTGATACTATTTTTAACTTACTCTTTTATATACATACAGATATAGGGTGGTAAACAAGGTTCTTTTCAAAAAGTAATATTAATATTATTAACTCAAAAAAACAGTTTTATTCAAATTTTATACTTTGCTTTGATTGGCCTTCCTCGAGTTATTTTCCATTCAAACTACTTGTACAATTAGTTTTCATTTACTTAAAAAATTTAATATGAAATTTCACTATACAATAAATATAAAGTGTTCTTATTTTATTATAATTCTGACAACTGTGTGTTCTATTTTGATTAAATATGTTGGAAAAGATTATATCTAAGTATTAATAAAATATTAATAATTATGTATAATAATTAATTAAAAAAATAATGTTTTCTTTATATTTTCTAGAGCGTTACATTTGTGAATGAATAAAAACAGTATATTTTCTCTCAACTAAGCAATATATTTTATCTCGTGAGAATCAAAATGCTTTATAAAGAAAAGCAAAATAGAAAAGGATCGGGGATTTTAACGAGAGAGAAAGAAGTATAGCCACCGCATGTCAATTGTTTCCAACGGGTGAAACGGGTTAAGATTGTAAATTAACCCCCGCGCGCTTGTTAGCGTGAAAGGAATTCTTTACAATTAAAAATTTCAATGCTAAAAAGAATCGCACAATGGGTTTAGTGTAACCGGGCACGAATGGGTTGAAACAAAAAAATCAAAGCTATTGAAAGTGTTGAAACAATTAGATTAATTTAATTGATAAATAAAGGTGTGTTTTTTTATGTAAATTTAATAAGTAATAATGGTAGATAATATATATTGTATTATAAAAGTGTGATTGTTTAAAAATAAATTATATCTTAAATATTGACGTATATTTTTTAAATATTGTATTATACTCTAAGACGAATGTGTGGCAAATCTGTATATGATTGAGTGACAAATGCATGTATAAGAAGTGAATGTGGTGCGAATGAAAGTGTTATGAACAAAATAAGGAAAGGGTCATTAAGATGGTTTGGACACGTGGAAAGAATGAGTGAAGACAGAATGGTAAATAAGGTATATGTAAACGGCGTGAACGGAGCTATAAATAGAGGAAGGCCGAGGAAAACGTGGCACGATCAAATCAATCAAATATTGAATGTCGGACACGTGAGGAGTCGGAGAAATCGTCGACGTGCGTGCATGACAAGATGTATGAATGTAGAGGAAGGGAGAGAAAAATGTCAGGACATAACAGTGTGGCGTTCCATTCTTTCTGCCTACCCCTCCGGGGAGACGGCGTGATGGTTAGTTAGTTAGTTAGTTAGTTAGTTAGTTAGTAAAATAAATAAATTGTCTTTTGATAATGATCATGAGTAAGAATTTTTTATTAATTATTTTTATGCATAGCATATAAGATTTTTATGCACATTAACCAAGTTGAATTAATAAAAATAGAACGAACTATCAAGACGTTTCCCCGTGATACACCTCTCAAGAGGTAATCAAATCAAATCAAATCAGTTACAAATATTTTTTATAGTTCAAGACATCTATTGAGAACAGATAAAACATAATAAATATATAATACCAGGAACGCATGAGAGATGGTTCGACATTAGGAATACAAGATACGCTAGAAAGTCAAGAGTATTTGTCTTCTGAACGTACTTTCACGAATATGAAAGACATCGATCTCCAAAGCGATCATGTTCAGCAGTTTGATTGCTCTCCCCATCGGCATCACCAGAGGCAGGTTGTTTCTGCATGCTGGGAGATAAAACAGTCTGTGTTGCTGTCGAAGATAACCATCTAGAACATAAAGATGGATAGCCTCCAAGATGACGGAATTCTCAAAGAATCCCCTGATAATCTGATAGATATCTCCGATAGCGACAGCACAGATTGTTTTACCTACCGGCCGCCAGAACCAATCTACCTCTGGTGACACCGGTGGGAAGAGCAACTAGTCTGCTGAACGCGGTCTCCTCGAAGATCGACGTCTTTCATGTTAGTGAAAGTACGTTCAGAAAGCAAATACTCTTAATTCTGGAGAGTATCCGGTCTTCCTAATGTTGAACCATCTCTCATGCGTTTCTGGTAGTATAGATGAAATAAACTGATTTGATAAGTCTGAAGAAATGGATAATATAATAAAACCTCTATAAAACAGACGTTTTAAATGTTGTTAAAGATTTAATAACCCTTTTTGCTTCAATAAAGCTCACATTTATTGAATCGATTATTTATCTAGAGCTAGCTTTTAGGTACAATATGAAAATATGTTTTCATGATTACATATTAAAAACATATATTTTATATATATATTATAGTTCAGGGTTCATGGACCTTTAGCCCAATGAAGGCGGGCATATTCCACCTTTAGAAAACAAAACAAAAAACGCAAAAACAATGAACATTTGACAGGCGGAAAACAAAAGATTGCAACAACCCTTATTATGAAGAAGAAATATCATCTTGGCGGGGTGTGTTTCTATTCAGATACCTTTAACATTCAACCCCTTTGTCTTTTTAATTTCATCCCTCTTGTAAGCAACTGTTATTTCTTTCATAATATTTTTTTTAATTAAGGAACGCGGATAGATCATTCGAAACGTTCAACAATTATTGTTCCAACGAGATTAATTATTGTGTAAGATTATAATGAGAATAAGGGAACGAAAACTAATCGGGTGGTGGTCTAGGGGATAGAACGCTTGACTCCTAATCTAGGGGACTTGGGTTCGAGCCTGGACACGACCAGATTCCTTCTTCATAATGATGAGCTATTTTCTGCTCATATTGAAGATTGTAAAATAAATTCTAATATCATGGATTTAAATCTTTGATGTTAGTCTTTTAAAAAAAAAAAAAAACTAGCGATCACGCCGTCTCTCCGAAGGGGTAGGCAAAAGAATGGACTGGCACATTTTTTTTCCTGTCATACAAGCACGTTGATTTCTCCGACTCTTCACGTGGCCGACATTTAATATTTGATTGATTTGATCGTGTCACGTTTTTTTGGAGGGGACAAAAAGTATACATACAACCATATCGTCCTTCGTGGCAGAGTGGTAAGAGCTCTGACTTCCACACCGAAGGTCCCGGGTTCGATTCCCGGCGATGACAATGTGGTTGTCACACTGTCTTTGGTCTGGTTTAGAATTCACGTGACAATAAAATGGCGATAGATTGGCTACCTATCACATGTCATGAGAATCAATATAATAGTTAAAAATAATTCGTATACAGTCATTGGGTTCAAAACGACCTGTTGTATACAAGATTTTTTTTTTGATAATCTTAAGGAATTCTATTTTGAAGATTTTTGATGAATTAAAACACTGTTTTTTCCACTTTTGAGTTTATTTTTCTCAACATGTTTCGAAGGTTTTAAAATTTCATCATCACGATAAATGACATAAAACTCTTTCATATCGTTCTTTTAATGAAGAATTTGTAAAACCTATACCAGCACAGATTGTTTTAACTGCCACGCTGCAGAACTAACCTGCCAATGGTTATGCCTGTGGGTAGGGCAATCTTATTGCTTAATCGGATCGCCTCAGAGGTCAACATATTTCGTGATAGTGTGAGTTGCCTCAGGGATGCAATATCAATGTTATGATTTTTTCTTACTCTTAAGCTTAATTTTTATTTTTTTGAATGCTTCTCTGTTTATAATGTGGAACGATTTGGAATTGTATGTCTGTAATGTTTGTGATTATTATCAAAATAAATTAAATGAAATGAAATCTCAATGGGCACATTTTTGGAAGATGTATATACTCGTATGCTACAATGTCGGACAACACTTCACATTTTTTAGTTCAATCTACATTAGCGCCATCTATTAAGATTGAATTAAGCACTAAGCAGAAGATCTTTATTAACAATATCGATATAATATAAACACACCGCTATTATCGCAGTTACTTGATGATTTTGTTTATCATTTATATTACCGACCGGTTTCAATAGTGTTACATATATAAAAGCAATAAGCTTGCCCATTGCATTTAATTTATATATTAAATTATTTTAGTTGTTGAGAATAATCTGGCATTTACAATTTTTTTAATATAAAAATATTTATGAATGTATAAAAAATGTTTTCAAATCAGCTAATTATTAAATAAAAAAAACAAACGGAAAGAATTTCAAATTAAGAACGCCCTTCCATTAGTCAAAATAGACAATTCGCAATTGGAAGAAATCATCCCGCACCAATGGGCGCCTCCCTCCTTCCCACTCCATCCACTCTTATTCCAAAATCGAACGTTCGTTCCTTTTTTAAAATAAAACCCTCACCCACCTATATATATAATATAGGGCGGGGGTGCTAATGAAAGACGGTTGAGTGGAATCTATTTGGTGGCGATCTGACAGCCATTTTGATATATTTTTAAGATATTTATTTGAATGTTTTCTCTATTAATCGAGCGATTGGAATAAGAAAAAAATTGTAGCGACTTGTATAAATTTAAATATTTACCAAAATCTACTAATGTTTTTATATTAATTATTTAATTTTTATACAAAAGATCAAGATCAACTTTTTCAAAATAATTTTATGTGGTACCTACGTATATTTTTATGTTTATCACATTTTTTATTTTTATTTGAAAATAAGTTCATTACAGAAAATTTCTTACTGCAAAACAATTGTGTATATTGTTTCTTGAATAACGATTTAAAATTCCAATACCAATTTGTCTAATATATGTGAAAATGTCCGTTATATTCATGTTTTGTTATGTCCGTTGCAAAGGCAAAAAATCAATATTATTAAATACATAAATAAATAACTATTTGTAAAGCCCTAAACTTTAACGTGTTTTTTTAATAAGATAAAGTTTATAAAATTGATAGACACGATGTATGAATGTAGAAAAGTAAGATATGTATGCAGTTCATTCTTCCTGTCTACCCCTTCGGAGAGGTGGCGTGATGGTTAGTTAGTTAGTTAGTTAGTTAGTTCTTAAACTTTCGTATGAAGCACTTAATTTGTGGTGTGACATTATTAAATAAAATAATAATATAATACAATTTTAGGCTTTTGTATTTACACCGTTCAAATCCAACAGCATAGACCTGAACCTCCGAAAATAACTTCTAATAACATTGGTGTGGAGTGTTTAACTGTACTTGGTGCCTGGGCGAAAGAAAGCGCAAAAGGCTGGAGGCATTTGAGATGTGGACCTACCGACGAGTTGCCCATGTTTCATGGAGGGACCACATTACAAATGAATAAGTTCTCAGCAGAGTTGAAGATAGTTGGCACGTGTTGAACACCATAGCGGAGAGGCGCGCAAGATGGATTGGTCATGTGTTGCGACACGAATGTTTCCTGCATAATGTGTTGGAGGGAATGATCGAGGGATCGATTGGCAGAGGACGACCTCGCCAAGAGTACCTAGACCAGATTTGCCGAGATATGGGCTGCACTTCTTATGCGGAGTTGAAGAGAGTTGCCGAGGACCGAGCGGAGTGGAAGAGGAGATGCGTCGCCTTGCTGCAGACCAATCGTTAGATTGAGACCGGAGAAGAAGATTTACACATCTTTATTTGGTAACACCAACCGGTTTCGCTCCCGACGGAGCTGCTTTCAGCTTCAAGAAACAATAAATAAGATACAAATTTGTTTAGTAAGTAAGTTAACAATATGACGATCAGTATATATATTTTTTTACAATTAAGAAACAAATTAAATATGGGACGTGGAAAAAATGGCTCGTGGGATTGTTTGATTATCTGGTATTGAGCAATGCCTTAGGCTTACGGTCCTCATAGTACTGGGGAGTCCAGAACACTTTTTTCTTCCTCTTCAAATATTTGCAAAGACTCGCGGACACTTACAGAGTGTCGGAGTGGAAAAATTCCTCAAACGACCCACCCAAGAGATCCAAACTCCCCGTTCAGCGCGGAACACTCATCGCAAACACCCTTTCATTCTTGTGCGACGAAATTGTTGCCGAGTGCGAACTACGGCCTTTTCATGAAGTTGTTTATTTTGAGGCACATTAGTGCTTTTGCGTTTCGAGAATTCGTTTTAATTGCTGCAAACTTTGAATGGGTGATTTTTAATGAATAAAAGAATTTGTAAAAATGGCTGAAATTGATTGAGAAAATAACGCCTATTAGAACACAAAAATACGATTCTTATAAAAATATTATACAATTATAATTGTTTGGAAAAAGATTTTAAATTCTATATAACAGCTGTATTTTTTTAAACATATATTTTTTTCATTAACACTATTAGAGGCCTTTTAACGACGAAACTCGCGTTTTTTTTAAAATTACAAATCAATAACTGTAATTTGTAGTTTAAGTTAAATTTATTTATTAATCAAATATTGTATATTGGCCACTCGAGGAGTCGGAAAAATCAATGTGCTTGCATAACACGATGTATTAACGTTGAAGAATTGAGAGAATGATGGTTTGTTAGTGTCATTTTTATTTATGATTTGCACATGATTTAAAAAAAACGTGATCTCTCCTGAATCATATTATTTACATACTTCATCTCATAATGTCTACCTACTCCATCTCAGATGTCCAACTTAAATCACAAAAACTATTAATATCAATAAATACTATATGTTTTTACATTTTCCGAAATTCTTTCAAACCCATTATCTTACCCCATATAATTTTCCAATAAACCCCTAATAAATCCTAACCAGTTTCTTTCAACCCTTCCTTTATCGTAATTCTTATCTGCCTCTGACAGATTAGTTTTTAATCGTTCCTCAATCAAAAAATCGAAAGAAGTGTTAGGGGTAAATAATTGTCCTAGGACTTAGGGGGTGAAATCACAAATTAATTTTATTTTCCATAGTCATGAGCAGATTTAAATCTTATTTGAAGCTTAATCGGTCTTATAAAAACTATATTTATTTTTTATGACACTAAAAAAATTTCCCAAAATATGTAATGAGTTATTACGAAATAACTTCATGTTAATGTTGTTCTTGTACCGACCCTAATGTATGGAAGCGAAGCATGGAAGTGGCAAAAGAAGGATGAAAGTATAATAAATGCAGTAGAAATGAGATCTCTTAGACGAATGATTCGAAAATATAAGAAGTGAATGCGGTGCGAACGATGGTGTTATAAATAAATTAATGAAACGATCATTAAGATGGTTTGGACATATGGAAATAATGAACGAAGAAAGAATAGTAAAAAATATATGTTAATGGATGTAAATAGAGGAAGACCTAGGAAAACGTGGCACGATCAAATAAATCAAATATTGTCGAAAGTCAGAGAAATCGACGCGCGTGCATGACACGATGTATGAATGTTGAGAAATCGAGAGAAATGTGTCAGAAAATAAAAGTGTGGCATTCCATTCTTTCTCCCTACCCCTTCGGGGAGACGGCGTGATGGTTAGTTAGTAACTAACTAACTAACTAACCATTACGCCGTCTCTCCGAAGGGGTAGGCTGAAAGAATGGACTGCCACACTTTTCTTTCCTGACATATTTCTCTCGCTTCCTCAACATTCATACATCGTGTCATGCACGCGCGTCGATTTCTGACTCCTCACATGGCCGACATTCAATATTTGATTTATTTGATCGTGCCACGTTTTCCTCGGTCTTCCTCTATTTCTGATTCCATTTACATCATTAACATATATTTTTTTTACCATTCTTTCTTCATTCATTCTTTCCGTATGTCCAAACATTCAGTCCATCATTCGCACCGCATTCACTTCTTATATTTTCATTCGACACTCCATCATACACAGAGTATCCACACATTTGTCTAAGAGATCTCATTTCTACTGCATTTATTCTGCTTTCATCCTTCTTTTGTCAGTTCCATGGTTCGCTTCCATACATAAGGGTTGGTAGAAGAACACCATTGTGCACTGCCATTGGTTAGTTAGTTATAGAAACTAATGAATGTAAAGTATTTTTTGAACCTTCTTGTCTTATTTGTGATATGCAGAGGTATGGTATCTTTGGTTTGAGATACCCGTATAAGCATGAGCGTTAATTTTTTCACCAGGTACCTACGCGCTGGGTTACATAAGATTTCATGTTTATGCGTAAAAGGCGGGCCACACTGTTTTAAACAAGCTCTCCACATCGGTCTCCACCAACGGTTTAAAACTGTGTAGACACTTGTTTGAAACCAAAATTCGTTTGACCTTCAACAAACTTTGTGAACGGACGCGCATTCACGCATTCCACGTGTGGAGAGCTTGTTTTAAACCAAGTGTGGACGCTACACCAACCGCGGGCTCCACAGCTCTCCACCAAGGTCACCCCTGTGGAGAGTTTGTTTCAAACAGTGTGGCCCGCCTTTAAGCTATCAATCCGGTAGATTAACATTGATATTGTTTCAAATTTATTATTCGACCATAAAACAAAGCAATTACTTAAAAAATCGATATAAAGAGACCAAATTTATCACAATTCAAATTTTATAAATTACTTTTCCGGATAAAAACATGAAATCTTAAAGGCTTAGTATATCGCCAGGCGAAATAGCCTCCAATACGAAGATGCTGATAAAATTCGGGGAAAGTATTAAAATTCAATTAAAAGAAACCTAATTTAAATGTTTTCGCACGATATTTCATTTTAATTATGTAAATGGACCCCCCTCGAATTTGTTACTACCCCTCTTTTTTATTCCCACCCTTCCTTATCGCTCTTCCGTAGCTGTCCTGGTGGCGAAAAATCTTCAAGGGAAGCTATCAAACATTCAGATGAATATTTTAAGTGTTTTTATTTATCTATTTATTTAATATAACAATTATTATTAAGACGGTTTGGACACATGGAAAGAATGAATGAAGAAAGAATGGTTATGTTAACGATGTAAATGGAACTAGAAATAGAGGAAAGCCGAGGAAAACTATTATTTTTCTATATTCGCCATACTTTGTGTTGTAATTGCTTTATCTCTCTTCTTCTTTTTTTGTACACTTTGTTTATACAACATTTATATTTAAAAAATTAAAATTACATAAACATGTATCGGACAACCAGTCCTTTAGTAATACATATTATAAAGATTCATACAGATTTAAAATATAAAAAAATCTGACATATGTTATAAAGATTTTTAAATATTGAATGTCGGCCACGTGAGGAGTCAGAGAAATCGACGCGCGTGCATGACACGGTGTATGAATGTTGAGGAAGCGATAGAAATATGTCAGGAAAGAAAAGTGTGGCAGTCCATTATTTCTGCCTACTCCTGCGGGGAGACGGGGTGATGGTTAGTTAGTTAGTTAGTTATATATTTAAACATTTTTTATTGTTTCATGAGCAATGATTTAAAATTCTATATTTAATAATCAATACGAATGAAAACGTCTGTTTTCTAGAGGTTTTATTATATTTCATGTGAATATTTTTTCGTCTTTATGTAGAAATCTGATAATGCCTATGCAAGGCGAAACGTATATTTTTCATATTACTTTCACGCAGATTACTACGAAATTGTATTTTTTTGAATAAGCTATTCTTTGAGGTTACGCACGGCTAAAATAAATTCTGTTAACGAAATTTTTCAATATTTTTTAAAATTAGAATCCGTTTAAGCTTCTGATCTCCGCCGCCAGATGGGGTTATGATAGCATCCCTCTAATTGGCTGAAGGATAAGCCTGATCTAATATTCGAGTTATTATGGTAAACCCTTTCTTCTGCCCCCGTGAATTATTATTCCGATCCCCTATAATTCTTTTTTCAAATATTTTCGTTCGTTTAGCAAAGAAAATAATAAAAAAGGGTTGGGCGTCTTGGTCGTTATCTATTCAAGATTTCGGTTCGTTGGTATATTGTCGTAACTTCAATATTATAAGTGAAAACATTTTTAATCGTTCTGTATACAAATAAAATTAAAATTTATTTCATAAAAAAGTAACCATTAATAAACGATAGATAAATCGGCATATAAATATATTTCGTAAATTAAAAAAAAGCTTACTAAAAACTAACTAACCTTCACGCGATCTCCTCAAAGGGGTAGACAGAAAAAATTAACTCATATTATTTTTTCCTGACATAATTCTCTTGCTTCTTCACCATTCATACATTGCGAAAAAACGATGATTGTATTTAGCAAAAAAATATTAAATAATAATTTTATTTATAATAATTAACTGAAAAATGGTATTAAATGGTATTAAGAATGGTAAAATTTTTATATGTTAACGGTCTAAATGGAACCAGAAATAGAGGAAGACCGAGGAAAACGTTGCACGATGAAATAAATCAAATATTGAATGTCGGCCATTTAGGAGTCAGAGAACGCACGCGCGTGCATGACACGATGTATGAATGTTGAGGAATCGAGAGAAATATGTCATAAGAAAAAATGTCAGTCCATTCTTTCTGCCTACCCCTTCGGGGAGACGGCGTGATGGTTAGTTAGTTAGTTAGTTTTGTTCTGATTATTGTTGTATGACAGTAGTGTAGAAAATAAAAGTAGAACAATTTGGTGTTGTTAATTGTGAAGTTTTTAATGCTTGTGAAAAAAGTTTTTAAAGGGTAGAAAATCTTTACTTCCGGAAATAGTTCACGAGTAGCAACTAGTTAAAAAAAATTCCTTAGTGTAAGTGGAAAAAAAATTGAACGCTACTAATATTTATATATTTTTTAATTCTACCTATAGTTTAAGGTGCAGAAAGCAATAATAGGTAATACCCGTGTATTAAAAAGAAAACTGCACATTGGTGCACACCCTGTGGTTAATGCATTAAGTCGCACCGTGAGTGTAAAACCGAGATAAGTGCAAATTTTGGAGATATGGAGTTTAAAGATTTCATATTGCTTGAAAAACTGTTTTTTTTAAATAAACCAATGATTTTCGGTTTATAGTAATATACCTATAAACCGAAAATCATTGGCTTATTTAAAAAAAACAGTTTTTCCAAGCAATATGAAGTCTATAAACTCCCATATCTCCAAAATTTATATTTGCAGTTATCTCGGTTTTACACTCACGCACAGACGCCGAAATTGGAAATGTATGGGAAGAAAATATATTTTTAATGATTTTTTAATTTAGAAAAAAGTACAACTTTATTAAAAATCTTTATCAAAAACTGTCTAGAACTTATAAATCAAAACCAAAAAAACATTTAACTAGCGTCTGTAATAATTGGCAAGGTTGTAAACAGTGGGAACCGTGCGCATTGTTTCGCAGGTCATCCAAATTTCAAATAGTAGCGTACATTTTTCCGAAGTGACAAGTCGTTTTTTTAGTTCTGTGTGAATAAAGCAAAAATTTTCAAAATGAATAAAGTTGTTGAAGGTATGTACTATTTTATTATATGTTTATTTAGTTTTGATTTACAATTTTATCATTTAAAGTAGACGCTTAAAAAATATGCATAAAATCTATGATTTTTTTACCTTTTTCCGCGATAATTTGATATAATTGTCCACGATATAATTGTTATATATGTATTCTTTGTACTATCTACTATAAAGTAACATTAAAATCATAACCCTTTACAACCCTTTCTTCATACATTATAATTGATTTTATCTTTTGTCTCTCCAGGTGCCAGTTTGGGTCGTGATCACGGTGCGAAGTATGTGGCAGTCCATTCTTTCTGCTTACCTTTTCGGAGAGACGGCGTGATGGTAAGTTAGTAAGTTATTTAGTATTATAAATCGATTAAGATTTTTTTTAATCGTTATCGAATTACGACATTTGTCCTTCGAGTCCCAAGGTTTCTAGGAGGTGTACGTTAGATATTATTCTTTTCCATTTCGCCTCTACCATCCATCAGGGTGATTAAAAACCAATTTGGGAACAATCAAATCCGTTCTCGATCCTCCTTTTTTCCGTTCTTCACTCAATCTCCTCCAATGGGAGCGAAGGAGGAAAAACAAAGGAAAGTCGCTCAACCGATTTCTTTATTCGAATTGTCCGTTTGGATTTGGAACGTCTTTAGATTTGTTGCTTTCTTCCTTTTTTACACTCGTTATCTTTCGGTTTGAAAGGATTTTGAAATTTGTATAGTCCATTCTAAAAACAAATTTTGTTCGTGTAATAATTTATTTAATTATTATTAAAAAGAAAAGATTGTCGTTATTACTGAAATACGGGGTAAAACTTATCACATTATATTGATATATTTTTTATCAGTATGTCAAAGTTATTCTTCCTCAGCCTATTCCCGTCCACTCCTGGACAAAGGTCTCCTCCATTCACTTCCATGTCACTCTGTCTTGTGCAGACACACTCTGTCTCATCCAGGTAATTCCGACGTGTGTGTTCAGATGATCTTCCCACCGCAGTTGCGGTCGCCCTGCACTTCTCTTTTCCATCCACGGTCTCCAAGTCAGCAGTCTTCTTGTCCATCTTTCATCTGAGCTCCTGGCTACGTGGCCCGCTCACTGCTATTTTAGAGTCGCCACCCGGTGGATGATGTCAGTGACCTTTGTTTTTTCTCTCACCGTATCGTTTCTGACTCTGTCTCTTAGGCTTATTCCTAACATGGCTCTTTGGGTCACTCGTAGTTTCTCGGCACTTTGTTTGGACAATGTTACAGTTTCAAGACCATAAGTACCTACCAACTGCAGAACGCAGGCTGCATAGACTTTTCGTTTCAGGTTGATCGATATTTTTTGGTTTTTAAGGATGTAACCCATGTTTCCGAAAGCTGCCCAGCTTAGTCCCATTCTTCTTTGATGATGTCAACATAGGTTGACGAAACAGCTGTCGCGAAAAATAAAAATATACAATTGTGATACATAAAACAAAGAATTATAATTTAACAGTTTATAATGCTAAAGTATCATAGTGTTTCGGCCAAAACAATGGGCTATATTTATTTAGTATAATGGAATAATATTATTGAAAAATCATCGTTATTGCATATTGTTATGTGTCTGTTTTTTAGATAAATATGATTGGTCTCTAAAGAATTTATAGGCGTGGCTAGTTCTGGTTTCCACCCACTCTTTTAATTACACAACATTATGTAAATACCATGCCTAACCGACGTGTATCTGTTTATATAATTTGCCATTTAGATACCTGTTGGTACATACCTAAATATACACAGAAAGAAGTATATACTTATAGTGAAAGTGGTACAAGTATCAAAAATGTTTTTTAAATAATTTTATTGAATAATAATAATAAGAATATTCAAACTTTTAAGACGTGTTATGAATCTCGATCTGAACGTTGCATCTGAAATTCGTGAACGAAAATAATATAATAAAACAAATATCCAAGTTCGAATTAATAAAATGTTCTGTTTGAAAATGAAATCAGTTTGCATATGATCAAAATGCATTTCACTGAAAAACCTTAAACTGAAATAAAAAATAATATATAATACGTTATTTAAAAAGTATTTTTTTCGATATCGAGAAGAAAATTTAAATAATTGTAATCTTTACAAAAATACGTTTTTTTAAAGTATCTTATCAACGCAACTTGTTCATATATTAAAAAAATATTTTAGGCAAAAAAGAATCGATTATTTTGGCGGAAAAACTTTGATATATTTACATTAACTGTTTAAATTAAAAAAAAACTTTGTTATAAATTTCACAATTGATTTTATTTCGTTGCGTTTCGTTAACCGATGTTAGCACCATCAGGTCTTACAAACAACTAGTTGATACAAATCTCAAATAATGCTATAAAAAGCCGAAATAATATTATATTATATATTGCCATGTTATTTTTGGTATTTTATCATTTTTGACACTTGAAAATAATTCAGTTTTTAAAATCGATCACAAAAGAATGGTAAAAAGAAAATTTAAGCAATATGAATGGAATAAGATATGAAATAAGATCAAGACAAACGTATTAGGATCAGATCAATTATATTATAAATGTCGGTTACGCGAGATGTCGAAAATATCTACTTCGTTACGATGTATGCATGCTAAAGAATCGAATGAAGTATGCCAGGAACGAACAGTGTGGCGATCCATTCTTTGCTAACATGGAATGACGTTAGATTATGGCTTTGCAAGTAAACTAACTAACTATCATGCATTATAAAATGTTGCTTTTAATGTTATGTGAGCATTTACATATGGATCCATGAATATCCAGCGGATACCACAAGAACGAAGACTAAAGTACGGGTGGCAGTGATGAGGACGCTGAGGATGATAGCAGGGATGACTATTCGAGATAGGGTGAGGAACACGACCATCCGCGAGATCTGCAAGGTGGAGGATGTCGTGAGATGGGGCAGAAAACGCAGAATCTACTGAAATGCGCACGTGCAGGATGGATCCCACCAGAATCCCACAAACTGTGGTGCATCAGATTCCTGCCGGCTGCCGTCCCCCCGGAAGACCGCCGAAGAGATGGAGAGATAGTTGGGAGTCAACCTCCCAAGAGAGGCCAGCCTGATTGCAGCAACGGAACAAAGGTCTATCAGGAGAAGAAGAAGATCCACGAATGCACAATATCAATAAACAATTCAGATTAAAAAAAAAAAATTATCACAGTCAACTCGTTATATTTTATGTAATTTTTGACTTACACTCCTTTCATCATAAAACTCGCAATTGCATTTTGCATTACTTCAAAGAAAGGGAACAATGGTTTATACCGAGTATATAAGTACATGCGCTACCTATACATGTATATACACAAGCTCTTGAAGATGTAATCAATGTGGTCTCCGAAGCGTATACCAATGAACTTTTTATTCAAACTACCTCGAAGTGGGCGGATACCGTTTAAAATAGCGTTCTTAATTTAAAACAATCGGATGATGGAATCTAATCGTTCAGTTGTTTCTGACGTTATAAAAAGTGTTTTAATAAGTATAATGAAGCTGCAATTTACATAAAACAATAAATAGAGTAAATTTTGTTCGATAGATGGCAGTATATACGAGTATATTATAATTTTTTTAAAAAAATCGAAATTTTAAAATTAAAACATTGTTTTTTCAAATTTAGAGGTAGTGGAAAGTTTCTAACTAACCATCAAATTGTTTTACCCAAGGGGTAGGCAGAGAGGATAGACCGCCACACTGTTCTATCCTGACATAACTCTCGCGTTACATCTACATTCACACATCGTGTCATATCGTGTCGTGATATCCTTTGTTATGAAATTTAAAGCAATATCCATTACTCTTATCATCGGCATCATCATTATTAAATCATTTAAATATAATAGTTATGTGCTTGGTTATAGAAAATGAACCAATAGAACAGGTCAGGACCTTCAAGTATTTACGTAAGACCTGGTGGGAGGAGCTGATCTGCGGGATGAAATACAAGCCCAAGTATACAAAGCAGCTGCAATCTCTGGCGCTCTTAAATCCACAATATGGTAAAACAAAGACATGGCCATTAAGAGTAAGTTGAGAATCTATAAAGCATGCGTAAGACCTATAATAACACATAAGGTCGGAGCAAGAGCAGACACTGAGGACGATATCAGGCAAGACACTGAGAGATCGCATGAGAGACACCGGAATAAGGAATACATGTGAGGTTGAGGATATTATAAGATGAAGCAGACAGCGAAAAAGGACTGGTACGGTCATATTTAAAGAATGGACACCGCCAGACTCCTCTATATTGCATTGCATAATCAGCCATATGGGACTCGTCCTCATGGAAGACCCCCTAAAATATGGAAGGACAGCTGGGAGTCTACCTCACACGAGGAGCAACATTCTGGAGAACAGACCACATAGGTCTACAACAAGGAAGAAGAAGAAGAAGAAGAAAAATGATGTGCTTAAATCGATTAACGATATTAAAAACCTATTATAATGAAAACATATTAATTCGTCGCTACACAAAATATAAAACGAACTGATATAACTGCAAATAAAAAAAGAGCAAATGAAAAATGGGTTTCTCTTCGGCGTCCTAGGGTAAAACGATGTCAAGAAAATTGCGTTTGAATGGAGGAAATTTATAAGTTTTCTTTGCCCTGCGTCAGCACTTTGAGATCGATTCTTTTGCTAGATATTGAAAAAGTTGGCTAGATTTTCCATTACGATGATTGATGGCAGAAGGAAACTATAATAGATTAAAAAAAATTGCCTTTCAGAAAATATTAATAGTATTTATGGAATCAGTTATACGAGTATACTTTACTGGTTCTTTAATAAAAGTAAAACCATAATATTTAAATATTCAGTATATTTTAAATAATCATTCGCTTTAGATTAAGCTACTACCTAAAATTAAATATAAAAATTTCCATCAAATTTTTTTTTAGATATTTATGGTATATATTGTATATAAACATATATTTATTTATTTATTTAATATATTTAAAAAAAAATCAACAACTTAATACTTATAAAATAATATTTTATAAACAATTAATTAATAATATAAAAATCGCAAATCTCTTAGGCGAATGTGTGGATACTCTGTGTATGATAGAGTGTCGAATGAAAATATAAGAAGTGAATGCGGTGCGAATGATGGTGTCATGAACAAATTAATGAAAGGATCATTAAGATGGTTTGGACATATGGAAAGAATGAATGAAGAAAAAATGGTAAAAAAGTTATATGTTAATGATGTAAATAGAACCAGAAATAGAGGAAGACCGAGGAAAACGTGGCACGATCAAGTAAATCAAATATTGAATGTCGGCCATGCGAGGAGTCAGAGAAATCGACGCGCGTGCATGACACGATTTATGAATGTTGAGGAAGTGAGAGAAATATGTCAGGAAAGAAAAGTGTGGCAGTCCATTCTTTCTGCCTACCCCTTCGGGGAGACGGCGTGATGGTTAGTTAGTTAGTTAAAATCGCAAATGAGAACAACAACAAAAACATTAAATATCGGTACTTAGAACATATTGAAAGCATTTTCGACGAAAGATCGCAAGAGAACCGGCATTTCTTACCTCATTTGGCAATTCGTTATATAATTTAAACCCTCTATAAAAAACACAATTCTCTATACTTTCATGTCTGGGTCTTCGGAGTCGGAATCTATCACGACCTCTCGTCAAATAGTCAAATATGTTTTTATAACACATTACATTATTTTAAACCAATTTGGGAATTTTAACTACTAATTTTCATTAAAAAAATTGTTTCCTCTATATTCTTCATCACTTTGGAGTGTTGATTCAAATTTGAATATTAAAATGAATATTTTTCACAACACTTTTTTGAACTTTACATAAGTACGTTTCGGGTAACAGATGCTCTTCCTCAGTGCAGACATTTTAAAGATAATAATATATATTTGTGAAATGTATACTTATATCTGTATACGAATCCTGTTAGTACAATCAAATTAGTACAATTAGTACAATCAAATCTACATAGATGGCTAACTGGAACTGACACGTGAAGATAGGTATGGATTTGGAGTATATATACAACTTCCAAAAATGTATCATGCATGATCATAATAACAATGGTGGAATGGGGAATGTTGTAATTACATAAAGCGTGCGCTTAACCCAACCAATGACAGGTCATAAGTCCTGTAAACACCTTGATCATCCATATTCAGTTTCCAGTTTGTTTCTTCGTCTCTATTGAGATACAATTAAAAATTTATAATAATATATTTTTAAGGGCTTAAAAAATCCACGTTTAAAATAATTTCAAATAAAATATAAAAGTGAGTTTCTTTTGAACACGAATTTTTTAGATTATCAAGCAAGCGTTGTTATAAATAGACCACTATATATAGATAAATCATGTATCATTTTTCAAGACAGACGAATTTAATGTAAGGGTTGAAAAAAAAGTTGATATGAAGGGTTGTATTTTTACCGCCATTTGCTTTTAGATAGGGGAGACGGTACACATTTTCCCAAAGGATTTTCACTTACATTAAGATGGAAAATATATTATTTTTATATACCCACCGCTATTTAGAGATTAAAAAATTTATCCTGACAGATGATAAGAGGATTTTCTTGTGATTAAATACCCCTAGAGGATTTTATAAGTACTGTATACCGGGACATTGTGCGAAAGCTTAAATGTTAAAATATAGATGGGGTATGGTTTTTCCGAAGTTATATAAATTTTTATGTTAACATGTATTATCTTCTTCTTCTTCAAGTGCCCTGTCGCTCACGTTTCGCAGCCAGGACATTTGTCTCCCACCGGGTCCTCGGCGAAAACCTGCTTAATTGAATCAGTTGGAGAAGGTGGTACTTTTCCCCACGCAGTATATGACCCAGATGTGAAATCTTCCGAGCCTTGATAGTTGATAAAAGTTCCCTGTCAACTCTAGCTCGCCTCAGGACTTCGGTATTGGTAACCATGTCTGTCCAGGGAATTCTGAGCATTCGGCGATGGAGCCACATTTCAAATGCTTCCAGTCGGTTCTTTGAGTTGATTTTCAAGGTCCACGTTTCACATCCATACAATAAAACATACCACACATAGCATTTGATCGTAAAACTCTGGCGGAGTTTCAAGTTTATGTTATCATTGCAGAATAGTGATTTCATTTTATTAAACGTAGCTCTTGCTGCCTCAATTCTGCATTTTATCTCTACATCTGGGTCAAGAGTTTGCGTTAGTATGCTGCCGAGGTATTAAAAATTTTCCACCCTTTCAACGTTACGGCCGTTCAAATGCAAAAAAGTGTCCATTACGTTTATGAAATGATGAAAGTACGCGCCGTAATAAAGTGACCAATAATGTTACAATAATTAATTTGTTTGGATTTTGCGTTCATAATATTCCATCTAGTTCTACGGTTCGCTAATTTGCAGTAAGCTCTACATTTGCAATTAATTCAAATTAGTCAGAGATTTGGTAATTTGGTGAAATTAATGATTCGTTAAATATTCGAATGAAAATGCGTTTATGCAAATATTCTCGCCATGTGTAAATAAATACATATACTAAGGTAAAATTATTTTCAACATTGTATACTACATTGTATTTTGTTGTAATTTATGGTGATTAAAGAGGGAAAATAACCATTTTGGATTGAATAACAGTTATTATAAATCTTCTATTAGACGAAAAAGCATATTCTCAATTTTCAAACGTATACGAATATTATTGTCCTCTACAGATTTCACGACGATCTTTGAATTCTAGAAGTCTTATTTTGTATAAATATGTAATTCCCACATAATATAATAAAACTATTAGAATTTTGATGCGAGATGCGAGTAACATAAATCTAATAATGACAAAAGTCCGGATCGTCCATGTCAACAAGTGCACCATCTAAATTGAAAATTATGTGTTAAAATATTTTTATTTTATTATTTTATTTTATTTCATATCATTGTATTTTATATGATTTGTTTTAGATTTACTTTGTGGATGTTGGACGATCGAAGTGTGCGTGGGAGATGCCTATTGGTGGCGATGAGGTTCGCAACCCATCACACCGCGTCTTCCGCGGGGCGAAAAGAGAAGGATGGAGTGCTGCATCGGTTAAAATGTGACAGTCCATTCTTTCTGCCTACCCTTTCGGGGAGACGGCGTGATGGTTAGTTAGTTAGTTAGTTATTTTGAAGCTCTGTTAGTATGTGGACTTGGATCTTCTAGCTTACAGAGGTTCAGCTCATGTGGCTATTCCTCTTACGTCTGATGGGAACATTGTTGGAAGGTAATTTGGTGGGTTGTTTGTTTATGGGGGGGCATGATTTTTGTGGTCCGGAGTGTTCCTCTGAAGGAGGATCGATTTTGGGTGCTTGTGGCGCCTGGAGGTGTTTGGGTCGTAATTTGAGAGGTCTTTTATTGTGGGGTTAGGATGTGAAGGGGGTCCATGTATCACAATTTATTTGTATTAGTTAGCCGCGACAGCTATTTCATTCATTTAACATTTGATAATGCTTTAGAGAGGGAAAACATGTCATTCATAAAATTGATAATATTTCTAGAAAACAGACACTTATTTTATTATAGCAACGTGTATTTTTTATACATTAATCCACAACGCAATTATTGTATCAAATGGCACTTGATAATGTCTTAGCAAGGCGAAACATGTTACTCCCATAAAATATAATAAAATTCTATAAAACAGACGTTTTCATTTGTATTAATTATCTTTATATATGTTTCCAACAATATAATTTGAAATTCTTGCTTCCTGTAATCACATAACCTAACCAGCTATGATGGAGTGGTGTTAAGGGGTGTTTATGGGGTGGTTTTGGGGTAATTTTGCGGTCTAACAGGGGGTAGGGTAGTCGAGGGGATGGGGTGGGATTTAGACTGGCCACAACAACCGTAATGATAGTACGTGCAGTACTCGCAAAATATTACCTATTATATGACGATTTTCGCATTGAATACATTAACTGTGCTTTTAATATTGATATGCGCTTCGAAACAACATTATATTACTAATGTTTATAACACGATATATGTTATGGATGTTAGGAGAACTTAGAAATATATCGACTGAAGCTAAGATGGCAGTGCACAATGGAGTTCTAGTCCCGACCCTTATGTATGGAAGTGAAGATTGGAGTTGTCAGAAGAAGGATGAAAGTAGGATAAATGCCGTAGAAATAAGGTCACTAAAAAGAAAGTGCGGAAAACAATGTATGATAGAATATCTAATGATGAAGTAAGAAAGGAATGTAAGGCAGATGAATGCGTGATAAAAAAAAATCAAGAAAGGGACACTAAGATGGTTTGGATATTTGGAACGAATAGATGAAATAATGATTAAAAAGATATATGCAAGTAGTGTGAATGGGAAAATAAGTCGAGGAAGGCCAAGAAAGACATGGCATGACCAAATTAATCAATTACAGAAAGGCTGTCATGTTCGAAGTAGGAACAATCGATGAGCGGGCATGTCACGATGTGTGAATGTAGAAGACGCGCGAATTATGCCAGGATATAATAATGGGGCTCTGGGGAAACGGCGTGATGGTTAGTTAGCTAGTTAGTTAGGAAAACTTAAGTAGAATGTCAAAACATAATATTGACCGTCTTCTTTACACATCAGCATTTGTAATCATGTCAAGCTTTTTTCGTACCATACGTTCATCTAAGAGATCTCACCTCCCACACATTTATGTACTCATACGACTGTTTGTGCGTTCTTTGATAAATTAACTAACCATTACGCTGTCTCCCCGAAGGGGTAGGCCAAAATAATCGACTAACGAGATCTTTTCTAACAAACCTCTCCCGATTCCTCAATATTGATGAACTCAATTCACGCACATCGATTTCTCTAACAACTCACTTGTCCAACATTGAATATTTGATTGATTTGATCGTGACACGTTTTTCTTTGTCTTATTATTTATTTGCCTTCTTTTATTTTTTTAAATGGCAGTGCACAATGGTTTTCTTGTACTAACCCATATGGAAGCAAACTATGGAACTGGCAAAAGAAGGATGAAAGTAGAATAAATACAGTAGAAATGAGATCTCTTAGACGAATGTGCGAATACTCTGTGTATGATAGAGTGTCGAATGAAAATATAAGAAGTGAATGCGGTGCGAATGATGGTGTTATGAACATAATAAAGAAATGATTATTAAGATGGTTTGGACACATGGACAGAATGAATGATGAAAGAATGGTAAAAAAATATATATTAACGATGTAAATGGAACTAGGAATAGAGGCAGACCGAGGAAAACGTGGTACGATCGAATAAATCAAATATTGAATGTCAACCACGTGAGGAGTCAGAGAAATCGATGCGCGTGCATGACACGATGTATGAATGTTGAGGATGCGAGAGAAATATGTCAGAAAAGAAAAGTGTGCCTAAAACTGTCTGCCTACCGCTTCTGGGAGACGGCGTGATGGTTAGTTACATTTCTTTCCTTATTCATTAATTATTTTCATATATCCAAACTATCTTAGTGTCCTTTTCATTATTTTGTTCATAACACTTTCATTCGCATTGTATTCACTTTTCATCTTCGCATTTGACACTCATATAGAGATTAAAAACACATTAATCTAAGATATCTCATTTATTCTACATTCATCCATATTTTTCCAGTTCCATGCTTTACTTCCATACACATAAGGGTCGACGCAAGAACATCATTGTGATTGGCTTTCGTTTGCGAAAATAAATTGTTAATAAATTATTACTTCCAAAAATATTTACACTTTGCGGAAACGGCTTAATAGTTCGCTCGGTATTAGGTTATAAATAACATTTCGGCCGAACACATTGCATCGAGTATTCTGATTTAAAATTCGCAGCATTTGAAACAGAGCTTTTGATGCAACCCTTACATAACACAGGGGATGGGGTAGTTTCACCACGCATGCGTTAATGCACGCACGAACACACGTGCAGGCCTGTGTGTGTGCTCATATGTGTGCGTGGGAGAACTGCATTGGTCGGAACCGTAAACGGTGGGTGTGGTCACGTGGATTCGCGTTAGATTTGCGATGCATTTGTGGTGCACTCAGTCCAAATGCATCAGTTAGCGACCACCCCAGTTGATAGACCTCCCAGGAAAAAGACATTTTTTTTTTATAATAATCTAATGAATATTATAATGTACGAGTATACTCCATATTTCATAATTATTATGAATGAGAATGTCTGTCTTCTAGGAGTTTTATTATATTTTTGAAAGAATGACATGATTCGCTCTTCTAAGACATTATCGTTTGATAATGCCTTAGAAGGGCGAAACATATCATTGCACCTAAAATATAATAAAACTTATACAAAACAGACATTTATCAACTTATTGAACGCTGAGGCAAGAACACTGTGGAATTCCATAGTAATATACTTAATTAATTCAAAAACTTTGTTTAATCCACTATATAATAAAAATATTAATATTAATATTTTTACACCTGAAGATGGAGGTATCCTCCGAAACATGACGTGTTTTTAATATTTTTTATTAAATAGTGGATTAAACAAAGTTTTTAAATTTCCTAAGTACAGACATTTATATTCATAATAATTCTTTTTGAATATTATTTAAATAAAACGTCGTTCTAAACTACTACTTTCACGTTTGTCTTTATTTCGATAGCGACCGGTTTCGGCAGGCTGGCTGGCATTGATCTATCAAAAACAAAACTGGAAATATCGTACATAAATATTAAAAAAAAAACATAATTTTATTGAAGTATACATTTTTAAGATAATTGAATGATTTTACTGAAATCTCTTGATGGAAGTTAATTTTGAATAATAATTAAATAAAACGATGTTTTATAACTACTTCCAATTTTGTCTTTATTTCGACAGCACACCGGTTTCGACAGGCTCACTGACATCGACAAACTGTGATCGAAGTCCAATGTGAAAAAGTGGAAGTAGTGAAAAAACATCGGTTTATTTAATTATCATATTAAATTATTCATAAAAACACCAATTCCATTATGTCGATTTTTTATGAGTTTTTTCCACATTCGTGTTTATTTTATTTATATTGTTCTTAAGATGATGATGGTGTAACCTTCGAAACATGTCAAGAATAATACACTCAAAAGTAGAAAAAATGTGTTTTTTTTTTCAAAAAACAATTATTTTTTAATTATTATAAAATTTCGAATCTAATTGTTTTATATGAAAATACTTTGTACGTTATAAAAGTATATAATATAAAATGTCTTTAACTTTATTGAAGATTAAGGCGTTAACACTGTTGAATTCCATTGTTAATTTGGAAGGAGAGTTTTGAACGCTATATTTCACTTTACCTACTTATTAAATATTTTAAAGAAAATATTAAGAAATTCGCACATTTTTTGGAAGTGACCTTTTCAATATTCAGGCATAAATATTAGTAGTAAATAAGTTCGAGAAGAATAAACTCAAAAGTAAAAAATAACATGTGTTAATTTATAAAACCACTCTGCGACCTTCGTGGCAGAGTGGTAAGAGCTCTGACTCCCATTCCGAAGGTTCTGGGTTCGATTCCCGGCGATGGCAGTGTGATTTTTCACACTGTCTTTGGTCTGATGTAGAATTGTCGTAACAATAAAATGGCGATAGATTGGCTACCTATCACAAGTCACGAGAATCAATATATCAGCTTAAAAACAAATTGTATACTGTAATTGGGTTCAAGCGACCTGCTGTATACGTAAAAAAAAACAAAAAAACATCGTCATTACGGAATTCCATAGTGTCAACGCCTGAAGTTTGTGTAAAAAAAATTAAGGGAAAAATTATTTCTAAAACAAAAGAAAGTCTTGAATGGCTGTAGAAATTTACAAAATTAAATTTCGTTAAAAACAAAGAAAAAAATAACAAAATACTGCGCACTTAAGAATCTCCCTCCCCGCCACTGTAAACATCCGAAAGACAAACAAAAGAATCCGGTGCAAAAAAGAATCTTTGTTCTTTATTTGAAATTCCCGCAAAAGAGAGTGGAAAAATGCCCCCACAGCTAATACAATTACAGGCGAAGAAGAGGAGCGCTCTCGACAACTTTTCACTCTCCAGGGCCGTTCGTGGACCAAAGAAAACAACCAACAACTTAAAGTGGACTAGCCAAGTTTTACACTGGGCGCCTCATTGTTGAATTATTGTACGAAATTCTTTTCTTGCGCTTTTCTTGGATATATTTTCACCATTTTTCGAGATTGTTTAAGACTGTCCAAAGACTATTACTGGCCTCGCTCCTTCCCTTAATTTGGCTTGTTCAATGATTTTCTTACAAGTGTATAGAAGTGAAGAATGGAATCGGTAATATAATGATGAAAATTATATAGATTTAATGGGATTTAATATCAGTCAGTTTTGAGAGATTAAAAAAAAATGTTTTTTGTTTCATAAATCTGGCGATGAGGTTCGCAACCCATCACACCGCGTCTCTCGCGGGGGCGAAAAGAGAAGGATGGAGTGCCGCATCGGTTAAAGTGTGGTAGTCCATCCTTTCTGCCTACCCCTTCGGGGAGACGGCGTGATGGTTAGTTAGTTAGTTAGTTAGTTAAATCTGTCAAAAATGACCACATTCATGAAAAATTAATATGAATATTTATTTTGTGCATACAAAAACTAACAAAACACTGATGAAGGACTTCTGTGCCCGAAATATATTTGTATTTTAATATTTTTTTAAATGAGTGAGTTTTATTTATAATACAAAGTATTAAACATTGTTCAAAACGAAATATGTTTATTTAATATTTTTTGAACAATGTTAAAACTCCATATCAAATAATTAATATGAGTAAAAACGTCTATTTTCTAGAAGGTTTACTGAATTTTTTCTTTCGGATATTTTTTTTCTTGTGTACAACGGGTCGTTTGAACCCAATTACTGTATACAATTTATTTATAGCTTTTATATTGATTCTCATGACATGTGATAGGTAGCCACTCTATCGCCATTTTATTGTCACATGAATTCTACACCAGATCAAAGACAGTGTGACAATCACACTGCCATCGCTGGGAATCGAACCCTGGACCTTCGGTATGGAAGTCAGAGCTCTTACAACTCTGCCACGAAGGTCGACATTTGATAATGCCCTAGATAGGTGAAAAATGTCATACACATATAATGAAATTTCTAGAATTATTCATTGAAAACATCAAATTAGAAAATTAGTACTTCATAAGACTAATATAATATACCATATAAGAATAATATTTCGTATTTGGTTTACACAAACAATTTATCAAATTGTTAAAAATATTGAATTTTTTCTACATTCACAAACATGTTTGTGAAAAGTGCAAATAAATATTTTCAGTCAGACAAAGTTATGGCAAATAAAAAATAAAATATTTAATTTTGTTTATTAAATTAAAATTCGCACAAAAAAGCCTTGCTTTAATATAAACTTACCCCAATGGTGATTAGCACCTTGAAAGAATAGAAAAAGAAGAATAAAGGGATGGCTAACTGCCACTCTATCTATTGTAAAGGGTACAATAATAAAAATAAAAGGTTTTAACAAAAATGTCTCGCGAAAAGGTGTTTTTGCCACCCCCTACTCCATTCAACCTATAAAGACTTATCTCGTGCTCAAATTGTAAGCTGAATCTGTAAATTAAGAGATTTTGTTAAAAGGGGTGATTCTCATCAAGAAATGAAATAAATTATTTAGGAGTTTAATACAGATAAATAGCCCTTTTTGCAGGGGTTGAAGTATACTGAAATCCAAAATTTTAAATGATAAGATTGTTTTTCTTCTATTTAAACTATTACGCATTTTTTAGTATTCCGTGGATTATATTATCGTGAAAGAATATAACAAAATTTACAATTTGTATGTTGTAAATGGAATTTTCTGAAGTTCATTAGTGTAAGCGTAAGCAATAGTAATATCAAAATATGAAGTTATATTCTACTTATTCAAATATTATATACTCACTAACTAACTTACCATCAAGCCGTCTCTCCGAAGGGATACTTTTCTTTCCTGACATATTTCTCTCGCTTCCTCAACATTCATACATCGTGTCATGCACGCGCGTCTATTTCTCTGACTCCTCACGTGGTCGAAATTCAATATTCGATTTATTTTATCGTGCCACGTTTTCCCCGGTCTTCCTTTATTTCTACTTCCATTTACATATATTTTTTTTACCATTCTTTCTTCATTCATTCATTCCATGTGTCCAAAACATCTTAATGATCCTTTCATTATCGTTGTTCATAACACCATCATTCGCACCGCATTCACTTATAATATTTTATAAGTGCACCATTCACTTTGTGGCTTGCCCCAACCCTTCTTTCAATATCCCTCTCCACTCGCCCATCTCTCACGAACTCGTCTACTTGCTCCAAATTTTCACCATTCACGCTAATGTTGCAGACTGTCATGATTTCTTCTTTTTCAAAAATCATTACCTTGGACTTATTAACAGTCATCATCAGATCATTTTGCATGCATACCTAATACATACTATTCACCAGGACTTGTAGTTCATGCTCGTTGTCTGCAAGTAGGACAGCGCTGCATACAAGAGACAGCTTACTGACACTCCGCTCATTTTGGCACCTTCATCCCTTTAAGCTCTTTCGTACACTTGTCCATATATAGATTAAATTTAAAATTATATTCCTTATGTTATATTTTGGATATTTATATTTTATTAAAATCATAAATTCTGATTTTGAAAATTTGGTTTGGTTCATGTGGTGCGGTGCTCCTGCAAATTTGGAGATATTTCGTGTATAAATGAATTGTTTTGGTCAATTTAACTGTTGCCGCACTTTATAATAGTTAAGTGGGACACGTAATACTTTTATACTGTTTTGCTGTTAAACTTATATTAGTTTTATCGTTTTTATAAAGAATTTTGACAGGTGTAAAAATAAATTTTTCATTTGTTCCAATGACAATTTGAATAATTTTTTCAATATTATTTTTAAGTTCTTGCTGGTTAAGTGCCTAATTACAGCTAACTTAAAAAACGGTGGATACGTGTAACATAAATTAAATAAACACAAAAGTCCGGATCGTCCATGTCAACATGTGCAACATCGAAAAAAACATTATGTGTTATTACATTATGTGCTAAATTAAAAAAAAACGGTGGATTCGTGGAACATAAATTAAATAGACAATATGTGCACCATCTAAAAAGAACATTTTGTGTTAAATTATTTTTATTTTGTTATTTTATTTTATATCATTGTATTTTATATTATTTGTTTTAGATTTATTTTGTGGGTGTTGGATGATCGAAGTGTGCGCGGGAGATGCCTATTGGTGGCGATGAGGTTGGCAACCCATCACACCGCGTCTCCCGCGGGGCGAAAAGAGAAGGATGGAGTGCCGCATCAGTAAAAGTGTGACAGTCCATTCTTTCTGCCTACCCTTTCGGGGAGACGGCGTGATGGTTAGTTAGTTAGTTAGTTTAAAATCATAAAAAAATATATGTAGAAGATGAAGGGTTAAGTTTGATTAAAGTTGTGGGAATATGTTTGCGTTGAGCGCAATAACATGACGATTGCACTTAAAATACTATGACAGATGCGGTCCCTTATCGCGCTATGCACATATCTGTCTGTTATCTGTTAAATGTAGGCCGAGTTATGTTAGTTTATCTGTTCTGAGTAAACAGAGAATGCCCGGCGACCTAGTCGCATACTATTGCTGTCATCATAATGCCGTATTCCGTAATCAGAGAGAAAGAAATATTCTTAACTTACCACCTTTTTACGTGAATGCCAATTAAATATGGGGCCGATCTGTTCTGACAGCTGTCAAATGCCAAAAAATTGTAAAAAATATCGCGACTCTTTTGACACAATTAATAAACATACATTTGTTTTTTGAATGTATACAAATACTTATAGACAACTACTGGATTTTACCCATTGCGTGTTAATCATTTTAAAGGATTAATTGTATCTCAATAGAGACGATGATGTAAATTGTTTTTTTTTTGAAACTGAATTTGTCTACAAGTATTTGTATACATTCAAAAAATAAATTGTATAAAAACTGGTCCAAGTTAAAAGCATAAAAATTGGAGATTGGATGGAGCTGTATGATAATTGCGTAAGCCTTTCACATTGCATTAATAAAGATCTTCTGCTTAGTACTTAAATAAAATCTTAATAGATGGCGCTAGTGTAGATTGACCGAAAAAAATTGAAGTGTTCTTAACATAGCAGCATATATACATCTTTCAAAAAACTGACGAACATGACGTGGTGGTCTAAGTAGTGCGGAATGGGGAATGTTGTTAAACATAAAACGATCGCTTAACCCAACCAATGACAGGTCATAATTCCCGTAAACGCCTCAACTACCATATTATGTTTCCAAAAAAATAACTATTTACATCTTCGTCTCTATTGAGATACAATTAATCCTTGTAAACATACATATTTTAACGATGATATTTCATTTATATTGTTGGTACATTACAAACGAGGAAGTCTACATAATATTCTCTGAAAATCTTCAATGTATTATGTATATGTAGGGTTAGCAGTCAAATTACCGATTTTTTAAACGTTTATATAATTGATTAACTAACTAACTAACTAACTAACCATCACGCAGTCTCCCCGAAAGGGTAGGCAGAAAGAATGGACTGTCACACTTTTACTGATGCGGCACTCCATCCTTCTCTTTTCGCTCTGCGGGAGACGCGGTGTGATGGGTTGCGAACCTCATCGCCACCAATAGGCATCTCCCGCGCACACTTCGATCGTCCAACACCCACAAAACAAATCTAAAACAAATAATGTAAAATACAATGATATAAAATAAAATAAAATAACAAAATAAAAATATATTAACACATAATGTTCATTTTAGATGGTGCACTTGTTGACATGGACGATCCGGACTTTTGTGATTATTAGATTTTTGTAACTCGCATCCACCGTTTTTTTTAATTAGCTGCAATTAGGTACTTAAAGAGTGTAATCAGTCTGAACTCTCTTGGGAGGTCGACTCCCAGGTATTCCTCCATCTCTTTGATGGTCTCTCGGGTGGACGGTAGCCGGCAGGAATCTGGTGTGCCACAGCCTTTTGGGTGGACAGTGATGGATCCCGCACCTTGCCGCCAGGGCTGTGTGGCCACCAGAACTGCATCATTGTCCGGTCATCCGGCGGGCTGCACGCACAGGCATGACCATTGTCCGAGGGGATAAGCCGCGGGCGGGGCACGCGTTCAATTGTGCGTGAGCCCCGAGGATATATAATTGATACGAGCTTTTAAATGGTTAATAGTACAAAATTAAATATAATAAAGTACCTACGTGTGTTTGTGTGCATGATGTCTTTTACTAATAATTTTGTGATCGCTTTTTGATTGCTGTTCTAATGAAGCGTTTAGAAAATGGTAGAAATTTTATAATTTACAACGAAAAACCCCAACGAAAATTCCATATAATGACTTTTTAAATATAGACCTTCGGTTCGATTGGAATTGGTTGAAGGTTTCTGTAATAACCGATGGAACTGGATCAATATAATACAGGGCTTTTAATTGATGTTAACATATTGTGATGTACTAAAAATATTAAAAAAAAATTTAACCCATTTTTTTATTCGCCAGAAAACACTATTTTTATTTATTTTATTATAATTATTTTTAATTATTTTCAATTGTTGTTGTTATTGTTATATACCTGGCGAATAAAAAACAATAAAAAATGTGATATTATAACACTGTTTTAAATTTTACAGTTATTATAGATAGAAGATATAAATATTAGAAGGCAGGTATATAATGCTTTAATATTGCCTCAATTTAATTATTGTACACATCTAAAAATAACATTTTGTGTTAAATTATTTTTATTTTATCATTGTATTTTATATTATTTGTGGATGTTGGACGATCGAAGTATGCGCGGGAGATGCCTATTAGTGGCGATGAGGTTCGCAACCCATCATACCGCGTCTCCTGCGGGGCGAAAAGAAAATGATGGAGTGCCGCATCGGTTAAAGTGTGATGGTAATTCTTTCTACCTATCCTTTCGAGAAGACGGCGTGATGGTTAGCTAGTTAGTTAGTTAATTTTAATTTTTGTTCTTCTGTATTGTTTTAAGCAAATAAAGGAGATATTGATAAACTACAGGTTTTATAGAATAAATGAATGAGGGCTATACTTGGTTGGGGTAGATATACTAGGATTTCAACAATGTTAAGCAAATAAATTTAAATTCAAGAAAAGTAGTTCTTTACAACACTTTGATTTTTGTTTATAAAATTAAGAGTAATATGATGCCTGCACATATAACTAAAAATGTAGTAAATAGTTTAAAAAATACACGACCACTTGACGAGTGGTCGTGATAGATTCCTACTCCGGAGACCCAGACTTGAAAGTACATAGAAAGGTGTTTTTACAGAGGAATTAAATTATACAACGAATTGTCAAATGAGGTAATAGATGCAGGTTCACTTGAGATCTTAATATTAAAATGTCAAGAAATTGAGAGAAAAGTGTAAGTAAAGGACATCGTGGTTTTTAATTATTACGTTACCTAGTTAGTTATATTTAAATACCGTTATCTGTATTTAAATATTCTGTTATACATGAGTTTCCAGGACTAATATTAGACAATTAATTTCTTTAACTACCGAAAAGAGAAGCATGTTGTGTAAGTAGCAAATAATTGATATGTAATTAAAATACAATCATTAAAAAATATCTATTGAAAGGGGGTAGAATTGTATAATAGTACCCCTCAATCTGTACAAAATAGATAAAACTATACTAATTATGGGGTTGTCGTTAATATAATGTTCTTCAAATAATGAAAGCATTTAAAATAACAGTTTTATTTGGTTTCATTGAATATCTTTGAAGTTTTTCATGGTTTTATAAATGACTCGTACTAAATCAAATTAATATTACTTCAATGGAGCAATAGCTATAACAAAAATAAGGATTTTAATTTTAAATAAGCTTTGAAAAACACCCGTAAAATAGTATGAAAAACAAACTGTTCCAAGCTACATAAATCACAGAGTTTTATTCTCCAGGGGTGCTGTGAAAACCACCCCTAAAACAAGACAAAAAAGCTCGAATAAAAAAGCTCTGCAGAGCGAATGGGGTGGAAGCCGACGCGTTTTGCGACGGCGCATTTTTCCGCTTCGTTTTTTTTTACATTTTTTTCAGATTTTTCACACAAATCTGGCTGCCATTGGTCGGCCAGACCACGCCTGGCGGAAAAACGTAAAAAACGTGCTTTAATAGCTAGAGCCCGTGAAAAAAATCTGACCAATAGGAATACGTTCACGTTTACGGTGATGTGATGATTAATTATCTGGTTTGTAGCTACTCTTGATGCCAAAAATAAAGGTTATAGAAGAAATTGATTAAAACCGTAGAAATGCTGAAGATAATTTTTACACCCATTTGTTACTTTTAATTTATAGCGCGATTATTTTATTAATTAAAACCATTTTTTCCACATTTAAGAGTTTATTTTTTTTGTGATTTTTCAAAGATTGAGATTTTATTTTCAAAGTTTACGATCAACGCCCGAGTTTTCGAAATATCCCCTGATTATACTAAACAAATGGGTTATGAGATGTTCATCTTTTTGAAGCTGCAGAGAGTTGGTCCCCAACATTCCTAGAGGAAATGCCTTGGCCTTGCCATCCATAATTGTGGGGAATTTTTTTTTACCTAAATAAATCATTATCTCTTATTTTTATTCTTAGTGTAGGCTTTTTGGCCTAATTCTTAAGAGGAATTGGCTTCCTGCGAGGTCGACTCTCAGTTGTTAAACCGTTTCTTTAAGAATAAGAAAACGAATCATTGTAATGATGTAAAGTCCAGATATGGAGAGGAAGTGCAGGATCGAAGCAGCCCGTACTTCATTCAACAAAATGAGATCAATATTCCGCTATGACAACTTGAACATGAAACTAAGGCACTGAATGTTGAAGTGCTATGTCTGGTCTGTATTAATATATGGCTCGGATACTTGGACCTTGACAGTGCACACTATAAACCGGTTGGAAGCATTCGAGATGTGGTTGCACAGGAGAATGCTTTGCATGCCGTGGACAGATTTCGTTAGCAATTTGGAGGTTTTGAGGAGAGCCAACTGTAGTAGACAACTGCTAAAGGACGTTAAGGTCCGTAAGATTTCATTCTGCGGTGAAATTAATACAGTTTGCTACAACTAATACTGATGAGAAAAATTGAGAGGCAGCGTGGTCCTGGTAAAAGGCAAACATCTAGGCTGTGCAACATAAGAGACTGGACCGGATGAGACATGTGGGGGAGCTGTTCCGGGTTGCGCAAGATAGAGAAGCCATCGCCGGAGTGATTGCCAACGTCAGGGGGACATGATACGCGAAGAGAGAAGAGAACGACCTTCGTGGCAGAGTGGTAACAGCTCTGACTTCCATACCGAAGGTTCCGGGTTCGATTCCCAGCGATGGCAGTATGATTGTCACACTGTCTTTGGTCTGGTGTAGAATTCACGTGACAATAAAATGGCGATAGATTGGCTACCTATCATATGTCACGAGAATCAATATAATAGCTAGTTGTATGCATAAAAAAAAAATGATGTAAAGTATATGACTCACCGGTGTGTAGTCTCGTGTGCTGCTGCACGTGGCTGAGCTGCTTGAAGCGGCGGTCGCAGTAGGAGCACTTGTACGGCTTCTCGCCGGTGTGCACGCGGATGTGCTGGACCAGCTGGTGGTTGGAGGAGAAGGACTTGAGGCACTGCTGGCACTGGTGGGGCTTGATCTCCCCCCCAGCACCCCCGGCCAAGCCCCGCTGGAGCTCGCGGGCGTGCATCTGCATCGCGTTCTTGTGCATGAAGATCTGCCGGAAAAGATTTCACATTAACACGTGTCATGACATTCTCAAAAGAACCTTTAATATTCAGGTTATCCTTAAATAATGGAATACTGGAACAGGTTACGATATTTAGATATCTGGGAGTGGATCTGCTCAGTCAAAATAAACTTTTCAGCGAAATAATATGACAAGCCAACAAAACATCCGTGGTGTCAAGCTGTCCAAGGAGACCATATGGAAGAATAAGTATATGACAGAACAGTACTGTCAGCACAGCAGCAGACTAGCATCTCTTCGGATGTGGACATCTTCCACGATAGTGAGGCTATCCTGAGAAAGCATCTATCTCTTATATAATGTATAAAATTGGTATTTGCTTCTCTTGTTCTTATTGTTTCTGTTTACTTAATTTTTTAAATATGTTGTGTTTATGTTTATTGTTAATATTGTATTTTGTCTTTTTTAAATTTCACAATTTGCATATTCTGTGTTTAAAATTGTTTTTTTTTTGTATTCTATAGTCATAAGCGATTTAATTTAAAAAAAACATCATTACGGAATTCTACACTGTTCACGCTTAAGTTAATAAAAAAACAAAATATCTAACTTACCATTAGAATACCGAATTACGAGTATATACTGGCATGATTAAATACAAATATTAAATGTCGACCATCGGAGAAATCGACGTGCGTGCATGATACGATATAAGGATGTTGAGGAATCAAGAGAAGTATGTCAGAAGAAAATAGTGTGGCAGTTCTTTATTTCTGCCTACCCCTTCAGTCAGAAGGCGTGATGGTTAGTTAGTAAGTTATTTATTTTTTAAGCTTAATTCAAGGTAGTGTGCTGTTTCGACTCGTAAAAACTAATTTTTCATTCGTAGCTCAATATCCAATCGTTTCCAAAAATTGTAGCCATGAAACAAAAACATTTTCAAAACTATTAAAACTTTTAACCCGCAGAAAATTGGAGCTCATGGTTTCAATTTTTAGAGAAATCGTTCTTCTGTTTTAAAAGTATAGCCTTAACGCGCCATTCGATAATTTCTTTCTTCACGACTTCTTTCATCTGACCTGCTTTTCCCCCGCTAACTGCCAGAAGTCACGGAAGAAAATAATTAGAAGAATTCGCAAAAGAAAATCCGACGAAAAATTGATTCAAGATTTTATACAAAAACCATTCATTGCTTTGCTATTTTGTTTAGACTACAAAAGTATTACAGATGCCTTCTAAGTGTATACTCGTATATTATTTAATAATTCCAAATCAGTTTATTTACTTTAAAATCATTACAAATATATTGATAGTTTACGTAATCTATTTGAGAATAGGTAAAATACCAGGAACGCATGAGAGATAGTTAGATATTGTCTTCCTAAAGTATAGAGAGGTATTATACTTTAGGAAGACAAGATACTCCCTAAAGACAAGAGTATTTGTCTTCTGAACGCAATTTCACTAATATGATTTGATCAATGTATAGTCTTTTCCACGTACGTGATATAAAATTTCTTCTTCTTTTTCCCTTTTTGTAGACTCAGGAGTCTGTTATTTCAGGCGGGTCCTCTTGAGATGCTGAACTCCAGCTTTCTCTCCACCGTTTCGGGGGTCTTCCTGGTCGGCGTTGTCCGTTTGGCGTTCCATGGAGAGCTATGTGTGGTATTCTATTTGAGCTCATCCTTTCTACGTGTTCATGCCAGTATCGCCGTCTTTGACGTCCCCATCTGACCACATCTTCGACCTCGCAGATTTCTCGGATTGCTGTATTCCTAACTCGATCACGTAGGGTCTTGCCAGCTATAGCGCGGAGCGTTTTCATCTCGGTTGTCCTGAGCATGCTCTTTGTCTTGACAGTATCTGCCCTCGATTCAATGCCATATGTGAGGATATAAAATTTGTTTCTTTGAAATATGTAAACGTAATTAACTCATATAAAAAAATATATATTTAAATTATTTTTACGCTAGATAGAGTGTCAAATGCAAGTATTATATAATAAGTGAATGCGGTGCGAATGAAAGTGTTATGAACAAAATAATGAATGGGTCGTTAAGATGGTTTGGACACATGGAAAGAATGAGTGAAGACAGAATTGTGAAGAAGGTAAAAGGCGTAAACGGAGCTAAACATATAGGAAGTGTGAGGAAAACGTGGCACGATCAAATCAATCAAATATAAAATGTCGGTCACGTGAGGAGTCGGAGAAATCGACGTGCGTGCATGACAAGATGTAGAGGAATCGAGAGATATACGTCAGGACAGAACAGCGTGGTGGTCCATTTTTTCTGCCTACCGCTCCGGGGAGACGGCGTGATAGTTAGTTAGTTATTTCAATTATTTTTGAAGTACTCGTATTATGAATTTCTAGAGCGTCAATGCCTTAATCTATCAATGATATTGCAATACAATTTGTTATGGCACAAACTTTTGTGAGCCTACTCACTCAGCCATGTTTAAGTAAACTGAAGAAAGGTGAGTACCATCCGAAACATATTTAATTTTGATGTAAGCGTCCGTTTTCTCAGTTTCATTACACTTATTGGTAGTGACATGTTTTACCTTGCAACAATAATAAGAAATATCTATAAATCAGACGTTTTCATTACTGTTATTTATTATAAGTTTTGCATTATTATTTTAAAAAAAGTCGTTTTTTATATTATTTAAATATAATTTTTTTTAAATATTTATCTGATGATTTAAATTTTACTATTATTTAAATTGTATTTAAGAGGGAATTTTTATTGTAATGTTTTACTTATCTGCGAAATACAATAAAATAATACAACACCATTGAAGCTATTATTAGTAATTGTTATAAATTTAGTTTATTACCAACGTATTAGCATTAAGTGTATTTAAAAACACATTTTATCATAATACGTTTCAATGAGAGTCCCCATGGTATTTTAATTTATTTCAATATTGAGGTATAATGTGCTTTACCTGGGGGCGCTTATGTAAAATATATCCAAACAATTGTAAATAAATCAACTTGTTTAATTCAAACTAAAAAACATTTAGTTTCGCTAAGGAATAATATTTTTAAAATATTGCCTCTGTTTGTCATAGTTGAATTAATTAATTCATGCTTCGGAATCGTGGTCGACAATGAAATATCGATAACCGTCTGATATCGCATCACTAGTGCATATATTTCCATACAAATAGATTAGATTAAAAGGGTTGGGGCGTCCCTGGGCGGCGAATCGATATTTATAATCTGGAAAGAAGAATTTTTGTTATCATTTCACCGTGTTTGTTCGGAAACGCGTGTCCCGGTTCGAATATTCCATGCCCAACGTGGGACTGTAAACAAAAAAGGCGGATCGCGTGACAGGGAACATTAAAAAATAAAAGTAGGTACCTACCCGTCCATAAAGTTTAGATTACCGATTGTAACTTTATCTCGTTCCCTAGATATTTTTAAACTTTTGTGTGCGTTCGAAATTCGGGCTGTGGCCATTAGTCTCGGATCGGCAAAATTTGCCATTGTAAAAAAAAACATATTTAAATTCAGTTGGTCCAACATAGGCTCCGGGCTGGTACTCCCGAAAAGACAATATCCGAAAGGAATATATTTTAAATTTTTTTTTTTTGAAATTCAAATTTTGACAGGTCACTGTAGTACCTACCTACTGAATAATATAAATGATTGTAATCAGAAACATATACGGGGTAATGACTGGATGAAAAGCTGCGATAGGGAGTCAGGAAGTATTCCTTTATAAAATGTCGTAAAGCGCTATGTTCCATGACATCAGTAACGTTACTGCCAAGTCTAACACTCTAGCGTTCACGAGTGATCTCTTAGATCCACGAACCCCGGGCAATGTGACCACTGACATTACCATCAATTTCATAGCAAATAGAGAGTGGACGAATGGCCACGAAGGTCGTCGACGACATTGCCCGAATAGCTGAAACGACCTGGATGCGGACGGGACAAGACGGTGACGAGTGGATAAAAACGGAAGAGGCCTGTATCCAGCAGTAGAAGGAAGAAGAAGAAGAAGAAGAAAGTATTATTTACATGAACAAACATGTTAAAAATGCCCCTAGCGGATAGCGCAGCGCTAATGATGTTACCTTGTTCTTAGGCAATTTATCATTCGAGCGTGGAAGGGGTTAATTTTTTATGGCCCGTAATCGATGTGCCGCGAAGGGGTTAAATTAGATTTAAAAATAAAACTCAAAATTACAATGCGTACGATTAGTATCCTAATGCCATCGGACACGCGACGCTAATAGTTAACGTTTTTAAATAATAAACCGAAAGTTGTTGCCAGCCTTAATTTTCAGTATTAAATTAAATTTGATAACGTGAAATGGCGACTTTATGTAAATCCGGCGAATCGAGTATAAAAAAGTACCTACCTATACAATATAATTTTTCCTATTCAGCTTTGACGAAAACACAGGTTTTCTGCTAGATTTTTGATACTACGTCACCTGCAGTGGCGGTACTCCCATTGAATCCCAGAAGCCCGACTTGCGTAAGAAATTTTTTCAAATCAAATCAAATCATCTATTTAGTTTAAGGCATCTATTGAGAACAGGTAAAACATAATAAATATATAATACCAGGAACGCATGAGAGATGGTTCGACATTAGGAATACAAGATACTCTCCAAAGTCAAGAGTATTTGTCTTCTGAATGTACTTTCACGAATATGAAAGACATCGATCTCCGAAGCGATCATGTTCAGCAGTTTGATTACTCTCCCCACCGGCATCACCAGAGGCAGGTTGGTTCTGCATGTTGGGAAATAAAACAGTCTCTGCTGACGCTGTCGAAGATAACCATCCGGAACATAAAGATTGATAGCCTCCAAGATGACGGCATTCTCAAAAAATCCCCTGATAAGTCTGAAGAAATGGGTAAGTGTGCACCCATCCCTTCTTATCTGTAAACTATTGGTCCCCAGCATGCCCAGGAGGAATGCAGTGGGATAAAGCCACGGATAGCTACCAAACTCCCTCATGTAGAGATATCTCAGAAATCTTTTCTGAACCCTCTCTAACATGAGCGAGTATCTCGCCTCGTGGGGACTCCATATCACCGAGCCACACTCGAGCCGGCTCCGGACCAATGAGTTATACAAAATTCGCAAAACATAGGGATTCTTGAAAACTCTACCAGTTCGGAGAATAAATCCCAACATTTTCAGTGCAACTCCACATATTTTTTCGATGTGAGCATGGAAAGTCAGCCTACTTTTATAAACGATACCAAGATCCTTTATCGTTGAAACACGCTTAAGTTGCTGGTTATCCATTGTGTATCTGTAATAAACAGTACGTAATGCTCTCGTAAAAGATAAAATTACGCATTTAGAGATATTGAAATAAATTTGATTGGTTTTACTCCAGCGGACGATATTATTTATATTTTGTATTCAAACCTCTTCTGGCTTTCAAAGGTTGTGGCTATTCCTCTTACGTCTGATGGGAACATTGTTGGAAGGTGATTTGGTGGGTTGTTGGTTTATGCGGGGGCATGATTACTTAGATTTGGGGGTTTTGATTCAAAATTTCTTACGCAAGCCGGGCTTCTGTGCTTCTATGGGAGTACCGCCACTGGTCACCTGAGAGTAAGAAGGTTCCAACTGTCAAAAGTATTGTCATCACAATCAAAACTTGTAATTATATCATTAAATCATTTTCTCTAACTAACTAACTAACCATCACGCCGTCTCCCCGAAGGGGTAGGCAGAAAGAATGGACTGCCACACTTTTCTTTCCTGACATATTTCTCTCGCTTCCTCAACATTCATACATCGTGTCATGCACGCGCGTCGATTTCTCTGACTCCTCACATGGCCGACATTCAAGGATATTTAAGATGGAGAAGACAGCGAAATGGGGATTAGTACGGGCATGTTCAAAGAATGGACACCACCAGACTCCCCTATATTGCGTTGCATAATCAGCCTCATGGGACTCGTCCTAGTGGAAAACCTCCTAAAAGATGGAAGGACAGCTGGGAGTCTACCTCATGGAGGAGCAATACTCTGGAGAACAGACCACGTAGGTCTTCAACAAGGAAGAAGAAGAAGAAGAAGAATAAGATATATAAAAAAAAGGAAACGATAATGTTTATTAATTATAATAAACATATATGTTAAAACACTCTCGAATATTATAAGAATGAAAACATCTGTTTTCTGTGATAAAATTCTTATTGTAATTTATGGAAATGACAAGATTTGACTGTTTAAGGCATTATCAAATGTCCACTTTCATAATGTCTTAGACAGGCGAAATATGACATTCTCATGAATTATAATAAAAACTTCTATAAAACAGACGTTTTCATTTGCATTAATTATTAAATATGAAGTCTTATATCTTTATTCAAGAAACAATAATAATTATTGCTATACGAGTATATTCTGAAAAATTAGAAATTATAATATTCACATTTATAAGGTTTTCGAAACAAGAGCAAAAGAAGCATATAAAAAAAGGTGTCGAAAAGTTAAATGGCGATAGCTGTTACGTTAAAAAAACCGGAAGTTCATTATTATCCAATAAAAAAGGCGCTTTGTGATATTAAGCAATCAAAAAAGTCGTTGGGGAGAAAAAGCGTGTCAAAAAAAAGAAGAAAAAAATGGTCACAGGGGTTGAGGGGTAGGAAATGTTATTACAGCTACTGAAGCGGCAAATGGGAAATTTGTCGCGTGTCTTAAAGGGTTAAGGCAATTCGTAATATTAAACAAATATTTGAGGATTTTAACTCTTTCATTCAAACTTTGTTATTTTTTGTATCAATTAAATAAAAAATGTTTTGTCTTTTTCATCTTTATATACTTTGTATATACAACACTAACTTTAAACATTTTTTTAATTACATATCAGACATGTGTCGGACAACCGGTCCTTCCTTAGTGATATTATAAAATAACGTATTTAAAATATTATAAAAAGTGATAAAAAATTTATTGTGATTTATGGGAATGACTGTCTAAGGCATTATCAAAAATCCACTTTGATAATGCCTTAGACAGGCGAAATATGTCATTCTCAAAAAAAAATATAATATTTTAAATATATATCTTTATAATATCACTGAGGAAGGACCGGTTATCCGAAACATGTCTGATATGTAATTTTTTTTTAAAGTTAGTGTTGTATATACAAAATACATAAAAAAGAAAAAGACAAATTAAAGTATGGCGTATATGTATGACAATTTTTTTAATAACAAAACTAAGAACACATTGAATATTTCAACACGATCATGATTCATGTTTTAAAAGTGTTTAACCCTAAAGAGATTTATCACGCGGCAATTTGTCTGAAATTAATCAGAAAAAAGTCAATGTAAACATTTAAAAACGAGTCGGTGCTAACAGCGGACGTGAAAAAAATACATAATAAACGTTTTAAAAACATGGAAGCAGATTTTTTTATGAATGGGGAAGGAAATGCGGTTAGCAAACCCGTTATACCCTAATGAATACGTAAAAAGTTCTAATTTTACCCCTCGGGGCTTTTTTTACCCCGTTTTTTGTAATCGCATCGTGAAGGGTTAATCTTTTTTTTGTACGAGTATATCGTTTATTATTCATTGCTCGTTTAGTGTTTAAGGTTACGTGATCAATCAACGTTTTATTTTATATATAATATTAATACTACAATATAATCTAATTAAAAATAATGAAGAATATTATTATTAGACACGTTATTGAGGTTTAATTTTGTTTTAGTAACTAACTAACTAACTAACCATCACGCCGTCTCCCCGAAGGGGTAGGCAGAATGAATGGACTGCCACACTTTTCTTTCCTGACATATTTCTCTCGCTTCCTCAACATTCATACATCGTGTCATGCACGCGCGTCGATTTCTCTGACTCCTCACGTGGCTGACATTCAATATTTTAAAATCTTTATAACATACGAGTATGTCAGACTCCTCACATGGCCAAAATTGAATATTTGATTTATTTGATCGTGCCACGTTCTCCTCGGTCTTCCTCTATTTCTGGTTCCATTTACATCATTAACATATAATTTTTTTACCATTCTTTCTTCATTCATTCTTTCCATACGTCCAAACCATCTTAATGATCCTTTCATTATTTTGTTCATGACACCATCATTCACACCGCATTCACTTCTTTTATGTTCACTTCTTTTTTGTTTTACTATTTCCTCTTTAAATTAAAAAAATATGTATTTTGGCTAAATTAATTAAAAGTATATGTTTAAGATATAAATGGAACTAGAAACAGATGAAGATCGAGGAAAACGTGGCAATATATAATAAATCAAATATTGAATGTCGGCCACGTGAGGAGTCAATGCAATCGACGCGCGTACATGACACGATGTATGCGAAGCGAGTGAAATATGTCAGGAAAGAAAAGTGTGGCAGTTCGTTATTTCTTGCTACCCTCTTGGGGAGACGGCGTGATGGTTTGTTAGTTAGTTTCTAAATAAATATTTTCAGTAATTTCTTATAAATTTTAAACAATACATACGCTATATTTATTGTTTCTTGAACAATGATGTTTAACTCCATATTAAATAATTAACATAAATAAAAACGTCTATCTTCTAAGAGTTTTATTAAGTTTTATATGGAATGACATGTTTCGCCCTTCTAAGGCATTATCAAATACCTTAGAAGGGCGAAACATGTGTAAGGCATTTGATAATGCCTTAGAAGGGTAAAACATGTCTAAGGCATTTGATAATGCCCTCAAAGGGCGAAACGTGTATAGTGCTATAATGTTATATTCCTTTATTTTTATTATTATTATAATATTTTTGTCAATTTTTATTCTATAACCTTAGTTAGTTTTATCTTGATTTTAGTTTAGTTAAATCTCGTTTCATAAGTCTATAATGTTAACTCTGTTAATTCATTTATATTTGTGGTAACATGGAATTGGCCTTATTTGAGTACTTCTTTGTGTATTTTTCTATGTATACTTATTCGCTGTTTGTTACCATAAAATAAATAAATAAATAAATAAATGTCATTCCATATAAAACTTAATAAAACCCCTAGAAGATAGACGTTTTTATTTATATTCATTATTCAATATGGAGTTTAACATCATTCTTCAAGAAACAATAAATAATCAACTCTAACATTTGATAATAATAAATATAAATTTAAATATAATAATCATGATTATAATAAAACAATTACAAAACAGAGAATTTTATTCGTTTTAATTGCACATGCTTGTTGTTAATATATTTTTCCTTGTTGCAAATAAGCTCGAACGTTTATTCAACGCTGATTTTTGTAATTAATTATAATCTTAATAACATAGTTAATATTATAAATTATAATTTATATGAGAAGCAAATCATTTAATAACACGTTCGACTAAAAATCATACAGGTGTGTTGAAAAAATATGTTTGCATAAGTTAATTTTATTTACAGACCGGATAATTGAGTATAAAACTTGAATTAATATATGCATGGAAAAATTAAGATTAATTTGAACATAAGGCGAAGATTCAGTTTCCCACACTTTGAAAAAATCACTTCTAAAGGATAAAAAATTATATAAAATTTTGATTTTATACGCGACAAGATAATTATAAATATTTTTATTATAAATATTTTATTTTATGGTAAATGCAAATGTGTGATAATAATAATAATAATTGTTATTATTATAATAATATTAATGATAATATGCTAAATAATGAAAACTAAAATTAAATAACTTAGCTTTTTGTATCACAATTGTATTTATTTTACGCGATAGCTGTTTCATCAACCAATGTTGACATCATCAGGTGTTAAAATAATATATCAAATGTCAAATTTTCGTGATTTTTCGAATCTTTATGTGTATTTGTTCCTATGTCAATTTGAATAATTTCTTTGATTTATAATTTGGAAGTTCTTGCTGAAATTGAATTAGGTACCTAAATATTTTAATTTAAAGAATGGTTAGTTACAATTTACAGGAGAAAATATTAAAGGTGGAAAATATAATAATAATGAAACAATAATTAGAAGAAAAAATTACACATGGTATACTGTCAAAAACGATGAAACATGATAAATTAAAAACTACAAACAATAACAGGAAGTAGATTACATAAATAGGAAAGGTGACAAAAGTTGAAGGTAGTATTATTATTTTTTAGCTAGATTGTACAGGGAAAAGTTTTTAATGTAGGTACTGTATACTATTGGGAAATAATAAGGAATTTGGTTATTTATAACATTAAGTCTACATTTTTTGGCCTTTAAAATTAAAAAAAAATCTGATTTCTCTAATTTTTGAGGATTATTTGCTACATGTAAAAATTTTATGTTTTTGGTCTCGAAATGATGGTCAAAATTCACGCAATGGTTGGCCATTTCCGAAAAGATGTTTCTGTTTTTTGTAAGAAATTTTGTGTTCGTATAACCTCTTCAAAAATGATCAACCCGTCTTTCCAATATACATGGCATCACAGTCAAACGGCCAAAACAATAGACTATTTAAAAAAAAAAATTCTTTAATATAATTTATTTAGTGTTTAACGTCGACCGGTTTCGGCAGCTTGCTGCCATCTTCTGGTAAAATATGCTAACTTTTAAAGCGCCGGTTTGTAATGTAATCACCTCACTAATACCTGTCTTAAGTAAAGTCATTGTTTTTTTTTTCATTATTAAATATATAACATTTTTAATGTGGACTTTAATTCCATTGTTCAAGCGACGTAAATAAACTAATTGTTGTTCAATTGAGCACGAGTTACGGCGTTGTCCAATTGAGCATTCCGTGTGTATGAGACATCGCATAATCTGTGTGTGTATTTGTTCGTATTACGTATTAAGAGACCATGTCCTGCGCAATAAAAAAGTTCATTGAACGCATTTTTATCTTTGTTAGTTGTTTATTTAGTCGCCATATCTGCCTTCATGATGTATGTCCGCTTATAATAATACGCACGTACTGGTGTGCACTTCCCTGGGATTGTCAAACTTTTCATAAGCGGGCACCCCTTGATTAAAAAACACATATTTTGTATAACATCTAAAAATATTTTATATTCTAAATTTTATTTGATTGAACTAACTTATTAACCATCACGCCGCTTCCCCGGAAGGGTAGGCAGATATGATAAACCGCCAAACTCTTCTTTTTTTTTCTCGTATACAACAGGTTGTTTGAACCCAATTACTGTATGTTTCTTCGACCCTACGGCCCATATGTAGCATTAGCCTCCAGTATTCTTCGCCTTCAACTCCTCCTGTCCTCCGCTTCGACCCTCCAATCTGACACCCGTAACAATTTCGCCCCATCTCCCATATTGATTCTCATGACATGTGATAGGTAGCCAATATTAGCTATAGTAATTTTATTGTCACGTGAATTCTACACCAGACCAAAGACAGTGTGACAATGTCACTGCCATTGCCGGGATTTGAACCCGGGACCTTCGGCATAAAAGTCAGAGCTCTTACCACTCTGCCACGAAGGTCGTCAATTCGACTATTCTGACATGATGACTATCCAGTGATGGAAGTGTGATTGTCACACTGTCTTTAGTCTGGTGCAGAATTCACGTGACAATAAAATGACGGTAGCTACCTAGAATATGGGAATCACATGAGAATCAATATATTAGCTAGAAAAAATAAATTTGATTCAAACAATCTCTTGTATAGAAAAATAACTTTTGCACCTCTTCTTCATTCACACATCGAGATGTGCACTCTCAAGAATTACAATAAAATGAGTGAAAATTATCGGTCACGTGAGGAGTCGGAGAAATCGACGTGCGTGCATGACACGATATATTAAATGTTGAGGAAGCGAGAGGCGTATGACCGGAAAGAACTGTGTGGCGCTCCATTCTTTCTGCCAATCTTTTCAGGGAGATGGCGTGATGGTTAGTTATTATTATTTTATTTTTATTTTATACGATGATGTATTTTTCAATAGTATATTAAAAAATGTGAACATATTTAGAAGCCAGGGTCATTGCACCTACTTATAAGTAACTTGTTATATTCTTGATTACGCTTATATATGATCGAATGTCCTGGAATACTTATGTTAAACCGTTTGCCGATAAAAATAAATACACATTGAAGAAATGTAATTATGTTTTATAATGAAAAAAATATTAATTAATATTTCGTTTTCTTACACTTGATCTTCATCTAATGCCAACCGGTTTCGTCAGCTTACAGCCTAGAAATAACGGTTCTAAATGTTTAAGATGAACTTATTCCATTACGTAAAAAAATTTACTAAAATTTCGTTTTCGGTTTGTTTCAGATTATTTAATTTAAAATATTTTTTTCTGTTTTAGACTGATCAGATAAGGTCTTATTTACATTAGAATTTATTTTTTAGTATGGTAATAACATATTTATTGTGTTAACAACAAAGTCATTTTTTAATGTTTAAAATAATATTTTGAAATATAGAAAGGTTAGTTCAGGATGAAAAATATAAACTTTTTATGTTTGAAAATGTCCCATCATGGATAAAATTAAAAAAAGATCCCTGAAATGGTTTGGACATATGGAACGAATAAATGAGAGTAGAATGGTTAAAAAGTTGTACATAAGCAGCGTGAGTGGAAAAAGAAGACGAGGACGACCGAGGAAAACATGGCATGACCAAATTAATCAATTACTAAAAGGCGGCCACATTCGAAGTCGGAATAATCAACGTGCGTGCATGGTACGATGTATGAATGTAGAGTAAGCCCGAGAGGTATACCAGGACAGAGCATTGTGGCGATCCATCCTCTCTGCCTACCCCTCCGGGGAAATGGCGTGATGGTTAGTTAGTTTATGTCCCATATTCATATTTTGAAAAATTAAATTTGATTGGTAATAAGATAGCTTACTTATTTATTATGAAAATTACATGTACGCCTTTCTAAGACATTAAACATTTGACATGCCCTTGCAAGGTGAAAAATGTAATCCTTATAAAACATAATTAAGTATGCAATGTTTCTTGTAAAATGATGTTCACATGATGTAAATAATTAATAAGAATGAAAACGTACTTTAATAATTTTTCAAATATGTATCACATTTGATAAAGCCTTAGCAAGGTGAAATATGCCATTACCATAAAATATAAAAAAAATATTGTATTTGGAGTTTTACATGATTTCCTAAAGGAACTATAAATAAAATAACAACGTTTGTTATGTAATGTTAATTAATACGAAACAAGATGTCTGTTTTCTAGAAGTTTTGTTATATTTTATTTGAAGGCCACGTTTCGTCTATCTAAGGCATTACCAAATGTCATTCCCAGGACATTTGATTATGCTTTAGACAGGCGAAACCTGTCATTCATGTAAAATATAATAAAACTTCTGGAATACAGATATTTCTATTTGTATTGAATATAATTTGGTTACGTAAAATAACAAACAAAACAAAATGGTGTTGAAGAAGTTTCCACCAGAAGATGGCAGCGAGCTGCCGAAACCTGTCGAAAACACAAACGTTAGTGGATTTTAACTAAATATACATTTTAAAAAGATTTTTTACATTTTATTTTATTTTCAGTGGATAACGCGGAATAAAAATTAAATAAACCCAAATGATGTGATCGCCCAGCTGACGACAAGTGCACCATCTAAAAGAACATTATGTGTTAAATTATTTTTATTTGTTATTTTATTTTATATCATTGTATTTTAAATATTTTTGTTTTTAAATTTAAAATGTAGACGTTGAACGATCGAAGTGTGCGCGGAAGATGCCTATTGATGGCGATAAGGTTCGCAACCCATCACACCGCGTCTCTCGCGGAGGCGAAAAGAGGAGAATGGAGTGCCTCATTGATTAAAGTGTGGCAGTCCATTCTTTCTGCCTACTCTTCGGGGAGACAGCGTGATGGTTAGTTAGTTAGTTAGTTTAGTTTTTATTTTGTTTTCATTATTTATAAAATAAAACAAGATGTTATGTTAGGTAAGGTTAGGTTAAGTATCTAATAACCTGCACGACTAATCTTATCACACGCGTTTCGAGCAGCGACATATAAATCTCACCTATGCAGTATGGCTGGAGTGCAATATCGACATATGTAAAAAATATATACAAATGTAAATAAGAATTGTCGGTTAGTGACTCGAATCGCAATGACTGTCCGTGAACTGGCGTTTATAATAATATTGCAGACGTGCAAGGTTTTTTCTGTGCCTGGTATATGCTGCCGTCACAATGTATGCACTTTTATAGGTCGCGCGGAAGTCAAGGGAAAAGATAACATATTTATCGTTTTTTTCTGTGACGCTTCAAGCTAAGTAATCCTTAAACTATAGAAGACGGAAAAAATCTTTAAACAGTAGTAAAATTAATTATAAATTATTAAAAAAACTTTTTACGTTATTAAAGCGCGAGCCAAATCGATGTAAAGGGCAAATAAAAAATAATATCAAATGAAATATACATAGAACCCAGTGGCGGTACGTCCATACAAGCCGAGAAGCCGGGCTTGCCTAAAAAAATCTACATTAAAACGAGGTTTTTTCGCGCTTGAGCCGTCTACGAATAAAATAATATTTAGAATTTCGCGCGAGGGCATTAAAGCGATTTAATTCGTTGAGTTGGAAATGACTCCGCCGACATTCGCAGAAATGACCTACGTGTATGTTTTGTTTTACTCATACGCGCCATATTTTATTTCACTCATATGTACTGTATGTGAGACGCCCGCGAAATCGCCTATGTGCATATGCCATGTTTTGTTTCATGTTTTCGATGGGCTTCATATCGGGCTTGTAAAATGTAAAAGAGTCTTTGTCGCACTTGTGTATTTTTGGCTTGTAATCAAAATAGCTAGGTGCATATATACCAGAAGGTATCTATAATTTTTGTATGGATTTGAAGCCGGGCTTTATCACTCTGAAGTATGTCATACAACGAGTCATACACGCACTTCCGACTTCTTAAATGAGAAACCTTTAAAATTTGTTTAATTTGGTCATGGCATGTTTTCATCGGTCTACCTCAACTCCGTATTCCATATAATTAATATCAATTTAATATTTATTGTTTCTTGAATGTGCTAACGACGTAATTGGAACTTGAAATAGAGGAAGATCGGAGAAAACGTGACACGATCAAATAAATCAAATATTAAATGTCGGCCACGTGACGTGTCGGAGACATCGACGTGCGTGCATTTTACGATGTGTTAATGTTGAGGATTCGAGAGAAGTATGTAGAAAAAATAGTTTGTCAGTTTATTCTGTCTGTCTACCCCTTCGGGGAGACGGCGTGATGGAGAGAAGGCTGGTCGTCTTCATCACAGAAAGAAAGTTGATATCCTGCATAAACAGATCTCATGATCTACAATCAGAAGAAGAAAAAAAAGAAGAGAACTTCTGTTTTAAGACCAGTTTTTTTATTCTATAATGCTGAGGTAAAGTGAAACATGTAATTCCTATAAGTAAAAAGTATGTAATTAATCTAAATCTCGCCTGTCTAAAGCATTATCGTATGTCAATTGATAATGCCTCGCGAAAGACATTTGATAATGACTAAGACAGGCGAAATATGTCATTCTCATAAAATAAAATAAAACCTCTAGAAAACAGACGTTTTCATTCGTATTTATAATTTAATATGGAGTTTTATATCATTGTTAAAGAAGCAATAAATAAATTGATGACGAAATTTGCCGATTTTTTTTTATAATGCTCTTGTAAGACAATGGAAGCTAGACTTCTCTGAGATTTTGATGAGGCTGATTATAAAAAAAATGGTACAGGACTATCTGTGCAGCAACATGCATTCGCTTTAGTTATGCAAATTACAATGTGTATACAATTGCAACGAGCACCAAATGAATTAATTTTTATTGAACTTGATTACCATTTCCTCGATGGAAGGAAAGTAAAATTTCATATGTAAAAACCCAACAACAATCACGCCGTATCCCCGAAGGGATAAACTGATAATTCTGATCCTCTTAAATTTTAACTAACTAAACTAACGAACTAACCAACACGCCGTCTCGCCGAAGGGGTTGGCAGAAATAATGAACTGCCACACTTTTCTCTCCTGACATATTTCTCAATTCGCTTCCTCAACATTCATACATCGTGTCATGCACGCGCGTCTAGTTCTCTTACTCCTCATATGGCCGACATTCAATATTTGATTTATTCGATCGTAACACGTTTTGCTCGGTCTTTCTCTATTTCTGGTTCCATTTATATCGTTAACATATAATTTTTTACCATTCTTTCTTCATTCATTCTTTCCATATGTCCCAACCATCTTAATGATCCTTTCATAATTTTGTTCATAACATAACCATCATTCGCACCGCATTCACTTCTTATATTTTCATTCGACACTCTATCATACACAGAGTATCCACATATTCAGCTAAGAGATCTCATTTCTACTGCAAAATATATATTCGTCGGTATCATTTTATTATTCATTTTAGGCTTGCCTTGTATAATAGTAATGTAAATATTTCTTTTCTAATTCTGATTTAAAAAAAAAGGTTTTATTCATGTGGTGCTCCTGTAAATTTGGAAATATTTCTTGTATAAGTGAATTGTTTTCGTCAATTTGGTTGTTGCCGCAATTTATAATAGTTATTTGTGACACAAAATACGTTTTCACTCTTCTGATGTTAAAATAATACAAGTTTTTTCGTTTATAAAAATAATTTTGACAGGTGTAAAAATAAATTTTTGGTTTGTTCCAATGACAATTTGAATAAATTCTTCAATCAAATTTTCAAGTTTTTGCTGGTGTTGGATTGTTTTAAGTGCCTAATTAAAATGAAAACAGTGGAATAAAAAAATAAATAAACACAAATGTCCGGATCGTCCAGCTGACGACAAGTGCACCATCTAAAAGAACATTATGTGTTAAATTATTTTTATGTGTTATTTTATTTTATATCATGGTATTTTATATAATTTGTTTGATTTATTATGTAGACGTTGAATGATCGAAATGTGCGCGGGAGATGCCTATTGGTGGCGATGAGGTTCGCAACCCATCACACCGCGTCTCTCGCGTTGGCGAAAAGAGAAGGATAGAGTGCAGCATCGATTAAAGTGTTGCAGTCCATTCTTTCTGTCTACCCTTTCGGGGAAACGGCGTGATGGTTAGTTAGTTTTAGTTAAATATTTTTTCAATTATGTATAAAAACTAACTAACCACCACGCCGTGTCTCCGAAGAGGTAGGCAGAAAAATGGACCCCCCCATATTTATTTCCTGACATAATTTGCTTCCTCAACATTCATACATCGTGTCATGCACGCACGTATATTTCTCCAACTCTTCACATGTGAAATTTTTATTTTATTTTTATTATTATCATTATATTTATATTTATGACTAAAAAATATATATAATGACAAATGTGAAATCTATTACTTTCCTCTTTACTGGTATGTCACGTGACCGTTGAGATGGATCCCACGTTAATTCTTGAATAGCTGCCGATTCTTAATAAATAATTATAATTTATTCAAAGCACACAAATACGCACCTGGAGTTCTAGGAGATGAAGGAAAAATACTAAGAATACATATCACATTTGAGATTTTTAATCATGTAGAATGATTATGGTGGATTTTAGATTCTCACGGTAGCAAAACGTGTATCGTATTTGTAAGACAATTTGATCAGAATATTTGATGTTCAAAAGTTATTTTAAACTATCAGTCATCTAATATTTATCTTCTTCTTCTTCTTCTTTTGATAGATCTGACGATCTGTGACACAGAAATCATATCTCGTCGGATGATGAGATCCAGCTGTCCCTCCATCTCTTAGGCGGTCTTCCAGGTGGGCGGTGTCCGGAAGGGATTTCATAGGCGGCTGTATACGCGAGTCTGTCACCATTCATTCGGGCTACATGGTCCCTCCAGTATCTTCTTCTGGATCTACTCCACTGAACGATATCCTCTATTTCGCAGGTTTTCCTTATGTCTGCGTTGCGGACACGATCTCGGAGGGTTTTTCCAGTAATTGATCTTAGGACCTTCATCTCCGATGTTCAAAGTAGTCCCTTGGTTCGCACAGTGTCAGCCCGCGTCTCTACAGCGTACGTCATGATGGGTCGCACGCATGTTTTGTATATTCTGATCTTGCTGTCGATACGCATGTGCTTGTTTTTCCAGACTAGATTCTTCCGCATGTGCTTGTTTTTCCAGACTAGATTCTTCCTAATATTTATAATTGTTATTAATAAGATCTCTTAGACGAATGTGTGAAAATTTTTGAGAAGTAAATGCGGTGCGATTGGTATTGTAAAGAAAGTAATGAAAGGATCATTTATATGATTTGGATACATGTAAAGAATGAATAAATAAAAAAAATTAAAACATGTATATGTTAACGATTTAAATGGAACTAGAAATAGGGGAAGACTGAGGAAAACGTGACACGATGAAACAAATTAAATATAAAATGACGGCCACAAATGATCGACGTGCATTCATTGATGTTGAGAAAGTGACAGTAGTGTGCCAGGAAAGAAAAATGTCATCCCCTTCGGAGAGACGGCGTGATGGTTAGTTAGTTAGTTTTTATAAAAAATGAACTTCTATCAAGAAATTTCTGTGACATTATTAGATTCTCATACTATTTAACTATGTTGAACAAATAATTTTATACGAAATATTATCTAAAAGCGGCTTTAAAACCTACCATAAAAATATATAGGTAGTTAAAGCTCCAACTTGTTGAGAATTTCTCTAGGAACTGAACTCATTTATGATAAATCTTGTATTGTGATTTTCTATCCTTAACACGTAACTACTGCGAATAAATTGTACAGCCAATTGCTCGCAGAATTTTAATTATTTTTGTATTTAAAAAAGTAATGTAGTCTGTGCTCAGATCAATTATTTATAAGAAACGCGTCTTTAACCCTCCCTTCCCTGTGATGGGTATCTTCTACACGTTGCTTCTAATGACCATCAATATTTCTATACATTTAATAAATACAAGATTAAGATTTTAGGTATTCCGCCATAATTTATTTACGCATTGATTAAAAAAATAAGATTAATAATAATCAAAATTTATTGGGTACAACGAAGGCATTTTGTGAACATCGGAAACAAAATTCGTAGCGCTGAGTGCGCGACACTATATTCGCATCTCACTCTTACATACCATACTTCACTATGGAAGCGCGAGGAACTCAATGTTCTCACTGCCCGCAAGTAGCTCTCGGGCTTGCAACCAGAGTGGACCTATGCCCGTCCCGTGAGCGTTTCCAGATGTTTTTTTTAAATGTTTTTTTAGCAAATAAATCTCAATTATTATAATTTTTGACTTCAATTATAATTAATTAAGAGGATTAGCTATGAATGTTATTATTTTTCCAATTTAAAATCGCTAATTTTTGAATGGGTACTAACTACCCAACACAGTAACGCGCGTTTTTATTTTAGCACCGTAAGGGAAAGGTTAGGGTTCAATGAACTGTCAGAATGCATAGGATATTATAATATTTAGGGCTAATATAAAATTTAAATTTGCACCTGATAATGCCAACATCGGTAGGCAATACAGCTGTCGCGAAAATTAATAAAAAATGTGATAATATGGTACAGCGTTTTCAATTTTAACAGTTAATAATGTTGAAGTATCACCGTATTTCGGCCAAAACAATGAACTATTTACCATAAAATAAAATTTAATAAACAATTTTATTACATTATTTATATGATGAACTTTGTCGCGACAGCTGTTTCGCCAATCTATATTGGCATCATCAGGTGTTACAAACAAATTCAAATTTTTATTTTTACTTGCAACGTTTTGCGAGATCCGCGTGTGGTTAATTTTTATTTGTGACATAACCATGACCCCCGTTTTGTATCTCATGCATACGAATCGCATCGGGTATTGCTCCTATTAAACTTTAAAAGCGATTCTCAGCACAAGGCGAGTACCCCAGACAGCGTATTATACAGTGTCCCAGGTCAGTTTTGCATAACGTCGGGCGGCGCGACTTATTTACAGATTTAAAAATATCATCACGTAAACATACTTTCGAAAAAAAAAAAACTTCATATAATTGAAATGATTGCAATTATTATTGAATATTGCAATTGCAAATAATGAATGAGGAAAATATAAAATCGTAATTATACCTGTGGACATATTGAGCGCATGGGTGAAGAAAGAATGGTTAAAAAAGTATACGTTAACGATGTAAATGGAGTACGGAGTCGAGGCAGACCGAGGAAAACGTATGATCAAATTAATCAAATTTTAAAGGTTGGTCATGTCAGAAGCCGAAAGAATCGTGGAGGAAGCTAGAGAGGTGTGCCAGGATAGAGTAGTGTGGCGGTCCATTCTCTCTGCCTACCCCTGCGGTGAAACGGCGTGGTGGTTTGCTGATGTTGTTGCATCGTTTTTGCAATTAGTTTCGAAAGAATATAATGAAATCAAATAAAAAAAAAACTAATTTTAATAGTGCTATTAAGAATTAATATTTATACCATTATTATTTTCAAATAGTCCATTGTATTGGGCGAAACACTATGTTACTTCAACATTATTACTGTTAGAATTTAAAACACTGTTATAATATCACAATTTATTTTTTATACACTGATAGTGTCGCGACAGCTGTTTCGCCAACCGATGTTGGCATCATCAGGTGTTACAATAAACAATTATTATTTTTTTATTATAACTATTAACTATTATTTATTATTAAAACTATTATTGTTTATTGTAACACCTGAGGATGCCAACATCGTTTGGCGAAACAGCTGTCGCGACATTTTCAGTGTATAAAAAGAAATTGTGATTAACAGTTATTATTTTCACCTTACTATAATAAAACCGAGATCTCTTAGACGAATGTGTGAAATCTGTGTTTGCTGGCGAATGTAGAATGAAAATATAATAAATGCGTGTAAAAAAATAATGAAATGATCATTATGACACATGGAAAGAATGAATGAAGAAAGAATGATAAAAAAATGTATATGTTGACGATGTAAATGAAACAAGAAATAGAGGAAGACTGAGGAAAACATGACACGATCAAATAAATCAAATATTAAATGTCGGAGAAAGCAAGATAAGTATGTCAGGAAAGAAAATTGTGGCAGTCCATTCTTTCTGCCTACTACTTCGGGGAGACGGCGTGATAATTAGTTAGTTATTTAAAAATTCAATTTTTTTCTTCTAAAATTAATTGTGTGGCATTTTAGCACCAAGACTGATATTGTCACTGTTTTTATTTTGAATCGAGCACTAGCGATATGCTAAAATCACTTCGAACAAAGCGCACTCCGTTTATTCATCCTAAGTTTGTCACGGTCAAGGAAGATAAACAGAGAAATGCACAATGACATTATGCTGATAACGAGAAGAAAACAGCGAGAAGTGACAATGAATAAATGCATGGCCCTATTGCCTTTTAATGTAGAGGCGAGAGGCCTGTTCGTGAACTCGGAAAGTATAAATTTGAATAAAATATTCTCATTACTCTACTGTCGGACCAGATTGAAGAACCCAGGAAATGCACTTTGTTAGTCTTTCTAAAAAATATCAAAGTAAATAATTATTTTACCTTTCAAATTTAATTGTATCTCCATAGAGACGAAGACGCAAACTGAATATGGATGATCAAGGTGTTTACAGGACTTATGACCTGTCATTGGTTGGGTTAAGCGCACGCTTTATGTAATTACAACATTCCCCATTCCACCTTTGTTATGATCATGCATGGCAAATTTTTTTTGGAAGACGTACTCGTATACTCGTATATACTTCAAAATCCATACCTATCTTCACGTGTCAGTTTCAATTATCCATCTATGTAGGTTTGGTCATAAGTCCTGTAAACACCTTGATCATCCATATTCAGTTTGCGTCTTCGTCTCTATGGAGATACAATTAAATTTGAATTGACCACCCTTTGGTGAAAATCCAGAATTTCGTATACAAGTATAAGTATACATTCACAAAAATATTTATTTTACCTTTCTTCTATGTTCGCCATATTTTGTGTTGTAGATGTTTCATTTGTCTTTTTCTTTTTTATATACTTTGTATATACAACACTAACATTTAAAAACTATGTGTATTTAGACCCGCGCTTTATACAAACAATAATTTAGATAAATTAATAAAAAATAATAAAGACAAGAAAAATATATTTTCTCAATCGGGGATTTATAAACTGAAATGTAATGATTTCTCATCTTTTTATATAGGTAAAACAAGGGGTTATTTTAAATTAAGAATAAAAGAGCACATAAAATGTCTCTCTAAATCGACGAGCATGACACGACGTATTGAGGAAACGAAAGAAGTATGTTAGGAAAGAAAAATGTGGCGTTTCATTCATTCTGCTTACCCTTTCAGAGAGACTGAGTGATAGTTAGTTATTTAATTTTTAAAATACTGAATATTAATTATTATAACTGGTTTCAGATGCCGATACTTAAATCTTCAAGTATTAAAATGTATTAAATTTATTACTAACATCGTAAGATAACATATATAATTTTCAACATATAGTGGTTCAAGAATTTCTGTTTATATTTTTATTTATTTTTGTAAATAAAACTTTTAAAATATATATGCTGAACACAAATCAAAAAAATAACAAAATTGTAAGACGCATGTATACTCGTACATCGAATGAAGGAAAATGAATAATGTATATTCTAATGGCGTGATTAACATTGACAAGTTTCGCCTTACAAGGGTATTCTCAAAACCATTTTTATTTCAAAATAATCCATTAATTTTTCATAAGAAAGCCAGTCAATTTCAGTTACATATCAATTGAAAATGTAGTCATGAATATAGAAACAGTAAAATATCATTAGTAGAATATTGTGTGATGTAATTTAGGGTAATAAAATAACAATATTTTTTTAAAAACATTGTATTTTCACAACATGTTTTTGCACTTTTACAAACATGTTTTGGGCCACGGACGCCCTACCTCACCTAAAAACATGTTTGAGAAAAGTTCAAAAAAGTATTGTGAAAATTTAATATTTTCAAAAAAATATTATTCAAATGTGAATCCACAACACAAAGTGATGGCGAATATAAAATAAACAATTATGTATTTGAATGAAAATGAAAAAAAAAGTTTTAAAACCATTTTTTAACTTGTGACCGGTTTCACTCCAAGCGGAGCTTCATCAAGGTAATAAAACAAACAAAAACTTTTATTTGACTGATAAAGCTGACCCTTAATAAAATGGTTTCAAAACAAAATAGTGTCGCTTTTCATTTATTTCTATAAATGTCACACCACCAATGAATTGCAAGAAAATAAAACAATTTGGGTTTATATTTACAATATGTTTTGTTGATGAAAATAAATTTCGCATTAAAACTTTGTTTCTTTAAAAAATTACTGACCAGTTTCGCTTGAGACTGAGCTTTATCAGGTGGTCATTACATAGCGATTAGAGTATTGTATTTAAAAGCGTATGAATTTTCAATCATGTAAAAATGTGCATACCCATGTAAAATAAAATATATGTATTTGAAAATCAGTTAAAAATATTTTGAATTACTCACCAATTCCATATGTTCAAATTAACTTCACTTTTCATTTTCATTAGTGTACTGAACTTTTCCTGTCACCACAACTTTAGTGAAGGAATAAAATTTACGCTAATAAATATTTACTTCACTTTAAATTTTTTATATTTTATTTTAGGTTATCGTTCAACATTTATAAAAATACTTTACAAATTATTTAATTGAATATATGCGTTTAATTAATATGACGCATTGTTTTGACACATTATTTTTAGGTTAGACTTTTGACACACTGAGTTCGTTGAACACTTGACGGGAATGACAGCTGTCAAAAATCTTTTAAAATTCGAATGGTGTTCTGTATTCCATTTTCAAAAATCCCGGGCGGTTCGGCCATTGGCGAATTTCAAAAATTTAAAAATAGTACGTGTACGCTATTCGCGGAGGGATTTTTTCAAATGTCGAACGATGGAAAAAATACGTTTAGAGCCGGTCGCCGGCGGTAGTGGGAGAAAAAGCGAGGTTAAAAGGGACACGCTTATGCGAGGGCCATCAGAGAGAAAGCGATGGCATGCGAAAAAGGCGAGACGCAATGTATGTAATTCAGTTGGCGGGAAGAATGCAATAATATTGCGCGTATGGATTATATGTGCTTTTTGTATAGTCTGGAAAAATAACGAAATTCGAATTAAATTAAAAAAAAATATTATTTACAACGAGTTTTTTTTAAATTGTGAAAAAACACTTAGTAAGAACTAACTAACTAAATAACTAACCATCACGCCGTCTCCCCGAAGGGGTAGGCAGAAACAATGGACTGCCATACTTTTCTTTCCTGACATATTTCTCAATTCGCTTCCTCAACATTCATACATCGTGTCATGCACGCGCGTCGATTTCTCTGACTCCTCACATGGCCGTCATTCAATATTTGATTTATGTGATCGTGCCACGTTTTTCTCGGTCTTCCTCTATTTCTGGTTCCATTTACATAATTAACATATAATTTTTTTACCATTCTTTCTTCATTCATTCTTTCCATATGTCCAAACCATCTTAATAATCCTTTCATTATTTTGTTCATGACACCATCATTCGCACCGCATTCATTTTTTATATTTTCATTCGACACTCTATCGTACACTATATATCTACCTGCGATACTTAAATATCATAAAGTATAACCATTATTATAATATAAATATAGGGTACTGAAAATGATGACGTAAAGCCATTAGTAATTTGTATTTTAAACGATATTTTTCCATATTAAAACTAAGGTATACAAATTAGCATTATTACTTTTAATAAAATCAGTTATCGGCTATTTGAGGAGCCGGAGAAATCGACGTGCGTGCAAGACACGATGTGTGAATGTTGAAGATCGAAAGATCAGAGTCACAAAATAATATTGTGGAGGTCTATTATTCCGGTCTACCCCTTCGGAGACGACGTGGTGGTTAATTTGCTAGTTAAAATTGTTTTAGTTAAAAAAAAAATTGAAAAAAGCGTAATTAAGATTTACGATTGTTTGTCATTATGTGTGTGTATAAGAAACACCACGAGCCAAGTATTCAACTTTCCTGTATATCTCACCAACTACACTCAAAGCGCGGCAATGTATCAGATTTGTGACAGTTACAATAAGTGGTTTAGTAACATAAACGCTTGTAGCAACCTATCGGAGTGTATGAAAGTATAATGTTATATTCGTCTTCTTCTTCTTGCAGTGTCGTGTCAGGTCTCCCCGATGTTGGTAATAACTGTGGTGAATGCTTTCTCGCTACGGTGATTTTACTGGGGTTGTTTCTTGTTGCCTTCTCTATACATTACTTTTATTTATATATTCTTTACTTTTGTTAGAATTTAATTAAACGTCAATTTTGATTAATAAGTATGCACTGTTAATTCTTCATATCATTTATATTTGTAAGTCACTAAGAAGAATGTGCAGAAAAACAATGTATGATAGAATATCTAACGATGAAGTAAGAAAGGAATGTAAGGCGGATGAATGCGTGATAAATAAAACCAAGAAAGGGTCACTAAGATGGTTTGGACATATGGAACGAATGGATGAGGGAAGAATAGTTAAAATATATATGCAAGTAGTGTGAATGGAAAAAAAAATCGAGGAAGACCAAGGAAGACATGGCATGAATGAATTGATCAATTACTGAAAGGCGGCCATGTTCGAAGTAGGAACAATCGACGATCGTGCATGTCACGATGTGTGAATGTAAAAGAATCGCAAGAGTTATGTCAGGATAGAACAATGTGTAGATCCATCCACTTTGCCTACTCCTCCGGGGTTAGCTATTTATTTATTTTTTATTTATCAATTACTGAGTACAATTTATTTGAGCTATTATATTGATTTTCGTGACGCGTGATAGGTAGCCAATCTATCGCCATTTTATTGTCACGTTAATTCTACACTAGACCAACGACTGTGTGACAATCACACTGCCATCGCCAGGAATCGAACCCGGGACCTTCGGAATGGAAGTCAGAGCTCTAACCATTATGCCACGAAGGTAGACAATATTTGCAATAGCATGTAATTGGCCTTACTTTATTGTTTTGATTTGTTTTTATATATGTATTATAATCGCTCTTTTTACCGTAAATAAAATAAAAATTGTATCCTTTAAATTTAAGCAAATATGTGTTTATCAGTACATTTTTTTACAATTAATAAATGTTTATTATTTTTTTAAATTAAAAATCCAATTAAATCTCGCAAAAGGAAAAAAATAAATATTAAAGTCCGCACAATAAATTTTGCGTTTCTTTCTTCCGCCTACGTAGCTCCGTCTCTTTTCAACTCCGTACAATTGTGTTCGCGTCTCGCTCGGCCCTCGTGACCCTGACTGCCTCCGCGCCGCTCGCCCGCGCGGCCCGGCGCGTAAGCGCGTCCCTCTCGCACTCGCGCAGTTCGTACGATTTTTTCGCCTTGAGAAAAAGCTTATGGTAGGTCGCGGGTATTTTTGCTCTCAAACAAAATGCAGTTTTTTAATGTCGTTTCGGTGCAATATGCCGTCGCGTACTGTACCGCATTCGAAAGCGTTCAAAATTTGCGCCCTATTGAGAAAGTCGCTTCGTCTTGGATCGCGTCAATGGCAATCTAATTCTATAGCAGTGGCCCTAAAAACGATATTTTTCTCTTTTCTCATATTTCTCTTTTCTTACATTGTAGTTGTAGGTTTCGCCGATTTTGTGTCTTTTCCAGGGGAACTGGGTGTTATATGTGTTATAAGTCCATTTATTTTCACATTGATTCAACATTTGATTGATTTTATCGTATTTTATATACATTACCCGGCCATGGCTATGGCTCAGTTTAGTTAAATGGAATATAATGAAAAGAGCGAACATTTATGTATCAAATATATATAACAATAAAACAACAATAGAATACCGAACGATGAAATAAGAAAGAAATGTAAGACAGATGACTGCATCATGAATAAAATTAAAAAAGGATCCCTGAGATGGTTCGGACATATGGAACGAATGGATGAGAGTAGAATGGTTAAAAAGTTGTATACAAGCAGTGTGAGTGGGAAAAGAAGCCGAGGACGACCGAGGAAAACATGGCAGACCAAATTAACCAATTACTAAAAGGCGGCCACATTCGAAGTCGGAATAATCGACGTGCGTGCATGGTGCGATGTATGAATGTGGAGGAATCCCGAGAGGTGTGCCAGGACAGGCCAGTGTGGCGATCCATCCTCTCTGCCTACCCCTCCGGGTAAATGGCGTGATGGTTAGTTAGTTATACAACAATATATCAAATCTGTATATATCATACCTATATCATTTGTAACACCTGATGATGTCAACATAGGTTGATGAAACAGCTGTCGCGTAAAATTAAATACAATTGTGAAACAAAAACAAAGTTATTTAATTTAACAGTTTAAAATGTTAAGGTATCATCGTGTTTCGGCCAAATAGATGGATTTTTATTGTTTAATATTATTTATTAGGTCTTACCGATAAAAAATAATTTTTATCACTTAAAACAAATAGCTCAGGTTAATTTTTAATTTTAAATTATTGTATCGAATTTAAAATATTTTTTATATATGTCTTTCTTTGTTTGGTTTTTATTATATTTTTACACCTGAAGATGGAGGTATCCTCCGAAACATGTTTTTTAATGTATATTTTTAAATATTTTGTGGATTAAATTTTTTTTTTTCTAAACAGAATATGGTGGTCGAGGCGTTTACAGGACTTATGACCTGTCATTGGTTGGGTTAAGCGATCGCTTTATGTAATGCAACATTCGCCATTCCGCCCTTCTTACAACCACCTTACGGTGTAAACGCCTCGACCACCATATTCTGTTTCCAAAACAATTTACATCTTCGTCTCTATTGAGATACAATTAATCCTTAAAATGATTAACTCGCAATGGGTAAAGTCCAGTATTTGTATACATTAAAAAAAAAGTTATTTTCAATTTCCTAAGTATGTTTGTAATATATTTTGAGTAAATAAATTGATTTGTTTTGATTTGATAACATAATGTATGAATGTTGAAGAGTTGATCGAAGGTAATAATACTGTGGTGGTGCCCTCTGACAGACCATTTAGAGAAACGGCACAATAGTTAATTTGATTTTAAATATTTAAAGTATATTGAAAAGCAAAAAGCGAGATGTGCCCAGGATGCAATTTGAACTTTTTTCGAAATACTGTTTACAAGCAATTTTTTGCGACAATTGTGCATACCGCTTGTGCTATTAAAATACCGTTTTAACGAATAAAATAACTGCATGTAAAAACGTTACCGGGGGAAATGCATTTTAGAATCTAGCGGCTTAATGGGCAATCTCTAGGGCGGAGATTTAATACCGGAGGAGGGAGCATTCGCAAAATTTTGTATGGACACGTTGAAGCTAAAAGCGGGCATTAATTATGACTCATCATCATCATCATCAGCCGTCTGTCATCCGCTGCTGAATGTAGGCCTCTCCCAAAGCCCGCCACCGCCCCCTATCCATTGCCGCTCCCATCCATCCATGTCCAGCAATCCTCTTCAGATCGTCGGTCCAGCGGGCAGGGGGACGTCCAACTCTACGGAATCCTGTACGCGATCTCCACTCCAGAACCCGTCTTCCCCATCGGCTGTCGGTTCTCCGACAGATACGGCCAGCCCACCGCCACTTCACCCCACCTATCCGTAGAGCCACCTCAGTCACCTTGGTTTGTTGTCGAATAAATTCGTTTCTAAATCTGTCCCTCAAGGTTATTCCAAGCATGGCTCTTTCCATGGCGCGCTGGGCAACCTTGAATCTGTAGACTAGACCTTTTGTCAATGTCCACGTCTCGGCTCCGTACGTCATGACTGGCAAAACGCACTGGTTGAAGACTTTAGTCTTGAGGCATTGTGGTATTTTGGAAGTGAGAACATGACGTAATTTTCCAAAGGCCGCCCAACCCAACTGAATTCTTCGGTCGGCTTCTTTCTCGAAATTGTTTCGTCCTAATTGTCCTAATTATGACTGGTGTAAACAAAAGTAATAAAATATTTCATAAAGGGGTCTTTGAAACGCCTATTTAAAAAAGCCTACTGTGTCATCATTTTGACATGTTTCACCTTGCTAGGGTTCACCTTCATTCAATATTATTTGACAATGCTCTAGCAAATGAAACATGTTTAATTATCACCTATCATTAAAACTGATGTGTTATTTTTCTTTCTTTTGTGTACGGTAGATCGTTTGAACCCAAATATTGTTTTTAGCTATTACATTGATTCACAAGACATGTGATAGGTAATATAGATAGGGATAATCTATGGCCATTTTATTGTCACGTAAATTCTACACCTGACCAAAGACAGTCTGACAATCACATGCCAATAGCTCATACCCCACTGCCACGACGGTCGTAAAGAATATCTTCTTCTTCTGCTGCTTTATTTAGGACTGTGTCTTGTTATTTCTCGGAGCCTGTTCCTGGGATGCAGATATCCAACTGTCTCGCCATCTTTTAGGTGGTCTTCCTGCAGGTCGATTTCGTGTTGGTACTTTATTTGCGGCTATATTTATCACTCTTTCAGAAAATGATCTCTTCAGTAGCGTCTTCTCAGTCTTCCCAAACGCACGACATCTTCTACATTGCAGATCTAATTTCTTATTTTGTCTCGGAGTGTCGTTCCCGCAACGGGTCGGAGAGTCTTCATTTCTGTGGTTCTTTGGAGACTTTTTGTTCTGATGGTGTCAGCCTTCGTTTCTATTCCATATGTCAACATAGGACGTACGCATGTCTTGTAGATTCGAATTTTGCTCTCCTTTAGCACATATATTTATTTTTCCAAACAGTATTCATCAAGCAAGCAGCCACAACGTCGGCCCTATTTATTAAGAATATAATGTAAAAATAGTCATTTAGTCGGCTTCAAGTTTTGGGTTTAGCGCTCTCCCGCGGCGATTCTTGCTCTCGGCTAATCTGCAATCGTCTCGTATGCAAAACTGGATCCGCCGTACTTCAAATAACGGCGTTTCAGCATAAATGTGCTGCTTATCCGTATTTATATTGCGGGTACAGGAAAAAACGAGTTTGTTCACGTCTGCCGCACTTATACGCCGCGAGGACAGTGTGCATTTCAATGTAGCCGGTGCGACCATAAACCACACAGATTGATGTTAAAACAACGCTTTTAAGGGGTTATAAAGCAGTAAGATTTTAAGTTTTTGAGGCCATATGCACCACGGAGGTGTGACAGGACAAAAAAAAGAAGAAGACCCACAGGCATAACCATTGGCAGGTTGGTTCTGCAGCACGGCACTTATCGCGGCAATTTCTACAGCATTTATCATATTTTCATCCTTCTTTGCCAGTTTCGAGCTTCACTTCCTAATAAGGAATGCACATCATGTTTTTTTTTGTTTTTTGAAAATCTTCTTCTTCTTCTTCTTTGCTAGCCTTCTTCCCTCCACTGCTGGATATAGGCTTCTTCCAATTTTTTCCACTCGTCTCTACCGTTTGCTTGATGCCTAACATCATCCCAAGTGAGGCCTGCTGCCTTAACCTCATCCTGTAGGGCTCTTCTCAAGGTGGCTCTAGGTCTGCCTAGTTTCCTCTTTCATCCCATAGGGGACCAGAATAGCGCGCCCTGAGCGATGCAGGCTGGGTTCCGTCTCATAGTGTGAGAGATCCACTGCCATTTGCGTCTAGCGACTTGTTCTCTAATTGGCTTTTCACCAGCCATGGTCCAGAGAACGCCATTTGACACGACTCAGTACTTCATTCAAATCGTTTACGTATACTATCTTTACCATTCTTTCTTCATTCATACATGACCAGAAATAGAGGAAGACCGAGGAAAACGTGGCACTATCAAATAAATCAAACATTGAAGATCGGTCACGTGGGGAGTCGAAGAAATCGACGAGTGTGCATGACACGTTGTGTGAATTTTGAGGAAGTGAGAGAAGTATGTCAAAGAAGAAAAGTAACCATTCGGGGAGATGGTGTGATGGTTAGTTAGATAGACAATAAAATCAGTCTTGATATATTGTTGACGAACGGGACAAACGCAATACTTTGCATTACCCGATGGGATTAAATACAAAAAAATATGTACCTATATGTGTAAAACATAAATAACTTCATGTGTGTTCATACTAACACTGCATACATCTCATAAAATGTATAGGAATTGACTGCGTACCAATAATATTTATCAATATGAGCACTTGTATGTTGTCTCGACGATACTACATGAAGTCATTTATTTTATTTGTATTGCTGTCATGACGCTCATATCAGCAACATTCTAACTTAAGCGTTTTCTGCGCATGCTAAGACTATTGTATTTATCGTAATATAATACGAGTACATATTTATTACAGCAAAAACCTATCAAAAAAGCACAAAAGGGCAGTGCACAATGGTGTTCTTGTACCGACCCTTATGTATGAAGGATGAAAGTAGAATAAATGCAGTAGAAATGAGATCTCTTAGACCCTAGGTTCTCAAAGTGGGCGATAACGCCCCCTTGTGGACGTTTGAAACTTTTAGGGGGGCAGTAGAAGACCCAGAAAAAATAGAAAGCGTGGGCAGATAAAAAAATAGAGTCTAAAAATACAAAAAAAAACACGCTAATCATTTCTTCCTTTTCTTCGTTCGGTATTCCACCATGTGTCATTTTCAGATACATAAAAGATTTAATAATATTTAAAAATTCAACTATGTGTTTCTAAATATGTGGAATAAATTTAATGGGAGGGGGGCGTTGAACGTTTATTTTTCTTATAAAGGGGGCGGTGGCCCAGAAAAGATTGGAAACCTATATCTTAGACGAATGGATGGATACTCTGTATATGATAGAGTGTCGAATGAAAATATAAAAAGTGAATGCGGTGCGATTGATAAAAGATCATTTATGTGGTTTGGACACATGGAAAGAATAAATGAAGAAATAATGGTATAAAAAGTATTTGTTAACGATGTAAATGGAACTAGAAAGAGAAGAAGACCAAGGAAAACGTGGCACAATCAAATAAATGAAATATTGAATGTCAGCCACGTGAAGAGTCAGAGTAATCGACGCTCGTGCATGACACGATGTATGTCATTCCATATAAAATTCAATAAAACGTTTTATTTTAAATTAATTATTATAAACAAAGTTATGAAATGACCACTGTGTTGGTTTAGACGTGTGGAACGCATGAATTAAAATATAATGCAAGTGCTTTAACTGCCACCTCAAAGATCCCGGGTTCGATCCTGGCGATGGCAATGCGATTGTAACACTGTCTTTGGTCTTAAAATTTCACTGAAAATGAACAAACCTCACCTGATTTTGTAACACCAGATTGTGGTTGGCGAAATAGCTATCACTAAAATTTTATAGAAATTAATCAAACAAGCAACACACGATGATGCCAATGTAGGTTGGTGAAATAGAGTTCATGGCAATTTCATAGAAATTAAACAAATACACTTTGATAATACATATAACATAATAGTTAATATATAGTAAGTAAGAAAACATGATTATGAAATGTTTTGCAAGCATAAAACAATTCCATATTTAAATTCTTGATAATAAATTGTTTTTATTCCCGAAAAGGCGAATAAAAATATCTCTTTATGTTTTATCTCGCATTCTCGCTATAAATTTCTTCCCATTTCTCTCTCCTAAAGTGTTTTTTGCACAACCTTAAAAATGTGTTTTTCGCCTTTAACTCGGTTTTTCACGACGTTCTGTGGGAAGGGGTGGCAAATGAAGGGGTGAGAACACGTTTGTTTTTCTCTGTAATATCTTTTGGGCCATTTCTTATATTAAGATTTTTATACGAAAGCATAGCCGGGTAGTATTAAGAATACAAAAAAATATATACAATAATCTTTCTTTTGATATACGAGTTGTACTGAAAAAAATACCCATCTGTGTACCACAAAATGCAAAATGGAGAAATCGTAAAAAAGCTTTTTGATTGAATATTTATTATTTCGTGAACAATGATGTAAAACTTCTTATTAAATAATTAATAAGTGGTTAATGAATAAACTTTGTTTTTTGTATCACAATTGTATTTTATTTTACGCGCCAGCTGTTTCATCAACCTTTGTTGACATCATCAGGTGTTACAATAATATATCAAATGTCAAATTTTCGTGATTTCCGAATCTTTATGTGTATTTGTTCCTATGTCAATTTGAATTATTTTTTTATATAACTTTGAAATTCTTGCTGAAATTGAGTTAGGTACCTAAATATTTTAATCAAAAGAACGGTTAGTTACTATTTATAGGAGAAGATATTAAAGGTGGAAAATATAGAAATAATAATATAATAATAATATTAAAACAGTAATAAGTTTCAGAACACCCACATTGCCCAATTCGCTGACGATACGGGCATCATCTCCAGTGCTAAAAGGCCGCTTCTCGCGACCCGCAGGGTGCAAAAACAGGCCGATGTGCTAGAGGTGTGGTGCAGAAACTGGCGCATTACCATCAATCCGAGTAAAAGCGCAGCGACCCTTTTCAGTAAAAGACACATTCCTCCAAACATTCCCAACATAAAAATGTTCGGCCAAGACGTTCCTTGGACCAAAACAATCAAATACCTTGGGGTTACCTTGGATTCTAAGCTGACATGGAGGCCACACATTACAAATAAAGTCAAAGCCGCGTCAAAAGCAATCTCAGCCCTCTACCCAATGTTAGCTAGAAACAGTAAACTAAGCATCGACAATAAACTCCTGATATACAAAACGGTTATAAGGCCGATCTTCACTTATGCAGCCCCAATCTGGGGCTATGCAGCTTCGAGTCACATACAAAAACTCCAAATCCTGCAAAATAAGGCTATCCGTTTATCGCTTGGTGCGCCTTCATGGACCAGGATTACACAACTGCACCTAGAATCGGGAATCCTGATGATAGATGAATTCATTCTGAAACTTGCCGAACGTTTTTACAAAGGACTCCCTTCACATCCCAACCCCACAATAAAAGACCTCTCTAATTACGACCCAAACACTTCCAGCCGCCACAAGCGTCCAAAATCGATTCTCCTTCAGAGGAACACTCCGGGCCACACAAATCATGCCCCCGAATAAACTAACAACCCACCAAATCACCTTCCAACAATGTTCCCATCAGACGTAAGAGGAATAGCCACATGAGCTGAACCTCTGTAAGCCAGAAGATCCAAGTCCAAGTCCAAGTAATAAGTAGGAACAATTCCACATAGTAAAGAGTCAAAAACGATGAAACATAATAAATTAAAAACGATAAACAATATCAGGAAGTACATACATTAATATGAAAGTTGACAAAAGTTGAAGGTAGTATTATTATTTTTTAGCTAGATTGTACTTAAATATTAAGGTTTCATAGTGTTTCGGCCAAAATAATGGACTATTTAAATAATTTATGTGATTTAAATCGTCTGTTTTATTGAAGTTTTATTATATTTTATGTGAATGATATGTTTCGCCTTTCTAAGGCACTATGTCTCCATCATAATCAAAAATTTAATATTGACTTAGAAGGGCAATATATGTCATCTTTCTACAATATAATAAAATTTTTAGAAGACGGACGTTTTCATTCTTATTAATTTTCTTGTGCGAAAGTTGTTTTTTCACTAGATTATAAAATTATTGATCTTTGAACTTAGAACAATCAATATATGTCTCCGTAAATAGTCCAAAGCTTGGACTGTAATGCAAAAAGGCTAATAATTTCAGATTACCAACCATCTGAATTGATGCAGAAATATTAACTCCCAACCGTTCCGAACCGAGTGTGTCGAAAAGTTTTTTCCAGAGGAACAAAAAACACACTCCTTTCAACGGGACTCCACTGAAGCTTTTCCACCCTTAACTTTTTTCCGTTCACCCCTTTTCTAGCAGTTCCACCACCCCGACCGCCTCCACCACCCTTGTTTTAATTTCTGCTAATTTTTATCTCTCCATTCCACATCTGACATTTTTCTTCCATTTTCCGACAGTCGACCTTTCGCCAATTTACGAGCGTTTCACAACCCCCCTTTTAGAATTTTCGAGCTACTCGAATGTAAAAAGTTCGTTTTCTTTTATATGAAAATATAAAACAGTGTTTTCATTTTTCAGGTTCCGCTTTTGAGGTGGCCATATTTTCGTTCGAGTTTAAAGTTAAGAAGAAAATGTGAATTCGGGTTTTGCTCCTGTTTTTTCATTTGTTTTTTTTTTCATTTCAAGTGATTCTATCTTTCTCGTTCCGCAACTTATAAGTAGAGTAAGACACTTTAAAATCGTTTAATTAAAATAAATATTTTTTTACACAAATTTTTTTTTCATTTATCAACTTAGCTGTAACATTAATAGCGTTAAATTGATTAACAGAAAGCCAATTAGTTAATTTAATTTTCAACAGAAACATAACTAAAAAAAAAATCTGAAAGGATGGACTTAAACAGTAATACTGAAAATGCACTACTTAAGTTTCTGTAGACTATAAGAGACAACTTGTTATATTTAACGATAACGAATACGTATTTTTTAACAAACCATCCATCACGCTGTTTCCCCAGAGGGGTAGGCATATACACTTTCTTTACCATTTTCTCTTCATTCATTCATTCCATGTGTCCAAATCAGTAACCTTCAATGGGTCAGCTCTCAAAGTGGTACAAGAATACACATATCTTGGCCAAATCATTCAATTAGGTAGAATCAATTTCGAGATAGAAGTCGACCAAGAATTCAGTTGGGTTGGGCGGCCTTTGGAATATTACGTCATGTTCTCACCTCTAAAATACCACAATGCCTTAAGACTAAAGTCTTCAACCAGTGTGTCTTGCCGGTCATGGCGACACTGGACGTGGACACTGACAAAAGGTCTAGTCTACAGATTCAAGGTCGCCCAATGCGCCATGGAAAGAGCCATGCTTGGAATAACCTTGAGGGACAGCTTTAGAAACGAATTTATTCGTCAACGGGCGGCAATAGATAGGGGGCGGTGGTGTGCTTTGGGAGAGGCCTACATTCAGCAGTGGTTGACAGACGGCTGATGATGTGTCCAGACCATCTTAATGTATTTTTTTAAAAGACGAACGACATTAGAATTAATTTTACAATCTTCAATATGAGCACAAAATAACTCATTATTATGAAGAAGGAATCTGGTCGAGTCCAAGCTCGAACCCAAGTCCCCTGGATCAGGAGCCAAGAGTTCTATCCTCTAGACCACCATGATCATTTCGTTATTTTGTTTATATTGCATTCACTACTTACATTTGCATTATACACTTTATCATATACAGATTCATCAAATTCACACATTCATCTAAGAGATCGCATTTTTACAACATTTATTCTACTTTCATCCTTCTTTTGCCAGATTCATGCTTCATTTAATTGGTTTTGTCATAAATACTGCAGTTATTCCGGGTGTCCAGTTCAAGAAGTGAATAAAGCATAACTTTGAGTCTGATTCTGATTATGAGTAGAACCTAAATATAGAAAAGTCGGCATACGTAATTATTCATTTTAAGACCGAAATTATTGATGCCGACTGTACCCGAGTCCAGGCGAGCAAGGCCCGTAATTAGAATTTGTGTCCACTTATTTCAGGAGCGGGTAAAAACGCTGTGGAGCCCTGGAGATCGCGAGCAGCGGAGATCCCCCGAAAGTCCGATCAGACATTGTCCAAAAGGACTCTAATGGGGCGGAGAAAATTGGCGGGAAAACGGAAAAATCTTCACTACGCAAGTACCGGCCAAATTAACATCAAATTCATTTCTCTTCTTTTTATTTTTATCTATCTTATACATGCTTTTGTTCGCTTAAGTTAATTAAAACCAACTATCTAATTATTATACTTGCTGGTTAAGTGCCTAATTACAGCTAATTTAAAAAACGGTGGATACGTGTAACATAAATTAAATAAACACAAAAGTCCAGATCGTCCATATCAACATGTGCAACATCGAAAAAAACTTAATGTGTTATTAAATTATGTGCTTAATTAAAAAACAGTGGATACTTGGAGCATAAATTAAATAGACAATATGTGCACCATCTAAAAATAACATTTTGTGTTAAATTATTTTTATTTTGTTATTTTATTTTATATCATTGTATTTTATATTATTTGTTTTAAATTTATTTTGTGGGTGTTGGACGATCGAAGTGTGCGCGGGAGATGCCTATTGGTGGCGATGAGGTTCGCAACCCATCACACCGTTTCTCCCGCGGGGCGAAAAGAGATGAATGGAATGCCGCATCAGTAAAAGTGTGACAGTCCATTCTTTCTGCCTACCCTTTCGGGGAGACGGCGTGATAGTTAGTTAGTTAGTTATCTAATTATGGTCTTATACTTAGGAAATTGAAAAACTTTATTTAATCCACTATTTAATAAAAAAATATTAAAAACACGACATGTTTCGGAGGATACCTCGATCTTCAGGTGTAAAAAAATATAATTAATTATATTTTTACACCTGAAGTGTGTCGTGTTTTTTAAATATTTTTTATTACATCGTGAATTAAACAAAGTTTTTCAATTTCCTAACTATAACACTATGGAATTCCACAGTGTTAATGCCTTAGCGTTCAATAAGTTGATCTAATTATGGTCTTTTTTAAAATTTACTTATTTTTTTTAAATATAGCATAACACAAAGATAACAGCGAGTAATCTATATTAATTAATCCAATATTTAAGATTTGTGTCATTTTTGATAATGTGTGTTATTTTTGGCAATTTGTGTCATTTTGGACATTCTGTGTTATTTATGATACGGCGTGTTATTTTGGCTAATTTGTATTCATACCGTAAATTATGATAATTTTAATAAGTTTTTTGACATTTGAGGCAAATTGTGTCATTTATGGCAAAATTTGTCATTTTTAATAGGTTTGTGATTTTTGTCATTTTTATCATTTAGGCGAATCGGGAGACTTACTTCTTGGATTTAAATAATCCAAATACGAGTATGTTACGATGTATGAATGTAGAGAAAGCTAGAGAGGTATGTTAGGACCGAACAGTATGACGGTCCGTCCTCTCTGCCTACCCCTCCGGAAAAATTGCGTGAGGGTTAGTTAATTTTTTAGTTTTTAATATAACATGCCATTACTTCTTGCTGTAAAATAGATCGAAATCATTATACATAAATAAATAACAGCATTTAAATCAGTGATTCTCAAACTTTTATTTCATTGTATGTTTTTGTCATATTTAAATTCGTTGGTTTCAATTTAAAATTGATATGCAAATCATCGTGGGTGTGTTATGCGACTCCAGACTTTGGTTCGGGGTCACTGTCGGACCTTGGACTACATTTTTAAGTTGGGGCAGTGTTGTGTTTATATTTGCGTCCTTATTTTTTATCTCGTTTTTCGACATCGCGTACTTGAAACGCATCGCATGCACTTTTATTTTTAAGCCCACCGCGCATCTGAATTTTTACGATCGGTTAACGCGCGTTTCCTTTGCAGGTTAAAAATAATATTTCGGTCGCATTGTGTTATACACGCGTGTATGAGGGTATTATTTGCAAACCTGGCAAACTCTATCATTAGGTGTTTTGAGTAAATCGCAAAAAACTGATATGCTAATAAAATGCGCTTTTTTACGATATTTATTTTTTACAACTCAACCAGTTAGTATTTTAAAAGTAATCAGCCATGAAATAATCATCATTATGTTGATAATTAAATGAAAATAATGAACTGCATTTTGGAGTTTGCCCGCTTTGCAACACTCAAGTGGAGGTTGCCATGTTTGCAACAAACCCTATATTTTAATAACAAAATTCTTCAGAATGAAGCCGAATTTGAAACTGAAAATCAATAAAAAATGTGTGCAAATGTATTATGAATAAGACCCAATTGACATCTCACTTTTGATTGTTGGTGGAGTTTGCCGGGTTTGCAAATAATACCTTCGTATGTTTTTTCTTTCGCTCTTGCCTAACCGATTCTTAAGACTTTATTTGTATTAACTCACTAACTAAAGGATGAAAGTTGAATAAATGCAGTAGAAATGAAATCACTTAGACGAATGTGTGGATACTCTGTGTATGATAGAGTGTCGAATGAAAATATAAGAAGTGAATGCGGTGCGAATGATGGTGTTATGAATAAAATAATGAAAGGATCATTATTATTAATAATAATAATAATAATATTAATCGATGTATGATTAAGTGTATAGAATTCCATAATAAACTAACTAACTAACTCCCCGAAGGGGTAGGCAGAAAGAATGGACTGCCACACTTTTGTTTCTGGTTCCATTTACATCGTTAACTTTTAATTTTTTTACCATTCTTTCTTCATTCATTCTTTCCATATGTCCAAACCATCTTAATGATCCTTTCATTATTTTGTTCATGACACCATCATTCACACCGCATTCACTTCTTATATTTTCATTCGAAACTCTATCATACACAGAGTATCACACATTCGTCTAAAGGAGATCTCATTTCTACAGCATTTATTCTTCTTTCATCTTCTTCCTCCTTAATGGAACCAGAAATAGAGGAAGACCGAGGAAAACGTGGCACGATCAAATAAATCAAATATTGAATGTCGGCCATGTGAGGAGTCAGAGAAATCGACGCGCGTGAATGACAGAATGTTGAGGAAGCGAGAGAAATATGTCAGGAAAGAAAAGTGTGGCAGTCCATTCTTTCTGCCTACTCCTTCGGGGAGACGGCGTGATGGTAAGTTAGTTTCATTAAAGGTCCACGTTTAAATTCAAATTTAAATTATACATATTCCAAATTGTTTCATCAATATAAAAATATTTCCGTATCCGAATCGTACATTAACAGTTTAATTGCTCTCCCCACCGGCTTCACCAAAAGCAGGTTGGTTCTGTATGTTGTGAGAATAAATAGTTTGTGCCGACGCTGTCGAAGATAAAAATCCGGAACATAAAGATAGCCATACATATCCATTCACTTGGGCTTTTAATGTGGTAGTTTCCCATTGCTTTCCACAGATTTTTCATGAAAAATTTGTTTGAATATTTATTTTACATATACAATAATTAATTACACTGATGAAGGGCTTCTGTGTCCGAAACATGTTTGTGTTAATTTAATTTATTTTTTTAATAAAGTGTGCTCCTTAGAATGCTCCGTATACCTTGGACTGAAAGGATCAGTAATGCAGACGTTGTGCAGAGAGCCAGAGCCAATAGAGAGCTGTTGTCGAGTGTGAAAATTAGAAAGGTCTCATATTTGGGTCATGTGCTAAGGGGAGAAAAATACCACCTCCTTCGACTGATATTAATGGGTAAAGTGGAAGAACGTCGGAGAGTTGGTAGAAGGAAGTTGTCATGGCTTCGGAACATAAAAGAGTGGACAGGAATTACAAGAGTTCAGAACCTGTTCCAAGTGGCGCAAGACAAATATGCCTTGGCTGCAGTGATCGCCAACGTCTGGGGGACCTGACACAACACCGAAAGAAGATGAATAAAGTGTCGTTTGCATAGAAATAAACATTGTTCAATGAATCCGCAACACAAAGTTATGGTAAGTGAAGCATGGAACTGGCAAAAGAAGGATGAAAGTAGAATAAATGCAGTAGAAATGAGATCTCTAAGACGAATGTGTGGCAAATCTGTTTATGATAGAGTGACAAATGCAAGTATAATAAGTGAATGTGGTGCGAATGAAAGTGTTATGAACAAAATCAGGAAAGGGTCATTAAGATGGTTTGGACACATGGAAAGAATGAGTGAAGACAGAATGGTAAAGAAGGTATATGTAAACGGCGTGAACGGAGCTAGAAATAGAGGAAGGCCGAGGAAAACGTGGCACGATCAAATCAATCAAATATTGAATGTCGGTCACGTGAGGAGTCGGAAAAATCGACGTGCGTGCATGACAAGATGTATGAATGTAGAGGAAACGAGAGACGTATGTCAGGACAGAACAGTGTGGCGTTCCATTCTTTCTGCCTACTCCTCCGGGGAGACGGCGTGATGGTAAGTTAGTTTAGTTAGTTAGAAGAAATAAAGAAAGATTTTTTGCACTTAAGATAAAATGTTTTTTTCAGCTCAAATGACTAATTCACGTTGGATACTTTGTATAATAAAATGAAAATATTCAAATTAGCATCTGTGAATCTAAAATAAAACAGTCTAGCATTAATTCTAAAGAAACTTTACAAGATCTTACATTTTAAATTGCACGTAATAAGTTTTTAAATGGCAGAACAAAATTCGTCCTCATATTTATTAGGGTTTCGTCGGCGGCCGAAACATCCCTTCGGCCACCCGACACGCAAGCGAAAACGATTCTTATTCTACTTGCGAGCAAGACCCAATGTTACTTGATTCCAAGATGGCGTACGGAAGAGTCTGAAAGTTGAGCGAGCGCCCCTTTTTGCACAAAAATGAAATAAAAGTCTTGAAAAATCATATCTCAGGCACCCGATTTATAAGAAAGGGGAGAAGGGGGAAAACAAGTCTTTCTATCTTCGTATTCATTAAAAAGACATTTCAATGTCGAAATATTCTTATTATCATAAGATACTCTTGGAATTAGTTTTTGAAAATGTTCTTTTGTGTTTTTCAACTGTTTGTTGATATAAAAGTATTTCTATTATCTCAATGCCATCACTGCAAATAAAAATATGTTCACTGAAGCAATATATTGAAGTTCGAGTGCCAACCCTCAGGGTTACATAAGTGTAAAAGTGTATGGCAGTAGGAGGAAAAGAAAATTGAAGATTTTATTATAACTTATTAATTCCAATAAAAACTTTTGTTTATTGTTTCTTGAACAATGGTGTAAAATTAGTCTTTATATTTTTTATATACTCTGTATAAACAACACTAACTTTAAAAAAAATTTAATTACATATCAGACATGTTTTGGACAAGCGGTCCTTCTTCAGTGATATATATTTAGAATATTATAAAATTGTTTACAAATATGATCAGTTTTGACAGATGTTATAAAGATAATTGAATTTTTTTTAAGAAAGTGTTATATATACAAAGAATATAAAAAAAACACAAATAAAACATCTAAAGCACAACATATGGCGAACATAGAAGAAATTATGTAAAACTCCATATTAAATAATTAATACGAATGAAAACGTCAGTTTTCTAGAAGTTTTATTATATTTAATGGGAATGACATGTTTTGTCCTTTAGACATTTGGCGTTTAGACATATTCCCATAAAATATAATAAAACATCTAGAAAACTGACGTTTTCATTCGTATTAATTAAAGCACTTTTGTTTTCTTGTATTATTTAACGGGAATAACATGTTTTTATTAATAAAGAAACATTATGTTTTCTAGAAGTTGCATTTTAATTTAGCGGAATGACATGTTTCGCCTTTCTAAGGTATCATCATAAAACATTTAATAATGCCTTAGTACTTGCTCCAATAAAATATAACAAAATTATATTGAGTCTCCACCATTGTTCTAGAAACAAACAAATAAAACTTTTAGAAAGCAATCGTTTCATTCATTTCATAATTAATTACGTAGGTTAAATATTTTCATTCTGAGAAAGCTTTTTGTCTTGTTGGTTTATTAAATAATGAATACGAATGAAAACGCTTGTATTCTAGAAGTTTTATTATATTTCAGGGAACGACATATTTCGGCATTATTAAAATTAAAATAAACATTTGATTAATGCCTTAGCATGGCGAAACATGTTAGTCCCATTAAATATATTAAAACTTTTAGAAAACAGACGCTTTCATTCGAATTAATTAACATACGTTTTTCACGAGAACTTTCTTGTATACAATCTATATAAAAAAAAGGTTTCAACACATTAAATATAAAAAAAAGAACTTGATAAGATATGATTCAAATGCTGCCATTACTCGCACCACCATTTTCACCCCTTCTCTGCATTTTCCACTTCCGATTATTATTCTTTCTGCGAAATAACGTTTAAAATTTTAAAATGTACCCCCGACGTCCGAGACTACACAGGGGGTCGTAATTAATGTCTTGAATCGAGAAAACGGAATTGTTAAGCGATACGGCCCGGACGCGACTTTCGAGTTTTTATTACTTTAATGTATTCTGTATGTAATATTTCTTAACCTCGCTTCAATACTGCGATAATTTAGTGTCGTCTGCCCAATTTATCGTCGATTTAGTTTCGATATCGATTTACTTCTATATTTTAAAGTTATCACTTTACTTCGATATTTTAAAGTTCTGTTTTTAAGATATTCAAATGATTTTTCTGAAATCCCTTGATGGAAGTTCATTTTAAATAATAATACGATGTTTTTTAACTACTTCCACATATGTCTTTATTTTGACAGCGACTGGTTTCGCCAGACTCGCTGGCATCGAGAGCCTCGTGTCACTATTGCTAACCGAGTCCTTTATATACATACAGATCAGGGGTGGTAATCTTCAAATGTTTATGTAAAATTTACTGAATTTAAATATTGGTATTACCGATTTTTACAAAACCTCTATTCATTATATTATGATTCTACTGTAATTCATTTCCATTTATTTTTTAACATCATCCTTGTATTTACATTCTCCTTGTACTATATTTTTTCCCCTTTAGTGCGATTCGATTTTAAAAAGTAATCAAAACTGAGTAAAAATGATCACGAAATATTTCAGATTCATCCCCCATCTACCCCTCTGAAAAATGTAAAAATTTCCAGAAGAAAAGCATGAAAAATGAAAGCCTTAAGTGACTGTCTCCATAAACAGGGTAGTTTTGTGAGAACCGAAGGGAGTGTAATTTCAGGGGTGAATTTTATTTATTTTTTTTTTGTTCACTTTGTCTTCTGTTTATTATTCCTTCAAACGAAGCAATTTCAGGTATAAATATATATTTGTAAATATATATACATATAATATAATACATATAATATTTAAAAAAAAATAATTTAAAATTACTGTTTCTATGTTAATATTTTTTATAATAGTTAACGGGAATCAATATCTGTTTTCTTGAAGTTGTAGTATAATTTATGGGAATAACAATGGGAATATTATATCAACGGGAATGGGAATGCTATAGTTTAATTCCACTTCATGGGTTCGACCGGTTTCGGCAGCTCGCTGCCATCTTCTGGTCTGGTCCGATCCGAACATGTCGAACCCATAGGCTTGGTGGAATTTATCTAAATATGTATTTTAAGGGAATTTTTAATTATTTATAAGAAATTTTTCAACCAAGAAGTTTCGAATAATTGCATTAATATTTTAATTTAAATATATTTCATAGGTGTCTCCTATTAAAATATTAATGTTGTTTCTTGAAATTTCACGGTAGAAATCATTGTAAATATATTTATTCAAAATCCACTAAGTTTTGTGACTTCGACCGGTTTCGGCAGGTCGATGCCATCTTCTGGTGTCTCCTGTTTTTTTAGTATGTTATATTATTGTTTTAATTCATATTAATTCCATCTTCTGGTGTGTCTTTTGTTCTTTAAGTATGTTTTTTTTGTTTCATCAGCCATTATTTTTCTTTAATACCAACTTTAATAACACAATAAAAATAACATCAAATTTATAATGGAACCCTGTAAAACTTCTAAAAAATGACTCCCATTAAGTGGGGACAGCGGGAAGGGTTGAATTCGGGGGTGGAAACGACTTTTTTAAACATTTTTTACCCCCACGAAAAACTCCGCCGTTTAATGGGTCGGGGACAAATTACCCCACAGAAGGGCAACCTGACGTATTTTTATTTGGGTTAGTTAGATGAGAAATCTGTTAAAAAGCGTGAATATAAAATGAAAATTTAAAAGCAAAAATAAAAAATGTTCCTAAGTACAATATTCATAGTACCATATGCGTAGATTTTTAACAATGTTATTTTTAGATTCTTTTGTGTAACGTCTTTTTTATTCGCTCGGATGATAGCACTGAAATGATCTCCGAATTCATTATGAGAATCAAGCACACTTCGCTTTAAAACAATGGTCTAAAAAGTACAAAAATTAATTTATTGTTTCTTGAACAATGATGAAAACTTCCATATTAAATAAATAAAAATGAATGAAAACGCCCGTCTTGTAGGAGTTTTATTAAACTCGTATTTTTGATGGAATGACATATTTCGCCCTTCTAAGGCATTATCAAATATACCAATGACATTTTTGCTTTCAAATGACATTTGACATTTGATAATGCCAAAGAAAGGGGAAACATGTAATTCCATTTGAAATATAATAAAACTTCTAGAGAATAGTATTGTAAAATCCATTCTATGATCCTCCACTTCTACATCCTCACTAATTTGGATCATCACCCGATACTGACTAGCTGACTCATGTGCCAGGCGGGACGAATACCGACGTTTTGGGCGAATGTAACTCAATTTCAACGAAAAATAGGGCGAATATCGAAGAGACGAATATCAGAAATGACGAATATCAAAAATGACGAATATCAAAAATTACGAGTATAAAAATGACGAATATCAAAAATTACGAATATAAAAAATGACGAATATTAAAAATGACGAATACCAAAAATGACGAATATCAAAAATGACGAATACCAAAAATGACGAATATCAAAAATGACGAATATCAAAAATTACGAATATAAAAAATGACGAATATCAAAAATTACGAATATAAAAATGACGAATATCAAAAATGACGAATATAAAAATGACGAATACCAAAAATGACGAATATCAAAAATGACGAATATCAAAAATGACGAATATCAAAAATGACGAATATCAAAAATGACGAATATCAAAAATGACGAATACCAAAAATGACGAATATCAAAAATGACGAATATCAAAAATGACGAATATCAAAAATGTCGAATATCGAAAATGACGAATATCAAAAATGACGAATATCAAAAATGACGAATATCAAAAATAACGAATATCAAAATTTTATTTTATACCAAACAAACCAACACGCCGTTTTACCGAAGGGCTATGCAGAGAGAATAGACCGCCTTAATACTCGATCCTGACACACTCTCTAGCTTCCTCCACATCTACAGCTAGTCATACGCCCACGTCGATTCTTCCAAATTCTAACATGGCCGACCTTCTTTTTTTTTAATTGGTCATGCCCAAGTTTTCTTCGGCCTCCCACGACCCTCTTCTCCATTCATACCGTTAACGTATACTTTCTGAACCATTCTTTCTTCATCCATGCGTTCCATATGTCTAAATAAAACAGTGATCCTTTCATATTTTTACTTTTATTTTTATTTATTTTTACTCTTAATTTTGTTCTTATTTCTCAATCATTTTGTTTGACCATATTATGCCTTAGCTTAAATTTAATAAACTGTTTATTATATTTGTGGTAGCAATTGGCTTTATTTATTATTTTTCTAAATGTTTCTTAATTAATATATTGATCTCGCTGCATGCTGCGCTTACTGAATAAATAAATAAATAAAATAAATAAATAATTATTTTTTCATAATACTTTCTTTTGCTCTATATTTCTTCCTTATATTATGAACTAAATTAAGTATTAAATCGCCCTAAATTTAATGATATCGTATGCAATAAAATAGTTCATTGAACCTTAAAGAGCCATCAATGGAGAATCGTGCTGCAAAATTTTCTATCGCTTACAAAATGCATTAGAATTATTAATACAACCAACAAGCATTGCAATTCGTTCTTACAGCGAACAAAATCGCAATGTACGCATTAAGAAAACGCGGTAGAGTCAACTTAACCGAAACACCCGCTACTCGTAATAAAATCTCGAGTAAAAACATGTAAACATCATACGATCGTTGTAAATTATCGTTGGTTATGCATTGCCGTTCTGCATTTTGCTGACTGGTTAAAATAACGGTAAAATTCCGCCCACACACTTTAAAACCTAACCTGACCTTTACCATTCCGGTATTGGATTATTGCAATCATGCCTGTGTTGGTTTTTCTGTTAGAAGAAGAAGAACATTACTCACATAATTATTTGTTAATTTTACAATAATCTAATGAAAATTTTGGGTAGTGTTGTATTAATAAGTAAAACTACAAGAATTAAATTTGTCAAATCTCTGTTAAAACAACTCACAATTTATAACGGAGTTTTTCAAAATTAAATCCGCAACCATTAATAAATAAATATTAATAAGAACCCTAATTTCTTTACTTCTAAGACTATTTTTCTTAACATGTTTATGTAGTTCTCCCGATGATGATGTAAGATAAATAAACTGTAAGATTATTGTAAGATAAATAAACTTACCCTCAACGCTGACTAATGTCTCAAAGTTTCGTTTTCTCGTAAAATCAACCCGTACAATCATGACTATTTTATCAATAACACAAGATTATCTAACTCAGATCGCGTGCGAGATCTCGGAGTCACAATGGACTCGAAACTCACTTTCGTAAGTCACATTGATGGCATTTTAGACAAATCTTACAGAACATTAGGATTCATATTGCGTACATGCAAACCCTTTCAGAACATCACAGCCCTCAAAGTTCTTTATACAACCATGGTTCGCTCACTACTCGAATACGTATCTCCCGTTTGGTCTCCTTACTATGCAGCGCATATTCAACGCATCGAAAGAGTCCAAAAAATTTCATTAAACACATTAATTTCAAAATGTGCAGGTCGCTTACAAATTATAATTCTGCCCTTAATTTTTATTACTTGGACTCTCTCGAAAATAGGCGAACAATTAATGATATGATGTTGCTTCACAAAATCATTCACTTCAAAATAGACAACTCCGAACTTCTTAGTAAATTATTACTGAATACCCCTATGCTTCGCACAAGACACACTGCGAACCAAATATTCCACCTTCCTGCTTATCGGACTAACTACGCTCAGAGTGCGGCGGTTTTAATAACATCCATGTGTTCCATCTTAATGAAAGTGATTTTTAAAAAATGGTTGGAGCAACCCTTCGGGGCGAATGAAACTAGTTACTCTATTTTTTTTTCTTTTCTTGTCTTTTTCTTTTCTTACATTTAAAAAATTATATTTCATTTTTAATTATTCATTATTACTAATACTCTTAGTTTTCTCTTTAACTTATCAAAGTGATACTTTATTCTTCTTATATATTTAACCTTATGTCAGTTGTTATATAATATTTGTGGTAGCATGTAATTGGCCTTGTTTTGTTGTCTCTGTGTGTTTATATTCATATACTGTAATTGCTGTTTGTTACCCTCATTAATAAAAAAATAAAAAATAAAATAAAACCTTCGAAACAAGTAATAATAAATAATAATAATGTGCTAACTTTTGAAGCGCCGTTTTTATGATGTAATCACCTCAATGGCGCATTAAGACGTGTTTTAAATCTAAATTTAAACGCTGCATCTGATTTTCGCGATCGGTTAGAAAGTTTAGTAGAACAAAATATAAATGTTTAGAACAAATAAAGAAATAACAAATAAAGAAATAAACTTTAGTAAGAAGCCAATACTTGGTTGTTCGACATATTTAAACAAAAAGTTAAATACTTTTTTACTACTTTATTTAAAAACCACTTTACTATGAGTTCGCGCCACTCGCTTTCACCCTCTAACGAGCTTCTTCAGGGCTATACACAAACTGTTAGTGTTTGTGTATAGCCCTGAAGAAGCTCGATACAGAGTGAAACCGTTTGGCGCTACTTACTTATAATAAAGTGGTTTTTACACAAATTGTTAAAAAAGTGTTTAATTCCATTTTAAAAAAGAGCATTATATTTCTAAAATTCGATTTATATTTGGTAGTGTTTACATTCGTATTGGGGGAGTAAGGGGGATCCTATTGACTCTTCGAGCGGTGCATGGCCATTACCGTGGTCATGGCCATGCTACGCTGGAGGATTGATCTGATCCCAAGTACCTATCCACACCTCCTCGACTTTGGTCTCCCCTGGAAACTATGCGAAATGTTAGAGATCGAGTGTGAATAACCTCGGTGGATAATATTGATGCATAGGCTAACGTGGAAGGACACCTCGCCAACCCGTCTGGCAAGCGTGGCGTTGTAATGCCAACCACCCCCCGTATGACATGTCATACATGGAGAAGTATGGGGGAGGCCTATGTCCAGCAGTGGACGACAACGGCTGTCAAAGAAGAAGAAGAAGAAGTGTTTACACATTAATTTATTGTTTCTTGAACAATGAAGTAAAACTCCATATTACATAATTAATACGAATGAAAACGTCAGTTTTCTAGAAGTTTTATTATATTTTATGTGAATGACCTGTTTCGCTCTTCAAATGTTTTGATAATGCCTTAGAAGGGCGAAACATGTCATTCCCATAAAATATAATAAAACTTCTAGAAAACTGATGTTTTCATTCGTATTGATTATTTAGCCTTTAAATTTATCAATAACGAAATACAATTTATATAATAATAAATTTTTATATTATGTATGCCTTTACAAGAAATTCTGTAAAATCTTACTTGCATTCCGGATTATATATTCAATGCAAATTACTCTTGTAATACGTACAGCGATAAAACAAGTGCGCAAAGACGCAAGAACCTGATTGACTCGCCGATACAGCAACATCCGTCTTTTTTCAAATTTAAAAAAGCGAATCGAACGTTCCATTTGGCGGATTCTTTTTTCGAAATAATCGCCGCGTTCTTTTTTTCAAACGAGACAGTTGCAGCCGAGGGGGGATGAGGGGAAAAGCCTGAGAGAAGAGTTATTGCCCCAAGAAACAATTGCGCTGGGCATATGTTACTTTTAACTGGTTTTCTTTGTTTTTATACTAGGGTTCAGGTTCGATTACTTTTCGAGACTGTTTTAATTTAAATAAAAGCGTTTTTTATAGTCTCGTAGTCGTAAAGTTCAGATTGTACACATTCGTGGGTGAAACATATCGATTATAATATTTAAAAAAAACACGTATAAAAGAAAATAACATTTCTTATATAGGTTATAGTTTTGGCTTTGTGATGTGGATTCACATATCATTTTTTTTTCCTTGTATACAAAAGGTCGTTTGAACCCAATTACTGTATACAATTTATTTTAGTTATTATATTGATTCTTATGACATGTGATAGGTAGCCAATCTATCGCTATTTTATTGTCACGTGAATTCTACACCAGACCAAAGACAGTGTGACAATCACACTGCCATCATTTGAAAAACTCAGTTAAAATCCTTACACGTTTTAACTAAGTATACATTTTTAAATGATTTTTTATTTATTTTATTTTATAATTAATATTTGCAATGCACAACTAATATGAAATTTCAAATAACAATTGTAATTTTTTATGTACATTTTTATCTACTACGAATGAAAATGTCTGATTTTTAGAAGTTTTATTATATTATATGTACAGAAGTGAAGCATGGAACTGGCAAAATAAGGATTAAAATAGAAGTGAATGCGGTGCGAGTGAAAGTGTTATGAACAAAATAAGGAAAGGGTCTTTAAGATGGTTTGGACATATGGATATAATGACGAGGGACCACGTTACAAATGAGGAGGTTCTCAGCAGAGTTGAAGAGAATAGGCGCATGTTGAACACCATAGCGGAGAGGCGCGCGAGATGGGCTGGTCATGTGTTGCGACTCGAATGTTTCTTGGATGATGTATTGGAGGGAATGGTTGAAGGATCGATTGGCAGAGTTATATATACTTCGCCAGGGGTACCTAGACCAGATTTGCTGAGATATGGGCTGCACCTCTTATGCGGAGTTGAAGAGAGTTTCCGAGGACCGAGCGGAGTGGAAGAGGCGATACATCGCCTTGCTGCAGACCAATCTTTAGCTTATATAAAAAGTTTTAATTAATACATAATTCATTGATGTCATTGTTAATATTTTGAAGGGAAAAATTTAAATATCCGAATTGAATTTTCTTGGTATGATTAATATTCTTGATTCGTACGAATACGAAATATCTTTTCGCTTATTTTACATTCGTTATGTTTTGCATAAGGTATGTTTTCGATTTTTATTAAATGATGCAATGTCAAGATATCATCTATATACGCAAATATGCCAAATGCTTTATCTTGTATAATCTCCCATACGAAAATGCTACGTTATATAATTCATATTTGAGATAGCAATCGTATGGCAGAATATTATCCCGTCTATAAAAAGCTAACTAACTTCTTTTCTGACATACTTTTCTCGTTTCTTCAACATTCATATATTGTGTCATGCAAGCATGTTGATTTCTCCGATTCCTCACGAGGCCGACATTAAATATTTGATTTATTTATTCTCTGTCTTATTCCATTTCTAGTTTCATTTACATCGTAAATATTTTTTTTTCATTATTTCTTCATACATTCTTTCCATGTGTCATCCTCGTATGTCGATTTCTCCAACTCCTCACGTGGCCTCATCGTACCACGTTTTCCACGGTTTTCCTCTATTTATTGTTCCATTTACATCGTTAATATATTCTTCCTTTATCATTATATATGTATACTAAAATTTACAACACTTTTATAATATCACAATTTATTTTTATTCAGTGAGAATGTTGCGACAGCTGTTTCGCCAGTCGATGTTGGCATCTTCAGGTGTTACAAAAAAGCGTCATTCTCAGATGAATAAAAATAAATTGTGATATTATATCAGTGTTGTTCTATTATTTACAAGATAGTACCACCGGTTTCATGAAAAAATCAATCATAAGTGAAATAGAGCATCATAATTATTTTGAGGTTAGGTTAGGTTAGATTATAATGAAGGTTAGTTAGACCGGTATACAAATCGAAGACCATGTTGTCGTTCTGAAATACTATTCACTACAGATATAATATTATACGTATTTTATATTATAATATAAATAGGCGCAAAGACCTGTATATCATCAAAAAAGAGTACAAGATTATTTTAAATACTGGAGAGCGAGAGAGGAATAGCTTTCCTAAAGTAATTAGAAATGCACACGATGCTCATACCCGTGAAAGTTTCTGCATTATTTAGAATTTTATTCTGATTATTGTTATTATTAAAAAAAACCGAAAAGTGAACAATTTGATATTGTTAATTATGAAATTTTCACTGTGGGTTTAAAAAATATATTAAAAGTAAAACTTATTATTATTACAATTGTACTGGGAAGTTTTTGAAGAGTAGAAAACCTTCACATCCGTGAAAATTTAATAGGTTATAACTAGCAATCAATCAATATTCTTCCGTATATAAATATTTAATAACGTATTTTTCGTGTATACTCGTGTGAAGTTAGCTCAGAGGTTCCCAAACTTTTTTGTCCCGTAGAACCCTTGCTAACTTTTTTTTAGTTTATTTGAGAAAATTTGAGTTAAAAAAAAGGTCGCCAACGATTTCGACCATCCGACAAGAGATCCACTATCGTGGACCCCCATTTTCATTTCATAGATCCCCATTTTCTTTTTTGCTGACATGGACCCCTTGCAAGTTGTCATAGCTCCCTGGGGGTCTATATAGACCACTATGGGAATCACTGAGTTATCTTATAAACGTGTGAACTAATATTGTTTTAACAAACATTAAATGTGTTAAGATATGTATAAAAATTAATATAGGTAATATAAAAATCTAACTACTTAGTATTAAAAATATTAAAACTCACCAGAAAATTATTATTAGTAAACCAATACCCAGAAGACGAGAAAAACAGAGACCATATTGCAATTCTTTAAAAAAAATTAAATAATAATAATTCTATTTTTAAATTATAGTTTTCAAATAAATCTTAGAAAAGTGCGGTTGATATGTCATATCTGATAATAATTAACAAATTTAAATATTTTGATTGTTTTAAATGATAATTGCTGGTTAAACAAAATGGCGGCAGTGAATTCAAAATGCCGATTGCGAATTGCAAGATGGCGTCTGCTTAACTTGATCTCCGAGATACTTTGGAAGATAACAATACACATTGAAACAGGTGCCAACTCACTCGTTGTAGAGTGGACCAGCACTCTTCCAGCGTCCTTTCGGAGATGGAGGAGGACCGTGACAGCTGCTTGGAGGTGGGAAGAAGAAGTCGGCCATTTTGTCGACGGCGAGATGGATCCAATACGCATAGTCCAGGTAGGAAGGCAATGTTAAAGAAAGAGATGAACTAGTTAGTTTTGTGATATGAAATGATTATAATTTTCGTGACATTTAGAAAAAATAGCGCTCTAAATATTTTTGTTTGTTAAAAGAAAGCAAAAACATATTTTTCAATTTTTATAAATTAAAAAAAATTGTCATGTACAGAAATAATCAGTTTATATAATTTTAAAATATTGCAAAAACGACAAGTGTTTTTTTTAAGTGACGTTAATACGTTGAAAAAATAATAATTATAAAACAGTTTTTTCCATTGATTTTATTTTTCTCGAATTGTTTAAAATATTTGACGTCTTCATCACCGAGAGAACGAAAAACTAACTAACTAACCATCACGCCGTCTCCCCGAAGGGGTAGGCAGAAAGAATGGAGTGCCACACTTTTCTTTCCTGACATATTTCTCTCGCTTCCTCAACATTCATACATCGTGTCATGCACGCGCGTCGATTTCTCTGACTCCTCCACATGGCCGACATTCAATATTTGATTTATTTGATCGTGCCACGTTTTCCTCGGTCTTCCTCTATTTCAGGTTCCATTGACATCATTAACATATAATTTTTTGCCATTCTTTCTTCATTCATTCTTTCCATATGTCCAAACCATCTTAATGATCCTTTCATTATTTTGTTCATGACACCATCATTCGCACCGCATTGACTTCTTATATTTTCATTCGACACTCTATAATACACAGAGTATCCACACATTCGTCTAAGAGATCTCATTTCTACTGCATTTATTCTACTTTCATCCTTCTTTTGCCAGTTCCATGCTTCGCTTCCGAGAGAACGAAATAAACTTATATCGTTATCTTGATGATGAAGGTATAAAACCTTCGAAACATGTCGAGAAAAATAAGCTTTAATTGTGGAATTCCACAGAATTTAATTTTTTTTTTAAAAACTAGTTTAAACTATTTTTTTTTTAGATAAAATGCTCTGTAAAAATAAAAATGAAATAATAAAATATGATTAAATTAATAAATAAATAATTGATTTTTACCAATGGAAACGGCATTAGTGACCTCTCACTCATTGACGAGTCGGCTGACGGAGACTGCTGTTGCTGTCTCGTTCCAATCCAAATGGTGCAAGCGTGCGGGGGAGAGAGACAGAAAATGTTAGTATGGGAATAGTTGCCACAACCAAAGGATAATAAATTATTCTGGTACTTACCCGCTTTCGTATTTTGCAATAATCGTTATTTTCAAGCCTGGCAAGTATTTTTGCTATTAAATTGTGCCGATTCCTAATAAACCTGTTTATATGTAGGCAATTAAATTATGTTTGCCAACACACAGATAAAATATATTGTATGCAATAATATGGAATATTTAAATAAATTTATTTCAAAATGCATACTAATCCAATACCTTCACAAAATATCACAAAAAAAAAAAAAATTGTTTTTTAAAATTAATAGGAAAGAAAATTACTTATATCTATATGTTTCATTACATTTAATGCATTAATGTCCAATACAAGAAATAATAAATTAAATATATCTAATAGTATATAAAAGAAATACAGAACCTATTAAAACGAAAATGATTAAATATAATCTTTTATCATAAAATCCATTTGTAAACTTTTAAATTAAAAAAACTTGTTTTATGTATCACAAGTGTATTTTTATTTTACGCGACAGCTGTTTCGTCAACCTATGTTGACATCATTGGGTGTTACAACAATCAGATAGAATATATTGTATGCAATAATCGTAACTATTTAAATATATTTATTTCATAATATATAAGAATCCAAGGCCTTCACAAAATATCACCAAAAAAATTAAATATCTTTGAACATTGTAACCTTATGATGTCAAAATGGGTTGATGAAACAGCTTTCGTGTAAAATAAAAATACAATTGTGATACATAAAACAAAGTTGTTTAATTTAACAGTATGTAATGTTAAAGTATCTCAGTGTTTCGGCCAAAACAATGGACTATTTAATTAAATCATTTTTTTTTGTATGAAAAATACGACATAAACGATAATCAATGAATATTTTAATGATATGTTATCAAAAATATTTAAATAAATAAAATGTATTTTAAAGAATGAAGATCATGCAAATAATCAATAAAAATACCTCATTGGCGATACAATAATTAAAAATAATAATAATAAATTATAATCTACAAGACATGCGTACCTCCTATAATGACACATGGAATAGAAACGAGAGCTGACACTATCAGAACAAAAGTCTCCCAAGAACCACAGAAATGAAGACGCTCCGATCCATTGCGGGAACAATACTCCGAGACAGAATAAGAAATTCTGAAATAAGAAAGATCTGCAATGTGGAAGATGTCGTGCGATGGGGAAGACTGAGAAGACGCTACTGGAGAGATCATGTGGAAAGAGCATGTTCTGAAAGAGTGATAAATATAGCCGCAAATAAAGTACCAACAGGATATCGACCTGCAGGAAGACCACCTAAAAGATGGCGAGACAGTTGGACATCTGCATCCCAGGAACAGGCTCCGAGAAATAACAGGACACAGTCCTAAATAAATCAAAAGAAGAAGAAGAATATATGATAACTATTAAAGTGCCGTTTTTGTGATGTAATCACCTCAACGGCGCATTAAGACGTGTTCTAAATATAAAAATCTAAATATGAACGCTGCATCTGATATTCGCGATCGTTTAGAAATTAATATATAAATGAATTATTATTTATTACTACGAATATTATTATTATTATGAAAAATCGCTCTTTACATCATTACAGTACCAGCGAAATCGGTGTAAAGGGTAAAGCTGATAAAAATTATGCATTACCCATGTATTGATAACATTAAAAAATCGGTCTAGTATCGGTTTGTTACGTATGCATTTTCACAATGCGTTGGACATGGAGGCTTGTTTTGAAATAGCTGTCGGTTAGCGGACAGACAATAGGAGAAAGTAATTGACTGTTGAAACTAGTTATAAATCATGCTGCACTGAAGAATTAATGTTGTGACCACAATATACATTATATTATTAAAATAATAATATTAAATTATAATATTGAAATACGTCTACAAAACTTAGCAAACACATAAAAACATATTATATAATAATAATTAAGAACAAAAAAATAATTTATAACTATTATTATCGTATTCTAAATTTAAAAATTAATCTTTCCCTTACGGTGCTAAAATAAAAACGCGCGTTCCGGTGTTGGATAGTCAGTACCCGATCAAAAATTAGCGATTTTAAATCAGAAAAATAAGAACATTCATAGCTAATCCCCTTAATTAATTATAATTGAAGAAAAAAAATAATAATTGAGATTTATTTGCTGAAAACATTAAAAAAAACATCTGGCAACGCTCACGGAACGGGCATATATCCACTCTGGTTGCAAGTCCGAGAGCTACTGCCGGCGGCAGTGAGAACGTTGAGCTCCTCGCGCTTCCACAGTGAAGTATGCAAGAGTGAGATACGAATATAGTGTCACGCACTCGCAGCGCTGTTTATACGCGAATTTGTTCCCGATGTTCACAAAATACCTCCGATGTACCCGATAAATTCTGATTATTATTAATATTAGTTTTTAAATCAATGCGTAAATATATTATGGAGGAATAACTCAAATATTAACCATGTATTTATTATATTTATGGAGATATATGATGGTTATTAGAAGCAACGTGTAGAAGATACCCATCATAGGGAAGGGAGGGTTAAAAATAACCAAGGAAATACGTTTATTTTTATCTTCCCTACATTCATACATCGTGCCATGCACGCACGTCGATTTCTCCGACTCCTCACGTGGTCGATATTTAATATTTAATTGATTTGATCCACATTCTTCTCGGTCTTCCTCTATTTTTTGTTCCGTTAACGTCGTTTACATATTTTTTCTTTACCATCATTTCTTTAATTCATTCTTATTTGTATCCAAACCATCTTAACGATCCTTTCATTATTTTGTTAAAAACGTTTTCATTCGCACCGCATTCACTTCTTGAATTTGCTTTTTAAACTCTATCACATCATATCGTCGGTTCAAAGGTAAAACTCATTAAGTGACATTTTGGTTAAAAATTAGATTTTTTGCATTTTCTGTATCAGATTTGTGAATTCTACGTCAGGAAATAATCACCAAGTGAATTTATTAAAGAATAACTGTTATTGTTTAATTAATACACTTGGTGATTATTTCCTGACGTAGAATTCACAAATCTGATACAGAAAATGCAAAAATCTAAATTTTGACCAAAATGTCACAATGAGTTTTACCTTTGAACCGACGATATACAGATTTATTGTACGTTCGTTTAAGATATCTCATTTCTGCTTTCATCCTTCTTTTGCCAGTTTCATGCTTTACATTCACGTGTAAGGGTCGGAACAAAAATACCATAAATCTTTAAATTATTATGGATGTGGTTATAGCATGGCATAATAAAATCTATTCCGTGCATTATCACCCTCTTTTAAAACAAAAAAAAAATACGATTATTCCAAAACTCGAAATATAAAAACATCCATTGTTTAGTCGCCGGAAGGGGATGCTTGAATTTCTACGTTCACTTAATTTCGAATACTGTTATTATTTTTCAAAATTGCTAAAAAAAACTGCCACACAATGAATATCAAACCTGTTTAGTAAACAATCGTATGAAATTTACGCAAAAAACTCCGTTTTTTATGCGCTTCCCACTGAATACATCAAAATGGTTCTATTGTCTTTGCTACGACGCAAAGGGGTGATTTAATATTTCTAGGGGTATTTTGCCAATTGAATGTGCTTACAAATTTGATTTGCATTTGTTCTTTTGTTTTTTGCATTCGAAATTCGAAAACGTATGTTTTTAAATTATGGCGGGCTGAAATGGAACTAAATAACAACTGACTGGTGTCACTTAAGGGGTATGCAGACACGTAATTTCAAAAAAAAAAAATTGTAACATTCTGTAGTTATTTTAATTTTATATTTTTATTTAATTAATGTTTTTAATTGAAATTTCTTGGTAGAAGTTCATTTTAAATAAAGAAAACAAAAAACATATTTATACAAAATCTTTATTATTATGAATTTAGTGTGCTTCCACTTGTGTTTATGTTCGACCGGTTTCGGCAGCTTGCTGCCATGACCAGACTTGGCAGACCAGAAGACGGCAGCAAGCTGCCGAAACCGACCGAATATAAACACAAGTGGAAGCACACTAAATACATAATAATATAGAAATTTTGTATAATTTTTTTTTTGTTTTGATTATTTTATTTTAGGCTTAGAAATATAATATGGAAAAATAAATAATTTAAAGTCATACGAATTCCGCGTACACGTATATTTAAAAAAAATGCAGATTAAATAACAAATATATTTTAAATTGTATTTTTAACTTACTAACCATCACTTCATCTCCCGAAGGGGTAGACAGAAATAATGGACCCCCAATGTTCTTTCCAAACATACTTCTTTTGATTCCACATATTATCACATCGTGTCATGCACTTATAAGGAATGAAGAAATCAGACGCCGCACCAGGGTTTGCAGACGTCAGGCAAAATTGAAATGGCAATGGGCTGGACACTTGGCTAGATAGGGTGGCAACAGATGGGCACCCAGGATACTCAGTTGGAAACCATGGGCAAATAGGCGATGTGTCGGAAGGCCACCGATGAGATGGACCGATGATATTGTCAAAAGGGTTGGAAAATCTTGGATACGAAGGGGGCAGGATAGAAACAAGTGGAGGAAATTGGAAGATACCTATATCCAACAGTGGAGGGAAGAAGGCTTGCAAAGACGAAGAAGAAGAAGAAGTCATGCACGCACGTCAATTTCGAGGAACTCCTCCGGGGGTTGCCACATTAAATATGATTGATTCGATTATGCCATATTTTCCTCGATCTTCCTCTACTTCCTGTTCCATTTACATAGTTAACATACACATTATTTACCATTATTTATTTATTGTTTTTTTCTCCATATGAGAGACGGCATGATGAATGAATAAAAAATGGTAAATGTTTTATATATGAACGATGTAAATGGAATAGGGAGTAGAGAACAACCGAGGAAAATATGGCGTTATCGAATCAATCATATTTTATGTGTCAACCACCTGAGGAGTCGGAGAAATTGACGTGCGTGCATGACACGATGTATCAATATTCAGGAAACGAAAGAGGTATGTAAACAAAGAACATCATTTCTGCCTACCCCTTCAGAGAGATGGCGTGATGGTTAGTTATAGTTAAATAGTCTGACAACGCCTGATAAACGTATTGAATGAAATGTTATAATTATTAACGAGATTGCTATTCTTACAAACTGTTGTAAAAAAATGGGTTACCGGGTTCATTGTTCATTCATCAAGCTACAAAATTTTACCTGAGTTAACCCTTTGCGAACCGTTGAAGTGTCGCTATTATTCTTTTTTTTTGTTTTAGTTTATTAAACAAACACGACATGACCTAAGGGGCCGCCGAAGGGTTGAAGCGGTGTCTTTCCTTTGTTTTTGACGTTTCGAGTGCATGACGATGCATGGGAACGTAAGAATCTAATTTTAAATCTTCATTGTTACAATTTTTTATCTCGGAACCTAGTGATTGTAAGGAATAACAGGTTTGACGTAGCAATTGCAACTGTGTGAAAGTGTTTTGATAATGTCGTTGAGCATCGTTTTTGCAATTAGTTTCGAAAGAATACATTTAAATTAAATCTATAAAAATGTTTTAATAAAAAAAATATATATATGGAATCGTATTTTGATAGTAGAATCAATATTTTTTTTAAAACTACCATCATAATATTAATGTAGTGTTTTGAAAGGAGATATTTTACAATAGGAATTACGGGTTCGGACGTTGAATCTAATTGTCTCGAATTTGGGCATTTTTAGTGACAGTGAGGCGGTGCTCATAAAAAATTATTACTTCTTCTTCTTCTTCTTTTAATAAATCTGACGATCTGTGACACAGAAATCATATCTCGTCGGATGATGAGATCCAGCTGTCCCTCCATCTCTTAGGCGGTCTTCCAGGTGGGCGGTGTCCGGACACGATCTCGGAGGGTTTTTCCAGTAATTGATCTTAGGACCTTCATCTCCGATGTTCTTAGTAGTCCCTTGGTTCGCACAGTGTCAGCCCGCGCAAAAATTATTACAAATTCTGGAAAGAGTACTGCCTCACTGACGTCGACTTGTGATCCTTTTGAGTTATATTTATTTTTATTTTCAAATCATTATTTTATTTTTGTTACACTGTTTTGTTTCCAAATGAGTCGTCTAAATGTTTTTCGTTTGTTATGTCTTATTTGTGTATAATATAAATAAATAAATAAATGTGTTCAAATCATCTAAATGTTCCTTTCTTAATTTTGTTTATAATACTTTCATTCAGTTCCATGCTTTGTTTCCATACGGTCGTTACAAGAACACCATCGAGCACTAACATGCTAGCTTTTTATGATTTGTGAATAATATAAATAAATAAATAATATATAACTGAGTTGTACATAATAGAAATATAAACTTACAATATACGGAAAGAAGGAGAAGATGGAACAAAAGAAATCCAATTCTTAAATGCTTGTAAAATGTAAACGAAGTGAACGGAGCCAGAAATAGAGGAAGACCAAGGAAAACGTGACACGATCAAATCAATAAAATATTTAATATCGGTCACGTGAGCAGTCGAAGAAATCGGCGTTCGTGTATGACAAGATGTATGAATGTAGAGGAATCGAGAGAAGTTTGTTAGGACAGAACAGTGTGGCGGTCTATTCTTTCTGCTTACCCCTCCGAAAGGCGGCGTCATAGTTAGTTAGTTAGTTAAATAAATTATTGTTTCCAAAACAGTTTTTAAAACTCCAAATGGAGTTTTAACGCCTTAAGCTTTTAGAAGTTTAAAAGTTTTCTTTGTACATTCGGATAGTTATATTGTAATAATTAATATTCGAAATAATTATTATACAACGCTTTAATCAAACATATTTCAAATAGTCAATGAATTTAAAAATACTTGTAAAGTCAGATCAAATTTTTTCAATTACATAGAATGTAAATTTTTAATTATATCTCAATAGAGACGAAGAAACAAACTGGAAACTGACTATGGATGATCAAGGTGTTTACAGGACTTATGACCTGTCATTGGTTGGGTTAAGCGCACGCTTTATGTAATTACAACATTCCCCATTCCACCATTGTTATGATCATGTATGATACATTTTTTGGAAGTTGTATATATACTCCAAATCCATACTTATTTTCACGTGGCAGTTCCAGTTAGCCATCTATGTAGATTTGATTGTACTAATTAATTTTTTTAGATTAATCTATACAATCCATCCACTAACGCCATCTATGAAGAATGATTGTTTAGCATTTAGCAAACTACTTTATTAACACAATGCGAAGAGGCTACCGCCTCCTATAGCTCTGTTAGCAGTCGCCTGGAGTATCCACTCCTATTTTATACGCCAAATAATTGACCAGAATATTTACAAATATTTGTGAAATGTATACTTATATCTGTATACGAATCCTGGATTTTCACCTGTGGGTGGTTAATTTAAATTTTTAATTATATCTCAATAGAGACGAAGAAACAAACTGAAACTGACTATGGATGATCAAGGTGTTTACAGGACTTATGACCTGTCATTGGTTGGGTTAAGCGCACGCTTTATGTAATTACAACATTCCCCATTCCACCATTGTTATGATCATGTATGATACATTTTTTGGAAGTTGTATATATACTCCAAATCCATACTTATTTTCACGTGGCAGTTCCAGTTAGCCATCTATGTAGATTTGATTGTACTAATTAATTTTTTAGATTAATCTATACAATCCATCCACTAACGCCATCTATGAAGAATGATTGTTTAGCATTTAGCAAACTACTTTATTAACACAATGCGAAGAGGCTACCGCCTCCTATCGCTCTGTTAGAAGTCGCCTGGAGTATCCACTCCTATTTTATACGCCAAATAATTGACCAGAATATTTACAAATATTTGTGAAATGTATACTTATATCTGTATACGAATCCTGGATTTTCACCTGTGGGTGGTTAATTTAAATTTTTAATTATATCTCAATAGAGACGAAGAAACAAACTGGAAACTGACTATGGATGATCAAGGTGTTTACAGGACTTATGACCTGTCATTGGTTGGGTTAAGCGCACGCTTTTATGTAATTACAACATTCCCCATTCCACCATTGTTATGATCATGTATGATACATTTTTTGGAAGTTGTATATATACTCCAAATCCATACTTATTTTCACGTGGCAGTTCCAGTTAGCCATCTATGTAGATTTGATTGTACTAATTAATTTTTTAGATTAATCTATACAATCCATCCACTAACGCCATCTATGAAGAATGATTGTTTTAGCATTTTAGCAAACTACTTTATTAACACAATGCGAAGAGGCTACCGCCTCCTATCGCTCTGTTAGAAGTAAACACCTTGATCATCCATAGTCAGTTTCCAGTTTGTTTCTTCGTCTCTATTGAGATATAATTAAAAATTTAAATTAACCACCCACAGGTGAAAATCCAGGATTCGTATACAGATATAAGTATACATTTCACAAATATTTACATAGAATGTTTTTATATTCTTTTAATTATTAATTTTAAAGTGAACAGGCGATTTTTTTATGAATTAAGTGAAACATTTTTTTTTCTCTTTTGAGTTTGTCGACACGTTTCGAAGGTTTTACACATTCATCATCGCGAGAACGATATAAAAAACCTTTGACATATGTCAAGAAAAAAACTCATAAGTTGAAAAAACTGTGTTTTAATTCATTAAAAGTTCTCATGTCATTTTGGAATTCCAGAGTATTAAAGCCTTAAGTTTACAAAAAAATACTTAAGGCATTCGCAATATGCAATTCCATAATGACGGTTTTTTTTATGAAAAAAAATCACTGTTTTAACCACCCTACGTATTTGAACGTACGTGATACGTTCACTTTGACTGTACCATTCTGCGCTATCCCGTATCACGTACGCGCTTGAGAAAAAGAAATGTACCTAAAATGTACAAACTGTTAGGAATACGCGCGTGTGCCAACAACACTTGAGTACAAGTCTTCGCAAATATGATAGTTTTAAAAGGGGCAGGCGAAGTGTGCGTTCGAGTCTTTGACATTTCGTAATTTAAAGAAATAAAATTAATATGTAATTAAATTTAATTAATAACATTCTGCTTGTTTTTTAGGAAAATAACGTGAAGGTAGGGCGGTTAACTAATTTTGAGTATATTTTTCTTCATATCCATCATTGGAAGAACGATATAAATTCTTTATTTTATTTATAAATTCGTGTAAATAGAGTACTTTTTAGCATCACGAAAAGATAAATGGGGTTTACATATAACGAACGAAGGGGATATTTTTATTATTGTACATGTATGTGTGAGTGAAGTGAATAGAATACGAATTGAATTCAGAACGAGATAGTTCTGAAATTGAAATGATTGCAGCAATTTATTTAAAAACGTTTTATTCAAATGAAAAGTGAATAATTTTCAAATAAAATCGACAATTTATGACGATTTTCATTCCGTACCACCGTAGAGTTATCTCCGAATTGGGTTTACGTTATGCCAATGGTTGAGTCATTTTAAACAATAATGTAGACAAGCGGAGTTCTTGTGCCAACCCTTATATATGGAAGTGAAGCTGGAACTGGTAAAAAAGGTTGAAAGTAGAAAAAATGCAGATATGATATTTCTTTCACGAATGTGTGTTTAATCTGAGTATGATAGAGTGTCAAATGCAAATATAATAAATGAATACAGTACGAATGAAAGTGCTATGAACAAATATTGAAAGGGTGATGGTTTGTACACCTGGAACAAAGGGATGTGGGAAGTGTGATTAAAAATATACATAGAAGTTATGCGAGTGAAAGGAGAAGTTGAAGAAGGCATTGCAAGACACATGTTTGAAGTCGTGAGTGTCAATGTGACAAAGGCGCGAGCGTTATATCAGGATAGAAGAGGGTGGCGGTCCACCTTCTCGGCTTACCCCTTCGGAGAAACGGCGTGATGGTAAGTTATAACACCATAGTTAGTTAGTTTTTATTTATTAATAAGAATGGAAACGTCTGTTTTCTAGTAGTTTTATTATATTTTATGGGAATAACATGTTTCAAACATTTGAAAATCCCTTTGCAAAACATAAAATACTCGTATAATAAAACTTCTAGAAAACCCACATGGAAAGAGCCATGCTTGGAATAACCTTGAGGGACAGATTTAGAACCGAATTTATTCGACAATACACCAAGGTGACTGAGGTGGCTCTGAGGATGGGCGGGCCATATCTGTCGGAGAACAGACGGCCGATGGAAGAGACGGGTTCTGGAGTGGGGACTGCGTACAGGATTCCGCAGAGTTGGACGTCCCCCTGCCCGCTGGACCGACGATCTGAAGAGGATTGCTGGACATGGATGGATGGGAGCGGCAATGGATAGGGGGCGGTGGCGTGCTTTGGGAGAGGCCTACGTTCAGCGGTGGATGACAGACGGCTGATGATGATGATGAAGTTTTCCTCGGTTTTCCACGATTACGTACTTCAATCACAACCGTTAACGTATACTTTCTTAATCATTCTTCATTCATCCATACGTTCCAACAACAACAACAACAACAAACCATCACGCCGTTTCTCCGTAGAGGTAGGCAGAGAGAATGGACCGCCACACTACTCTATTCTGGCACATCTTTCTGGCTTCCTCCACATTCATACAGCGAGTCATACACGAACGTTGATTCTTCCGACTTCTAACATGACCAATCTTTAAAATTTGTTTAATTGGTCATGCCATGTTTTCCTCGTAGCGGAGAGGCGAAATGGAGGTTTCCTGCATGATGTATTGGAGGGAAGGGTCGAGGGATCGATTGGCAGAGGACGACCTCGCCAGGAGTACCTAGATCAGATTTACCGAGATATCTGCACCTCTTATGCGGAGTTAAGAGAGTTGTCGAGGACCGAGCGGAGTGGAAGAGGAGATGCGTCGCCTTGCTGCAGGGCAATCATTAGATTGAGACCGGAGAAGAAGATGTTTTCCTCGGTTTACCTCGACTCCGTACTCCGTCAACATTATTAACGTATACTTTCTTAACCATTCTTTCTCCATCCATGCGCTCCATATGTCCGAACCAACGCAGCGATCCTTTCATAATGTCGTTCGTAATACCTTCTTCCGCTCTAAATTCCTTTCTTATATCAGCATTTGAGATTCTGTCATATATCGTTCTACCACACATACGTCTTAGGGACCTCATCTCTACCGCATTTATTCTGCTCTCATCCTTATTCTGCCAGTTTGCTTCGCTTCCATACATTAGGGTTAGGACCAGAACTCCATTATGAACGGCCGTTTTCGCTTTGATTGATACATTTTTGTTTCCAATAACTATCCATATGTTCAAAATGTTCTGTAAATTTAAACATTTACAATAAGAATTCGTTAAAATCTTAACGTATTAAATTACATCTTAAAAAAATGACGTCATTCATTCGTACAATAAAATAGAACGCATGGCACCCTAATTTGAATATATTTTGACCCTTCCGCTGTTTCGAAACTTACGTTAGGGTCCTTTGGCGAATTAAAGCGGAACTGGATTTTTTGTCGGACCTCCGGGCAACACCTTTTGTTAACTCGGGCCAGGTAGAGGCTTGGACCCCAACGGGTTCACATAGGTTCAACGCATTTGGGTACCCGAATTTCTTGCTCAGTGGCTTGCCCGACTCTGTAGGAAGAAGATCGCGAAGTGAATTGTGAAAGTTCTTAAGAGTTCAAGCGTTTTGCTTTGAGTGTTCTTTTAAGTTTGTAATCAATCGATAAAAAAATCGTTCTACGTATATAAAATAATTTATCTCATTAAATTATAGATCACATCTTCATTGTCGTCCAATCGTAAGATGTTTTAGTTTTTAAATCTACGGTTTTACTATTTTTTTTTAAACAAACAAACAAAATAGACCGCCACACTAATCCATCCTGGCACACCTCTCTAGATTCCTCCACATTCATACAGCGAGTCATACACGCACGTTGATTCTTCCGACTTCTAACATGACCAATCTTTAAAATTTGATTAATTTTATCATTAACGTATACTTTCTTAACCCTTTCTCCATCCATGCGCTCCATATGTCCGACCCAACGCAGCGATCCTTTCATAATACCTTATTCCGCTCTGCATTCCTTTCTTATATCAGCATTTGAGATTCTGTCGTATATCGTTCTAACACACATACGTCTTAGGGACCTCATCTCTACCGCATTTATTCTGCTCTCATCCTTCTTCTGCCAGTTTCATGCATCGCTTCCATATATTAGGATTGGGACCAGAACTCAATTTTTTTAATGCTCTATAATTATTGCAACTTATCAAATATCTAACCATGACGCCGTCTCTCCGAAGAGTAAGCAGAAATAATAGACTTCCACACTTTTATTTCTTGACATACTTCTCTCGCTTCTATAACATTCATACAAAACAAATTAAGATTTTAAAGAAGGTCTTAAACTGTATGTATATAATATTGTGAAAACGTCATTTTTTTAGAACGTGAATTATATTATATGGGAGTGACATGTATCGCCTTGCAAGACTCTTATCAAATGTTTGATGTAGTCATAATATTTGGGGATAGCAAAGTGTAACAAGCCATCACTATAAAATCATAAATATTATTTATATTGAAAGGACTTTTTCATAATTATTAAAAATACTTCAATTTTAATATGAAATTTTACAGCATTGTTAAAGAATTAACGAAAAATGAAGTAACTTCAATATATTATTATGAATCAAATAAAATTAATTTTTACGATACAAATTAGCTTTAAAATATGCGTATGAGTTATTATATGTATAATACTTAAATTTATTATATTTGTTTTTTTGGCGAAACAGCTGTTTCGCCAAGTGGTGTTGAAATCTTCAGGTATTACAATGAAATCAAAATTTATTTTATTATAACACTTGATTGTGCCTAGTGAAACAGCTGTTTATTTAATTATATATTCGTGATGAATACACATTCCTTTCCTTCAATAAGTGTTGAAGATGTAAAAATATGACGTGGTTCCTACTAAAAAATTGATTAAATATATTTTGTATTTGTCTTTGATGAATTTTTTTATGAAAACGTGTAAATAAAATTTATCTCTTCCTCTAGAATTTTAAAATGCATATATAATATGATGCTGTATGCATTCATTTCTTGAAAAATGGTGTAAAACATAAAAATATACTATTGATTGGACTTGGATCTTCTGGTTTACGGAGGTTCAGCTCCTGTGGCTATTTGTCTTAGAGAACTTACGATTTCTAGAAGTTGACCTTGATCTTAAATATGATAATGCTTTAGCAAGACGAAACATCTCACTTCTATATAAGCATATAATAAGACTTCTAGAAAACGAACGTTTTAATCTATGTATATGAAATAGTTTTGCGTATTTCCTATATGAATTTAAAAAAATAAAATCTTTTGTCTCTTAATAAATTTATTGTTTTTTTATCTTTCTAGATATATTACAAACTTCTTAGCGCACGAATAATTAAATGTTTATATTTACTTAAATATAAAGTAAACACGATGAAACTTTTAAACCGGTATTTACTGCGCACGACCGCCAAGTATAGGGGTGGGTTAGTTATTCTACCCGCCGCTAGATGTCGTAGGGTTGATATTGTCTCGTAAACCCTTGGCTTTAGCTAATCTCCAAACCATTTTAAGGTACAAGGTTTATACTTTTCATGATAAGTAAAAATATTAATTTAAGAATATTTATATGGCATATTACATATTTAAAAAATAAGGAATTCTATTACAAGATTAATTACCTTTTAAATTTTCAGTTGTAATAATCGAATTTTTATTTTATTTAGTTGATTTTTTTTTTTAATATAAAGTGTTCTATGCCGCAATAAACTTTATGAATTACATGTTGCTTAAATGATATCAATATAGAAGTAGTATTCAGGATAGAACATTGACATAAAAAATACTTTAATGTAGACTATTTTATTTTAATTAAAAAAAAAAAAACATAACTATGATTTCAAAAATGTAGTTAAAATATTATCAAATACGAACATTTCAAACACTTTTAATTTGAAAATATAAAACATGACAAAAATAATATTTTATGTATACATTTTTAATTTAGGAAAGATTCCCTTTAGTGTCTGATAATTCAGCCTCTTTTTAATTATGCCTGTTTTAAATATATTAGTTTTTTATTTTGATTTTTTAAATACAGCAAAACATAAAATTAAAAATGGAATGATATATTAAAATTAAATGATAGTAATTTTTCTACATGATAAACATTTTAATATGCTTTATGGATATAATTCTTCAAATAAGATAATAAAAACAGTTTTAATTTCAAGAATCAATTGTATCTCAATAGAGACGAAGATGCAAATTGGAAACAGAATATGGTTGACAAGGTGTTTACAGGACTTATGACCTGTCATTGTTTGGGTTAAGCGCACGCTTTATGTAATACAACATTCCCCATTCCACCTTATTTTTTCTTATGACCACCATGTCTGACAAATTTTTGGAAGTTGTATATATGTTAATCTCTAACACCACCACCCTTTGCATGGTAGTATATTCAATCTACACACTAACGCCATCTATGAAGATTGTATTTTAAGCATTAAACAGAAGATCTTTTTAACGCAATGTGAAAGGCTACCGCCATTTACCGCAGTTTTTTTTTCTTTTAGGATTTTTTTGCTATTTGATAAATCAATAATTTTATGAAATATCCGTAACATGCACTTTCGATATACGTAGATACGCTTTGCACACTATAAAAGAATTTATCAACTTCCGCTGAAATTTTAAAATAGCAAAAAGAACGATAATAAACAGGAAGTTAAAAAAAATACGTAATTGCCGCAGTTCTGATAAAAATTACGTAAAAATGTCTGCTAAACGCCACGGTTTTAAATATTTTTAGAATGCTAGAAATGGTGAGATTATGTAAGTTGATTTGAAAGACTCGCGATATGTAACCGGTTCCATTTAGAAACAAAAGAAAGGTTTTAAATATAGAACGAGTTCCTTTTATGATTTGAATTCAATTAATAATGTTACATAATATTTAAGTACCTACTCGTTGTTAAAAATTAACATTTTGTTGAAAATGTTACTTATATTTTTCATTTAAATGTAGTAAAATAAATATTTTTTGTAAATATTTGTTAATAGTGTAAGAAAATTAAAAGTCTGTTTGCTAGAAGTTTTATTATATTTTATGGAAATTACATATTCCACCTTTCTAAGGCATAATCAAATTTTATAATGCGTTAGAAGGGCAAAATATGTACCCTTAAAATATAATAAAACTTCTTGAAAATAGTCGTTTTCATTTGTAATAATTATCTAATATGGAGTTTTACGTCAGTGAAACAAAAATGAAATAGTAATTATATTATTAAAATCAAGTACAATAAATATAAAGAGAGAAAAAATAATTTGTAAAAAAAATCTTAGTTGTTTTAAATACATAATATGTACAACTTATTAGAGCAATATTTCTAACAATAAATATTAAAATAAATATTCTACATCTAATAAAAAAAAAGAAATAGTTGACATTCTCTACTATGTTATAAGATCAAATTAAAACATTTGAACGTAAAATTATATGTTACCATAATTATTCTAAAAAGAACTTCGCTATTTGAATTTTAAAGTTTTGAAAATCATTTAAGTTTATAATCTACGTAGGTACTAAATGAAATTAAGTGGGTTGCAATATTTGTATTCGATGCTATGATTAGTATTTAAATAACTGACCTGTATTTCGTTGACTAGCTTCTCAGTCATCATCTTGTGATCTTGAGGGTTGGTCAGCATCTGGACCATGGCCCCGGCGCCCGAGGGCATCTGGCCAGCCACCATCTGCTGCTGTGCGGGAGTCAGCTGGGAATGCTGTTGCTGCATGGGCTGCTGCGAAAGCTGCTGGCTCATCTGATTCGGAGTCAGCGGTTGCTGGTTAGGCGTCAACTGCTGTTGCTGATTCGGGGTCAGTTGTTGGTTAGGCGTTAACTGCTGTTGTTGATTTGGAGTCAGTTGTTGATTTGGGGTGAGTTGTTGGTTAGGGGTCATCTGTTGTGGGGTCATGTCCTGGGCTACTGGTGACTGCCCGCGGCTGTGCTGCCAGAACTCCGGGCTTGGCTTGAACTGCCTCTGCTGGTGCTGTAGCTCCTGCATGCTGTTCAGGTTGGGTATCTGGAGGGAGAGAGGCGCGGCTCGCAGGTCAAGGGCCCCCGGTCCAGGGGGGCCCGGCGTTCCGCCCTCCGCGGCCGCCGTGATCTTGAATGAGTTCTGCAGCCAGTTCGCCACAAAGTTCTCGTCCTCCACCTTGGATGGAGCCAATATGTCCGCGTTGAGGAAAATCTTGACCGCCGTTTGCAAGTAGAGAGGAAGATCTTCCGGCCTCAAGTCGGGTCCTCTCTTCGGGGATCGCCTCCCGTTCGGGAGGTCCTCTTGCCTCGGGGACCTGACCGCTTCCCTGTTATCCCGGAGGTACTCTTGGGAGAGCAGTCTCTGGAGCGGGTTCTGCCCCGAGGGGTCTTGGGTCTGACTCAGCAGTCTCGCTAGCGGGTTCAAGTTAGACCCGTCTTCCTGGTTGAAGAAGCGCTGTAACGGATTAGAACCAGCGGCCTCCGGGGGCTGATTGAGGAGCCTCGGGAAGGCCGTATGGCTCTGGTAATCCTGACTGAACTTTGAGTAATCCAGGCTTGAAGATTGATCGTACGGCCGTTGATTATCAATTCTCGCGGCTTTTCAAAAACTTTGGGTGAAAACACCGCCGAAGCGTAAAGGTTTTTCCGCACTTTTTTTATATCAGTGCATAGACAAAACTACAGCGTATATCTTCAATGAAACAGTTCTTTAATGAATCCAATGGTTTTTATGTTATTTTGTCAGGAAGCTGTAGAACGCGCTAAATACCGAGCAATATCAAGCCGTCGCAACATATAAATCGCACGATGCTCTCTATTACAATATTATCAAATCTCTAACTTCACTTTATAAACGGATGGAATTCTCGTGAAACAGTTAAAGAGCTTTGAATATTTAAAATGACTAGTAAGAGTTCTAAACAACTGAATGTCAATTATTGCACAATTTTTATTATTATTAAATAATTCGAAATATCCAGATAAAACAAACACTAATAGATTAATTAAAATATTATAATGTCTAATGAAGTATTTCACTAAGTTCACTTTGAATCACGTTGGTTTTTAGGTATGATTTATATATTTTCTTCACTCGGAGATATTTTCTTTGATGCCTTGAAAAATTTTCGTAGCTGTGTCTTGACTTGTGTTTTTAAAATCACGAATCTGCAACAAAAAATAATAAAATATTGTTATTTATTTCAAATGGTTAAAAATACAATAATCAAATTATGCAGATTGAAAACAATAACCAATTTCTTGCAAAAACGACCCAAATGTGATTATGCTAATAAATTTCAAAACAAAGTTATTATTTTTATTACACTTAAAACACACTTAGCATTTACATTTTAAAATAAGAATTCTGCAATTGTTTTTAACGGTTAATACAATTCTTAAATATCATTTTATTTTTAATTTATTTGGAACAACACTTTAATAAAAACAAAATTTTAGAAGTTAATTGAATTTATAAATAATGTACTCATATTCACATTTTATTTAGATGTTAATTAATAATACACTACAAAACATGTATCCAAAATTTTAAATTATATAAAATATTATTTTTTCTTGTTATAATGTTAAACACACGTGTATTTTAAATGAAATTTCATTTAATATATATTTATTACAACAAGCTGTAAAGTATTTTAAAAGTTTTATTGAAAACAGGCACAATTTTTAATTATCGATAATAAACAATTTTTATTTTTAAATTTTATTTTAATTATAATTTGTATAAAATGTTGCACGTCATTTGAAATTATTTTAAATTGAGATTTTTAATGTGTTTAGTATTTTTTAATGTATAAAAATGAATTCCAATTGTTTTTCAATGAAAATTTAAATTTAGAATCAGAACACTGAAATATTTGAATAAAAACGGTTTTAAGATTTTCGATGAAAATCGTGTGTGAACGGTCAAATTTGTTTGACATAGGTTAAACATCGTATGTCCAGCTCACTTATGTCACATACACACACACGATCTACATAAGGCTCACACACACGGTTTACACACACTCTCGCACCGGACCTAGGGGCATTGGATAAACAAAACCTTTAACAGTTAGGTACTTAGCACCGCACAGATCGAATGTTTCACGGAAAATCTTCCGAACATCCCTAAAAATAATAATAATTATTTAAAAAAAGAATTTGAGTAGTCTTTCACAATAAAAAAACGTATTAAAAAATCAGTATTATTAAAAAAAAATTCACAAAATATACGTGTTAAAAAATATTTTTAAATTTAATAAACATAGTTTTTATCACATTATTTAATTGATCAAGTGTTTATACAATAAATAAAATAAAATTCACATTTTCAAAGTGTCAAAATTGATGCAATTTTTATTCTCGCAAAATTTTAACATCTGTTAATTTTATTTTAGATTTGTATAGTTTTAAAAATACGTTGTTTTAAAAACTCTTATTTTATTTATTTTGTTAAAAACTTTATTTCGTTTTGTTAAAATTTGGTGTTTCTGTAACAAAACTTAAAACACCGTTGTAACAAATGCAAACGAAAGTATTTCGTTCGTTTTCAAATTGAAATTTTGCACTTTGAAATAATTTTCAAAATCGTGTTGCGCGCTTATCACTTTTCACGAATTTTTTTATTTTAGTGTATAACTGTTTTAAAAATATTATTTTAACTTTTTAAGTTTGTAGAAAGTTGTATTTATATTTTGAGAAATGTCTAAGAAATATTTAAGAATTTGGCGTCTTGCAAGAAAATTGATAATGCGGAAATAAGAAAATTTGAAGAATTTTCTAAGTGTCAATTTGGATTGTTCGAAGAAAGTCTCAAGACGGGAGCGCCCAAGACCGACGCACCTTCTGCTGGGAGTTTAACGACGCCGACTAAGTTCTCCGCCCGGAAAACTTAACGCAAGACTAAGGCCCACGGTAAGTAGGTGCCCCGTTGGAAAATACGGCGCGGGACCGGCGTCTTTCGCTACCGACGCCGTACTGTACTTAAGATGGCGGTGCGAGCAAGACAGCGCCGGGGGTAAGTTCGCGGCGCCGTTTCTGAGAGAGAGACGGAAGATTTGCCGCGCATTTTTCCCGCGCCCGCCTCTTAGACGTCCGGCTAAGGACTCGCGCCTCCCTCCCCTGCCGGCGCCGCGACGTCCACGCGCAGGCGCCGCGCGAGGGCGCCAAACCAAAGCCTCCGATCTCCGGGCAGTTCGGACAGCGGACACTTCACGTAACAATATATGGCGGGGAACGCGTCCACTGCATATGCACGCACTCGAGCCATTCACTTTTCTTCGGACTTCATCCAAATATTTACAGTTTTCAAAATCCTTTATCACCACGGTTGAAAAAAAAATACTCGAAAACAAAAAAAATCCAGTGTTAAATTCCGAACTTGTTTTTGCTTCAGTGAATTGAATTCTCTTCGAGTTTAAACTTCACTAAACATATGTCGAATATTTCAAACAAAACAAGTGATTTTTTGTGATATTTAGAAAATTGTAAAAAAAAATGTTTTGTTTTTTCTTTTTTCAATTTCATATCGCGGCAGTTCTAATTTTTTAAACATCGATTTACATACCAATAGTGCATTTTTTCCTGTATATATTTTAAATTAAATACGCGTTGTTTAGAAAAGTGTAAGAAACTTATAATACATACATATTTCATTTTAAATCGGTTTAAATTTCCAATTTATTTAAAAAAAAAATGACCAAAGATTTAAATCAATGATATTAGAATTTATTTTACAATCTTCAATGTAGGCAGAAAATAGCTCATTATTATAAAGAAGGAATCTGGTCGTGTTCAGGCTCGAACCCAAGTCCCCTTGATCAGAAGCCAAGCGTTCTATCCCGTAGACCACCACCCGATTATTTAATGATTTCAGGAAAAGCTGTGAAAATGATTATGACGATGATTTTTTTCAGATGAAAAGTGACCCATATTTTAATGTAAGTAATCAAATAAAAAAAGAAAAAATAAATTAAAATAATTTTATGGAATAATATTAAAAACAAATATTTTTGTTTTACATTCAGCCACAGATGTTTTCTACGTAAATATTTTGTTAGTAAGATTTTTACAAAATTTCAAAACATTCTATTTTCAATTCAAATGTTTCGTTTAAAAACTTGCTCCAATTTCACCCTCCCCATACCATTCCGACCAACACAAACAAACATCCTAACATACTTTCGTCCCGCTCGCACCCATTCGACTCAGCCATATCGAGGGGTAGATATGAAGGCGGCGGGAAAGAGACGCAAGCAATCTCGACACACATACATCAGAATGAATCGAAAAGAATACAACTGGCCTTTTCAGATTTTTTTCTTCTCCCCTTTATAGTATGTACACAGAGAAGTGTGCGTGTCTCTTTCTGGCGCTTGGCATTCGATATTCGGCTCTCTTTCTAGATAAGGTTTTTTCGTAGGAGAAACGCCTTTGAGTTTTTTCTTCGTTTTTTTTAAGGGTGGGGGTAGATTTTTAAAATAAAAGTCCGCCCCGTATTTTTATTGCGTGCTGGGTTACCCAATACTAAAAGGGGTGGAGTTTTATGTAGAAAAATGGTTTAAGTAAGCACATGGAAAGGTAAGAACATTTGAAAACTCTTTAGAAAGTTTGTTAAAATAGAAGAAATGATAAATGCGTGTATTGTTTCTATAACAATGATATAAATTCCATATTATGTAATTAATACAAATGTGTAAACGTATATTTTCTAGAAGTCTTTTTATATTTTATACGAATGTCATTTTTCGTCTTCCTAAGGCTTTATCAAATATTGACATCAATGATATTTCATAATGCCTTAGAAGTAATGAATAAAATGAAAGTTTTTTTAAAAGTATAATTAAATACACTTATGTTTGCGCCTTCGTCAAAAATAAAAAAGAACTGCGTAACGGTTAATTCTTTCTGCTTACCATAACAGAGAGACAGCGCGATGATAAGTTAGTTAGTTAGTTTTATTTAAATACTATATGTAGAAACATAGATTCTATTAAATAATCTTAGCAAATGATATATGTTATCTTCGTTAATTAGTTTTAATATTTCAGTTGAAACATCAGGTGAGGTTTTAATGACATGTATAATTTCAGATACTCGTAGGAGGTCCTTGAAGTTCACAATCGACGACAAAATCTGGTCTATCATCACTGAACCACTCTTCAATATGCTTTTCCCAAGTCTTTAGAATTTATTTTTTAAGTGGCGCAGTATAGAGATGCCTTTGCTGCAGTGATCTCCAACGTTGGGGAGACCTGACATGGCACGGAAAGAAGAAGAAGATTTATTGAAAGACAGAAGAAGGATGATAACCGAATAAATGCGGTAGAAATGAGATTCCTTAGACGTATGTTTTGTAAAACGATGTACGACAGAATCGTGTATGATTCAGTATGAATGTTGAAGTAGCGACGAAATCACGGCATGTTCATTATTTCTGCTTACCATATCAAAAAGACGACGTGATAGTTAGTTAGTTGGTTGAATTTAAGTATTGAATTCCTTAGAGTTATTTCAATGATATCGTGGCCTAAGTTAGATCAGGTTTTAACAGTATTTTGCATGTATAGTATATAGTTAGGTGTGTGTTTTGAACACTTACTCTTAAAACTTATTTCTCTATTCAGATAATTAATACTCGTTCTTAGATACAAACACCCAGATTGCATGCTACATTATACTGGGAGTATGTTATACTAGAAATAACAGGACAATCGAGCATTGAACCAATTTAATATGTAACGGATTGCTAGAAATACAATGTATTTAACTTCTTTCAACAACAGTATTTAAATAACTACAGTCCAAATAAATAAATTTTATTTTCAATCACAACCACGATTAATCTTTTGGCATGTTTAATTAATACTAACGAAATAACTGTCTGTTACAATATTAATTTTATTTTATATGAATGACATGTTTCTCCCTTTGATGATTTGATGCAAAGAAAATGACGTTTAGAAAAATATAATAAAACTGCTGTAGAATTCATGTCAGTGGCTTAAAATAACCTGCTGTATACAATTAGAAAATAAACGGGAACCTTCCACATTAAAGACTCTTATGATATCTCAAAACTACCAAAATTGTTACATTTTGCTGCAATCCAATTCTTTTTTTTATATTTAAACTATGTACTAGAAAACAAATGTTTTTAATTATATTCAATACCTTTTATGGATTATTATTCATTGTTATAATATTATATTATAAAACTCTATTCAACAGATTAATTAGAAACTTTAAATTAAAAATAATAACCAAGACTAATAAAGTTAAATAAATAACTAAAATGGCTATTGTAGTGGTTTAGTAGACATGAGAAAAACAAAATATTTTAAATCTAATCAAGTTGTTAAAATTATTTTATTTAAATTGTGCAGTAATAGTAATATTAAAATATATAAATAAATGCTAATTATATAATGTTATGCATTTTTCACAACGTAGATACGTGTTAAAATTTGATCACAAAAATTGCTTTGTTAAGATTTGAATACAGAATTTGCTTGAAAGTAGATAAATAAAATAAAATAAATTAATTAAGCACTACTGAGAAGACTGACAATATTAAATGAGAAAGTTAAAAAGTTTACTAAGATATCGCCTTAACTAATTTTATTTTTAATAACAATTTTATTTCACGCATTATTTTCTATTTAGCGAAGGCACTTGAATTTCCAGCGAAAATTTACCCTGTCGTCTAGTAGAAGGGTTAAAATTATACAATTTAGATTTTCCACACGTTTCGTAATACCAGGACGCTGGTTTGAGTCTTGAATATATTCGGGTATCGAGTGAGAAAGTTTTAAGGGTAGTAAAATACCTATCTACCCCTTTCGTTTCTACAGCAAGTAGGTACTATAAGAGAAACTTTGCTTTGATGGTTTGAGAGGGTTGATATACGTGAATTGTTGGTACGATTTAAAAAAAATGTATTAATAACAGAAAATTGAAGACCAATTATTAGAGCTAAGTGGTTTATACTTAAAAAAAAGAAAATCTGCAAAACTGTTTATTGTTACACGTGTCATGTAGCACGGGAGGCATAGGGTGAAGTTTGAAACCTTGTTACTACTGGGAAGCAAACTTTACTCAATGAGACACGATTTTATTGTTATTAAAAGTATTAACTGTTTAATTTGGAACGCTGATATAATACAATATCACAGTTTATTAATATATGTTTTCTTAAACTGTCGATACAGTTGTTTCGTCATTCAATGTTGGCGTCATCAAGTTTTATAAACATTCCAATTTTTATTTTATTTTTAAATCTGTTTCATGTATGTTCGACTTTAAAATAATTGAATTATATAAATATTTTGTATAACATTCTAACAAACTAACTAACTAACTATCACGCCGTCTCCCGGAGGGGTAGGCTGAAAGAATGGACCGCCACACTGTTCTATCCTGACTCTACATTCATACATCTTGTCATGCACGCACGTTGATTTCTCCGACTCCTCTCGTGACCGACATTCAATATTTGATTGATTTGATCGTGCCAGCTTTCCTCGGCCTTACTCTATTTCTAGCTCCGTTCACGTCATTTACATATACCTTCTTAACAATTCTCTCTTCACTGATTCTTTCCATTTGTCCAAACCATCTTAAAGACCCTTTCATTATTTTGTTCATAACACTTTCATTCGCACCGTATTCACTTCTTATTCTTGCATTTGACACTCTATCATATACAGATTTCCCCCTCATTCGTCTTAGAAATCTCATGTCTACTGCACTTATTTTACTTTCATCCTACTTTTGCCCGTTTCATGTTTCACTTTCATACATAAGGGTCGACACAAGAACACCATAACATATAACATTCTACATTCAAATAACGTGGTGGAAGTTTATCTGAAATTATATATTAATTTTAATTGTATCTCAATAGAGACAAAGATGCAAACTGGAAATTGAATATGGTTGATCAAGGTGTTTACAGGACTTATGACCTGTCATTGGTTCATGAATTAATAACCCACCGTGGGCGAAATCCAGGATTCGTATACAAGTATAAGTATATATTCACAAAAAATATAGAAATTATATAGATTACTACATTATAGTTAAGATAAGCTTATTTAACCCTGAAATATATTAATCAAACTTTGCACTGAGCTTTACGAAACTTATTTTACCTTTTATTATTTATTAAAATTACGCATCAATTAAACTTAGTCTTTGGAAATAGGTTTTAATATATTATATAATACATAACCCTTACAATGAGTTATCTTCCTTGACATATTAATAAAATAAACGCAAAATTTATAATAACATTTATAGTAAGAATAATAAAAATAATAAAATTAATAATGATAAAAATAAAAACAATAATAGCAATATCCATTAAACGTATCATATGAAAGGTTTGGACACATGGGAATAAAGAATGAAGAAAGAATGGTAAAAAAAGTATATGTTAACAATGAAAATGGAACTAGGAATAGAGGAAGACTGAGGAAAACGTGGCACGATCAAATAAATGAAATATTGAATATCGGTCACGTGAGAAGTATAATAGAAGAAATCGACGTACATGCATGACACGATGTATGAATGTTGAGGAAACGAGAGAAAGATGTCAGGAATGAAAAGTGTGCAGTCCATTTATGCTGCCTACCCCTTCGGAGAGACGGCGTTATGGTAAATTAGTTTAGTTAGTTAGTTTGTATTATTGTTATTATTATTTGTATTATTATTTTTATTAATATTTTTTTAAATTATTATTATTATTACCTTTATTACTAAAATTATTACATTTATTAAAATACAAATAACTATTATTATTATTAAAGAATCGATGCGCGTGCATGACACGATGTCTGAATGTTGAGGAAGCGAGAGAAATGTATCAGGAAAGAAAAGTGTGGCAGTCCACTCTTTCTGCCCTCCCCTTCGGGGAGACGGCGTGATGGTTAGTTAGTTAGTTAGTTAGTTTTAGAAGAAGAATCTCGAAGTGTGTGTATGTATAAAACAGTGTTGCAATCTGCCCTTTCTGCTTACCCTTACGGGGAAACGACCGGATGGTGTAATATGCCTAGAAAGGATCACCTAGAGCCGTCAATATTTATGCACAAATCCAAGAAAGACACGTACAGACATCTGTCCCTCTATTCAAAAAATAACCCCTTTCATCCGGGCTCATTGTTTATACTACATTATTAAAATATATCATACCAGATGGACCGTGGCTGTCCCTAAGGGGTCAACAGGATAATTACACGACCAAGGAATTATAACACATCCGTTTTACAGTTTTATTATTATAATTACTACAATAATTATGATCGAGAGTAAGGGTAGGATGATAAGGGTAAACTATGCTAATTTTAAACTTTTAAAATTACTTTAGATGTAAACACTTCATGTAATTATTTATAATTAGGTGTTAGCTCACGTGGTGATTTTTAAAATTTGTACGGGCGTCATTTTGACGGCTTAATTACCAAAGTATCTACCCGACGAACAAGTTCTTCTGTTACGATTCCCCAAGGAGCGTGAAAGAATTTATTATATACAGAGTGTCTCAAAATAATGTTTATGTTTGTTTTAGGCGCGGGAGTATATCAATCAGTAGCCTGGCTCATGAGAATTCGGTCGCTATGGAGCGTTTCTCGGGAGCGGACCGCGCGTTGTGCGGTCGAGAGTTTTACGAAAATGATGATTAGTCGGTGACAATCCAATTTCTCAAAAGATATTACAAACAATTATTATAGTTCAAGACATCTAGTGAGAACAGGTAAAATATAATAAATATATATTATAATACCAGAAACGCATGAGAGATGGTTCGACGTTAGGAATACAAGATACTCTCCAAAGTCAAGAGTATTTGTCTTCTGAAAGTACTTTCACGAATATGAAAGACATCGATCTCCGAAGCGATCATGTTCAGCAGTTTGATTGCTCTCCCAACCAGCATCACCAGAGGCAGGTTGGTTCTGCATGCTGGGAGATAAAACAGTATGTGCTGACGCTGTCGAAGATAACCATCCGGAACATAAAAATGGATAGCCTCCAAGATGACGGAATTCTCAAAGAATCCCCTGATAAGTCTGAAGAAATGGGTAAGTGTGCACCCATCCTTTCTTATCAGCAAACTATAGATCCCCAGCATGCCCAAGAGGAATGCAGTGGGATAAAGCCACGGATAGCTACCAAGTCAGTAGCGAGTAGAAGATTCTACATTATTCGAGGATTTACCACTTAAATGCTGGTTTTACCACTTAAATGATGGAACGCCACACTATTCTATCCTGACATAATTTTCATGCCTATTTTACATTCACACACCGTCACACGCACGCTCGTCGATTGTTCCATTCTTCGACCATTGCTGCCTTTCAGTATTTGATAATTTTGGTTATGCCAAGTCTTCCTTGGCCTTCCCCGATTTCTTTTTCCATTCATACTGCCTGTATATATTAAAATAACTTGGAGAGACAGAGTTCGCAGTGAGATTGTTCCCCAACGGATGAAAAAGCATCTGAAGTTGTTCGACAGTGTAAAAACAAAGAAATTGCAATACTTCGAATAATTAATTTTTTAAATTGACATTTCTCGGTAAAAGTTCATTTTAAACAATGAAAACAAACTTTTTGAATGTATACAAATACTTGTAGACAAATACTGGATTTTGCCCATGACGGATAATTTTTTTTATGAGGATTAATTTTATCTCAATAGAGACGAAGATGTAAATTGTTTTTTTTTCTGGGAACAGAATATGGTGGTCGAGGCGCATACAAGACTTATGACCTATCATTGAATGGGTTAAGCGATCGCTTTATGTCTAACAACATTCCCCATTCCGCCCTTCTTACGACCACCACATCTTAAAATTTTGATACAAAATTACTTTATTATTATATATTTAGCATGCTTCCACTTGTGTTTGACATCGACCGGTTTCGGCAGCTTGTTGCCATCTTATTTATTTTGTTATAAACGGAATAAATTCCAGTACTTCTTTTTTAATATAGACAGTTTACTTAAATCTATGAAAATTTTAAGAGAAACGGTAAAAATTAAGCCTAAGACGAGTAAAGTCTGTGATCAGTATTAAGAATACAGGTATGTATTGTATTAAATTATTAATGAAAGAAGGACACTATTATAAATGAGTATACAGGTTTATATATTTTTTTCAAATCAAATCAAATAAGTTTATTTTCTCAAAAGATATTACAAACAATAATTATAGCTTGCAGCATCTATTGAGAACAGGTAAAACATAAAAAAATATATATTGTATCAGGAACGCATGAGAGATGGTTCGTCATTAGGAATACAAGATACTCTCCAAAGTCAAGAGTATTTGTCTTCTGAACGTACTTTCACGAATATGAAAGACGTAATAAAAAAGAAAATCTTCTGGAACCTTTTCAACCTCCAGGAGATGGCAGCAAGCTGCCGAAACCGGTCGACGTGAAACCCAGGTGGAAGCACACTAAATATTAAATGATAAATAAATTTTATATAATTTTTTTGTTTGTTTTAATTAAAGCACGGTGTCACGTAATGATAGGTGTAAAGTATCAACTCCTTCTTCTGAATAATTCAGGGAAAAGCGCCAGAAAGAAGCGGACCAGGTCAAAAAGTAATCTCTTGGCTGCACAATTTAAGACAATGGTCCAGAAGTAGCACCACATCGCTATTCAGGGCTGCAGTTTACAAATCGCAGAGGATACGGCACTTAGAGAAGAAGAAGTATAGGTATATCATTTAAACCATTCTTCCCTCATTCTTTCGTATCGTATGATCAAATTTTATAAAAGAAGTATTGTTCTAAAAACAAAAAAAGTATTTATTAAAGGTCAACAGAATAGATTAGAAAAAAAATTTACACAATTTTATATTAATACAAAGCGTCAGTTGTGACAAAAGAAATCGGAAATATTATTAGTTTTTTATTTATGTATATAACATATGTGTGTAATATATTCTTAACCCTACATAACCCATCCTGACCCCATTGTCAAATGACCCTAGGGTACTAGGGACCCTCTGTTCCTTTCGTAACGCGGAAGACCATTGTTTGACCCTACACAGGTCACGAGCAACCAGGGTCGAAATGGAAAAAAACGACGTTTCAAAAATTTAACAATGTTCATTCCGATTTGAGATAATAATTATTGGCATATATTCAAAACATGTATTCAAGCGTTTGAGATGTGGATATACCGCAGAATGCATCGTATACCGTGGACCGATAGGGTCAGTAATGCAGACGTACTACAGAGAGCCAGAGCCAATAGAGAGCTGTTGTCGAGTGTGAAAATTAGAAAGGTCTCATATTTGGGTCATGTGCTAAGGGAAAAAATATACCACCTCCTTCAACTGACATTATTGGGTAAAGTGGAGGGACGTCGGGTAGTTTGTAGAAGGCAGCTATCCTGGCTGCGGAACATCAAAGAGTGGACAGGAATAACAAGAGTTCAGAACCTGTTTCAAGTGGCGCAGGATAGAGATGACTTTGCTGCAGTGATCGCTAACGTTGGGGGGAACTGACACTGAACTGAACTAACCATCACACCGTCTTCCCGAAGGGGTACACAGAAATAGTAGAATGCCACGTTTCTCTTTTCTGATATAGTTGTCTAGCTTCTTAAGCATTCATATAACGCGTCATGCACGCACGATTTCTCCGACTCTTCGTGTCCGGCATTTCTGCCTACCGCTCTTGGGAGACGGCGTGATGATTAGTTAGTTTATATGTTAAATGTGTAAATAGAAAACTTTGTTATGAATATCAAAATTGAATATAATTAGTCGCGACAGCTGTTTCGCTAACCAATGTTAGCATCAATTGATTGTAAGACCTGATGATGCTAACATCGGTAAGCGAAACAGTGTCGAGACTAATTTTATTCAATTTTGATATTCATAAGTTTTTTTTTAATTTAAACATTTAATAATGTTGAAATATCAAAGTGTTTCCGCCAAAACAATGGATTATCTAATTAGTCAGTTAGTCAGTTAGTTCGCATTTAAACATATGGTTTATTTAACAGGTTTAATATTTAAAATTAGATTTATCAGTATTACTGTTCAAATTTATAACACTGTTATATAATATCACAATTTATTTTTATTCAGTGAGAATGTCGTGACAGCTGTTTCGCCAACCGATGTTAGGATCATCAGGTGTTACATTAAACGTTTATTGTAACAGCTATCGCGGAAAATTAATTGAGATATTATAACAGTGCTATAAATTTTAACAGTAATAATGTTGAAGTATATATGAGTTTCGGCCAAAACAATGAACTAGATTTATCATGAATTTTTAAAAATATAATTAGAAATGTTTTTTAGGTAATCCATTGTTCAGGCGGAAACACTTTAATATTTCAACATTATTAACTGTTGTTAACATTATTAATTGTTATCAACTATCAAGGTTCGAAAGATCTCACATCTGGGTCATATACTGCGTGGGGAAAACTACCACCTTCTTCAACTGATATTGGAGAGGAAAATTGAGGTACGCCGAGGGCCCGGAAAGAGACAAATTTCCTGGCTGCGAAACATGAGGGAGTGGACCAGCATCCGAAGTGTGGAGGAGCTGTTCCGAGCGACGCAAGACAGGGACAGGTTCGTCGAGGTGATCGCCAACGTTGGGGGGACCCGACAGGGCACTTGAAGAAGAATAACTGTTTAATTAAAACACTATTATAGAATGTCACAATTGATTATATTTCTTTTGACAATTTCAAAAGAAATATAATTAATTGTGATGATTTAATTAAACCGTTAAGCAATATTTATGTTCTTAATCCGGCCCTGTAACAATTGAACGCATTTCTTGTACAGCTGCAGAATACTTGCATACGTTTCATTGTAACCGATTTCTGTCCTGCCTATCCATTGTAATTGGACGTAGTATATATTTTTAAAATTAGCAATGAGATTTTTAAATAAAGAACGAAAATTACGAATACTGACTGATTCGAAAACTTGAACCAATGTATCATATACAATTTAAGATCAAATGTAAAACTACATATTATAATAAATAAATGAATATAAAATGAAAACTATTGTTTGATTGTTAGTTAGTTTGATCGTTTATTTATTTGGGCATTAATTTTGATTACTTTATACATCAATACGAATGAATACTACAGTTTTATTATATTTTATGGGAATGACATGTTTTTCCCTTCTAAGGCATGAACTTAAGTTACCTAGCTCATGAAACATGTCATTCTCATAAAATATAATAAAACTTCTACCAAACTGACGTTTTCATTCGTATTTATTATTTAATATGGAGTTTTACATCATTGTTCGAGAAACAATAAAAAATACTATGTACATTTTAATACAGCTTTCAGTCTTTTATTCGTCCAAAGCATCTCAGCAATATTTCGTTATACATTATTAAGTATTAATAAAGACGCGTTAAATTACCTTACATGATTTTTTTCCGTTCGGTATGTCGTACAGCATATTCATGTATATTCGTTTGTTAATATCTTTTAAATATTTTTTGTTTTCTAGAAGTTTTATTATATTTTATGGAAATGACATACTTCGCCTTTTGAATGCATTATTATTTAATAATACATTAGCAAGGCGAAACATGTCACTACCATGAAATATATTAAACATTATTTTATAATACGTATTTATGTTTATTGCACTTGTTTTAAAACCAAGTGAAAAAATCTAAATTCTTAAAAAACTATATGTTTTCATTATTTATAATACAATGAATCTACAAAATAAATTCCATTAATAGCATTATTATTTTGTTTAAGACAAAAGTTTTCGTTAATATAATAAATAAGTAAATATAAAAAAAAACTAACTAACTAACCATCACGTCGTCTCCCCGTAAGGGGTAGGCAGAATGAATGGACTGTCACATTTTAACCGATGCGGCACTCCATCCTTCTCTTTTCGCCCCGCGGGAGATGCGGTGTGATGGGTTGCGAACCTCATCGCCACCAATAGGCATCTCCCACGCACACTTCGATCGTCCAACACCCACAAAATAAATCTAAAACAAATAATATAAAATACAATGATATAAAATAAAATTATTAGTATGATACGAATGAGATTTTCTATAAAATTTAAACATATATCAAACTTTTTCTGGTCTATAGTAGTATGCATAAAGCAAAAAGTTCACGATATTATAAAAAAAAAAACTGTTAAAATAACATTTAAAACACGCTACCCATTAGCGAGTTTCTCATTAGGCGAACAAGAACAAAAAATGTCACCAAATGTTACCAGAAGAAAATTAATATCTCACGGAATCCCTTAAAAATCAACCCCCAAATCTAGACGTCACATTCTCATCACAGCGACGAGGGGCGGCGGAGAACACCCCGCGTTTAGAATGGGCAAGGCCAAAAAATTCCAAGGGATGTTTTTTGAAAATGGAATAAAATTAATTAGCCGGCACCAAAAAAAGACATTCGAGGAAAATGGTCCCGGGACAAGGTATTCTATTTGAGATAAAAAGTTTTTAATTAAAATTGTCACGCACCATTTTTATTAAATGGAAGGGTGGAGGAATTAATAGGAAGAAAAAGGGTATCCGTGTTTGAGTGCAAGACAGAAATTTTTTGAGCGGAAGACGGATATTTTTTAGTTAAATACGGAGTGTCACCACGAAGAAATCCTTTAAAAAGTTTACGTTTGAATATATTACAAGGTGTTTCAAATCTCTTGCCATTTTTATTATTATCTGTTAATGTGTTCGTCGACTTTAATTTTTTTTAAAAGAACCAATTATTTAAAATAAAATAAATATAAATTGGACCCCAATAAAAACTATTTTTTTTTAGTTTAAAAAAATATAATTACATATCATTACAGATTTATTTAAAATATTGGTTATAACAAATTCATAAACGTTAAAAAATTCCAGCGGGTTGGCGAAACCGGTTGCTACCGAAATAAAGACAAAATTAGGCTTATTTATTAATAAACATCGTTTTGTTTCATTATTACTATAAAATAAGAAAATACTTACAGCGAATTAAGGACAATTCCTTAACAATTTACTAATTAAAAAAAAACGATTTGAGTTTAAAGATTTTATTTTACGTTTTCAAAAGTTCTATTAATCTTGAGTATAAAAGAGAAAGTATGATGTATCTGAAAGAGATTTTATAAGAATTTTAACCGCTTTCTTCATATAAAATTATATTGGTGACCATACTTGTGAACAATGTTATAATATTTTAAATATCTATATAATATGACTGAGGAAGGACTGAGTAGTCCGAAACATGTCTGATATTTAATTTTAATTTGTTTGAAAAGAGTGTTGTACACAAAGTATACAAAAAAAATAATACAATTATTATTTTAGAATTATTCAAAATATTTTTTTACAACAGATGCTAATGCATAATATGATGCTAATGCAGACGTTAATACGTTCGAAAAAAAACATTTTAATATATGTCAAAACTGACCATAATCGTGAAAATTTCGTTTAAATATTTATTTGTATTAATTACACTGATGAAGGGCTTCTGTGTCCGAAACATGTTTGTGTTAATTTAATTAGATTTTTTTGTGGAGTGTTGTTTAAAAATAAATAAACAGCATGTTTTAATAATCTCTGTATTATACGAGTATGAGAAGAGTGTTTTGTTAATTATTCTTATTTTTTTAATCATTTCAACCCTTAATAATTAAAAGCACTGCCATCTATGAAGGGGTAGAGCAAGTTGCTGATTCCCCGATTAAAAGGACCGATTTTATTAAAAATTAATTGTTTTGGTAAATAATATAACTTTATATGTTTGATTCATATGTTCAGAATTATGGAGAAAAAATATTAATTATTAAATATGTAATATATTTTTTTATAATTATATCAAGAGCGGTTTGAGTCTTCGTTAATCCATTTTAAGTCGGTGAGTATTTTAATGTTTGTTTGTATGTAAATAAAAAAACACGTGATTTTATTGTATTAATGTTTTTATCATAATTATATTGTATAACATGTTTTAAGACAAGTTAATATTTATTTTGAATAAGGTTTTTGGGTTAGTTGGATATGTGTTTGTATATATAGTATTAATTACATATAAATAAGGAAAAAACATCTAACAATCTATTTAACTGTCTAATGGAGCGAGATCGATAATAGTACACGGGTATTTGAAAACGTGTAAGAAGGGAGATTCAACAATTGGTTTTCGAACGAAACTATTTTTTAATGGCCAACGATCAACCATTAATTTCATTAAATCATAAACATTAATTTAATTATTTTTATTATATTCATTATGAATATCTTACGAAAATATAAGGACGCTAATATAATAATGAATGTGGTGTGTATCAAAGTGTCATGAACAAAATAATAAAGGGTTTTTAATATGGTAAGAATACCAAATGGATGACATTTGGGCGACATAACTATTCTTCATCCACTCTGCAACTCAATGGTACGAATGTTGAAATGGTTGACCAATTTAAATACCTTGCATTATCACTAAAGCGTTTGACCTGGACATTGAAATAAAATGTAGAATTGAAGTTGCACGAGCTGCATTTAATAAAATGAGAACATTATTTTCCAACGATAATCTTAGCTTGAAAGTCCGACAAAGAATGATTAAATGTTATATATGGTATGTTCTACTGTTTAGCTGCGAAACCTGGACTCTGAAAGTGAACGTGATGAACTGGTTGGAAGCGTTCGAGATGTGGATGCTCCGTATACCGTGGACCGATAGGGTCAGTAATGCAGACGTACTGCAGAGAGCCAGAGCCAATAGAGAGCTGTTGTCGAGTGTGAAAATTAGAAAGGTCTCATATTTCGGTCATGTACTAAGGGGAGAAAAATACCATCGCATTCGACTGATATTTCTAGGTAAAGTGGAGGGACGTCGGGGAGTTGGTAGAAGGCAGCTGTCCTGGCTGCACATATATAAGGTTCCCACCACCACCCGAGACTGTTATAGGACGCAGCGACGCCCTTTCGTCAGTCTCGCTGCACTATCTAGGCCTGTTCCTTGTCAATGTCCTGGCTGCAGAACATCAAAGAGTGGACAGGAATAACAAGAGTTCAGAACCTGTTCCAAGTGGCGCAGGATAGAGATGCCTTAGCTGCAGGGATCGCCAACGTTGGGGGGACCTGACACGGCACCGAAAGAAGAAAAACATGGTAATACTTGATGTAAATAATGGATGAAGAAAGAATGAAAAAGTTTACGAGTATGTCAGGAAAGAACAATAAGGCGGTTCATCCGTTCTGCCTGCCGCTTCGGAGAGACGGCATTATGGTTAGCTTAATGTAATGGTTAGTTACGCAAATATGAGCACGTAATTAGGATGCCTTTAAAAATAATCACCGATGCTATCATCAGCAATCGAATCCCCTACTGAGTGTTCTAATCGCTGAGTCATCTGTGTCGTTATCTCTAGATTCCAACACATAAACTCACTAGAATAAAGCACTCGCCTTGAAAGTGAAAGGTAACGATTTCGATTCTCGCAGGTTGCATTGGTGATTATTTTTTCATAAATAACTACTAACCAACTAATCATCAAGCTGGTTTCGAAGGAGTAGACAAAAATAATGCACCGCCACATACTGTTCTTTCATAACATACTTCTCTCAATTTTTCAACATTCTTACATCGTATCATGCACGCACGTCGATTTTACCGACCCCTCACATGGCCGATATTTAGTATTTGGTATATCTAGTCTTTCTCTTATTTTTGTTCCGTTTACGTGGTTTACATACAATTTCTTTATCATTCCATGTGTTCAAACCATCTTAATGATCCTTTCATTATTTTGTTCATAACACATTCATCCGTACTGCAGTCATTTCTTATATTATTTATTTGATCATGCTACATTTTCCTCGTTTTTCCTCTATTTCTTGTTTCGCTTACATCGTAAGTATGTATTTACTTTCTTAATTACTCTTTCTTCATTATTTTTTCTTGTCTTCAAACCCTTTCATTATTTTTTATTCTAATAAATTTCATTCGCATTGCATTCACTTCTTATATTTGCATTTGACACTCTATCATACACATTTTAAAACACATTCATCAAAGCGATCTTATATCATATCCTTTTATTCTTATTGATGGTTGAGGTATTAGTTTTATAAAACTCCATTATTAATTTATAATAGTAAACACGATTGTTTAGTGGTTTTACTTGGATTTAATTTATATAAATTGTGACAAATTTGTTTCGCTTTGCGAGGGCATTCTCAAATACGTAATGTTTGTCTATAATTATTTATTTAATTTATATAAATGAAATTCTAGTAAAATCACAAAATATCGTGTTTAATACTTTAAATTTATATTCCTTTTATTCTACTTATTATGAATGAAACAAACCAGCAAACCATCACGCCGTTTCAGAATAGGCAGAAAGAATAGACCGCCACACTACTCTATCCTGGCACACCTCTGTAGATTCCTCCACATTCATACAACGAGTCATACACGCACGTCGATTCTTCCGACTTCTAATATGATTAACCTTTAAAATTTGATTAATTTAGTCATGCCATGTTTTTCTCGGTATGCTTTGACTTCGTACTCCATTTACATCATTAACGTATACTTTCTTAACCATTATTTCTCCATCCATGCGTACCATATGTTTGAATCAACGCAGCGATCCTTTCATAATTTTGTTCATAATAAATTCTTCCGCTTTACATTCCTTTCTTATATCAGAATTTGAGATTCTATCGTATATACGTATCAAATCAAATCAAATCAAATCAGTTTATTAACTCAATAGACATTACAAACAGGAAAATGTTTAAGGCATCTATTAAGTACAGGTAAAATATTATTAAAATACAACAAAGTACCAGGAACGCATTACAGATGGTTCGACATTAGGAAGACAAGATAATTTCTAAAGTCAATAGTATTTGCCCCCTGAACGTACTTTCACTAACATGAAAGACGTCGATCTCCGAGGAGACCGCGTTCAGCAGACTAACTGCTCTTCCCACCGGTGTCACCAGAGGCAGATTGGTTCTGGCGGCCGGTAGGTAAAACAATCTGTGCTGTCGCTGTCGGAGATATCTATCGGGGACAAAAAGACCAACATCCCCCAGTACGGCCGAGTTCTCGAAGTATCCCCTAATGAATCTGAAGAAATGGGTTATTAGATGTCCATCTCTTCGAAGCTGTAAAGAATTGGTTCCGAGCATTCCCAGAAGAAATGCCGTGGGATAGAGCCACGGATAACTACCATACTGCCTCATGTAGAGATACCTCAGAAATTTTTTCTGAACCCTCTCCAGCATAATGGAATATCTCGCCTCGTGAGGACTCCATATCACAAAACCATTTTCGAGCCTGCTCCGAACCAATGCGTTGTATAGGACTCTGAGCACAATAGGTATCGTTCTACTACACATACATCTTAGGGACCTCATCTCATCCTTCTTCTGCAAGTTCCGTGCTTCGCTTCCATATACTCGTATTAGGGTTGGGACCAGAACTCCATTAGGCACGGCCGTTTTCGCTTTCGTTGATAAATTCTTGTTTCCAATAACTATTTTCAAAGCTTCATTGACTTTGTTACCCGCACCAACTCTTCTTTCGACGTCACTATCCATTCGGCCATCCGCCGTGAACATGCTACCTAAATATACAAACTCACTCACCTGCTCCAAGTTATCTTCGTTCACACTTATGTTTCAAACTACCATTTGCTATGTAAAATACATGATTTTAAAATATTTATTAAATAAATAAACCTATTTGGTTATAGTAATGAAATTAATATTATAGATTTATTTATTTATATAATAATTATGTATGTCAAAGTTAGTAAACACGCTGCGTTATCATTATTTTTATGTACTTACATCATACTGTATGATAAAATGTTTTAAAAACATAACTATATTATTAATAAAATCTTCAGTCACATATATCATATATAGTCAACACTTTTGAATTACATAAAAAATCACACAATATTTTTGGTCACTTTTTCAAAAGTTTTATAATATTTTATTTTACTACATTTTTACATACGTCTATCGTTTTCAAACGTAATATTTTAAAACAATTTTTTTTTAATATTAAAAAAAATTAACAAAATTTTATGAACACGTCCATATGTCTAAAAAATTTATCTAGCACTGTTTTTGATAAATAAAATTGCATATGAAAAAGATAGAAAATACTGCAGTGCTATGAAAATAAAATTTTCCATTGAATGCTGACATCATTGTATACACGCCCGACTTGTGTCCGGGAAAATTGAGATGCATTTGTAAGGGATGACCAGTTCGTAAGGTCTCAAATCGTGTGCTCGGTCGCAGGAGATGTCTGTTTCTGATCTGGTAAAATATATTTATCTATGCACTACTAAAGTTTGTTTGATGTAGACCTTAGCACTTGTAGGGATGTGAATTCCATGATTTCGATTTATTCGAAACGGTTTTTATTCACGCAGTCAAAAAAAGAGGGTAAATTCTTGAATCAATAATACACATGTATTTCAAAAGAATTGTTCGAATTGAGAAGTTTATTGTATATGTAATAATGAAAAGAAGGGAAAGTTATACAAAATTATCCGGTCGACGTTAAACACAAGTGGAAGCACACTAAATATAATATTATAATAAAGAAATTATGTACAATTTTTTTTTTGTTATCATTATTTAAAATGAACTTCTGCCGAAATTTTTCAATTAAAAATATATTAATTATTTTATTTATGTAATAAATAATAAAATGACTAATTAATAATGAAGGATGAAAATAGAATAATTGCTGCAGAAATGAGATCTCTACAGCAATTATAACATTACGATGGTTTGGACACATGGAAAGAACGACTGAAGAAAGAATGATGAAAAAAGTATGTGTGAACGATGTAAATGGAACTTGAAATAGAGGAAGACCGAGAAAAACGTGATACGATAAAATAAATCAAATATTAAAAGTCGACCACGTGAGGAGTCAGAGGAATTGACGTGCGTGCATGACAGGGCGAATGAATGTTGAGGAACCGAGAAAATAAAAGTATGAAGAAATAAAAGTGCAGTCCATTCTTTCTGCCTATCTCTTCAGGAAGAAGGCCTAGTGGTTAGTTAGTTAGTTAGGTATTAATATTATAAACATATGATCGAGGTCCTTCGTGGCAGAGTAGCAACCGTTATGACTCCCGCGCCGAAAATCCCAGGTTCGAATTCCGGGAATGACGGTGAGAAAAAAAAATCTCACACTGTCTTTGGTCTGGTAGAATTCACGCGATAATAAAATAGCGATAGACTACCAACCATTTAAATGCCATGATAATCAATAGTAAAAAACATGTATGGTATACAGTAATTAGTTAAAATACTCGTAGCTTGTTATATACAAAAACGTAGAAAGCAACGGAAAACTAGCACATTAAACTTTGTTGCAAATCAATCGCCAGGATTGAAATATTAAATATAAAATATATTCATTGCCTGCTTGTTTTACTAACGATCATAAAATTGCATTTTTCAAACAAAGATTTATATTATATTATATTACATCTCCAGGCGGTTTCTAACAATGCGCTAATGGCGGTAGCCTTTCACATTGTGTTAAAAAGATATTCTGCTAAATGCTTAATAAACACAAATCTTCATAGATGGCGTTAGTATGTAGATTGTATAAACTACCACGTAAAGAGTAGTCTTAGAGATTAACATATGTACAACTTCCAAAAAGTTTGTCAGACATGGTGGTCATAAGAAAAAAAAAGGTGGAATGGAGAATGTTGTATTACATAAAGCGTGCGCTTAACCCAACCAATGACAGGTCATAAGTCCTGTAAACACCTTGATCAACTATATTCTGTTTCCAATTTGTATCTTCGTCTCTACTGAGATACAATTAATTCTTATATTATATGTAACCTTTGTAACTTGAAATATATCGACTGAAGCAAATATGGCAGTGCCCAATGGGGTTCTAGTGCCGACCATTTTGTATGAAAATGACGCTTGGAGTTGACAATAGAAGGATGAAAGTAGGATAAATGCCGTAGAAATGGGGTCACTAAGAAGAATGTGCGGAAAGACATTATATGATAGAATATCTAATGATGAAGTAAAAAAGGAATGTAAGGCGGATGAATATTAACTAACTAACTAACTTACCATCACGCCGTCTCCCCGGAGGGGTAGGCAGAAAGAATGGAACGCAACACTGTTCTGTCCTGAAATACGTCTCTCGATTCCTCTACATTCATACATCTTGTCATGCACGCACGTCGATTTTTCCGACTCCTCACGTGACCGACATTCAATATTTGATTGATTTGATCGTGCCACGTTTTCCTCGGCCTTCCTCTATTTCTAGCTCCGTTCACGCCGTTTACATATACCTTCTCTACCATTCTGTCTTCACTCATTCTTTCCATGTGTCCAAACCATCTTAATGACCCTTTCCTTATTTTGTTCATAACACTTTCATTCGCACCACATTCACTTCTTATACTTGCATTTGTCACTCTATCATATACAGATTTGCCACACATTCGTCTTAGAGATCTCATTTCTACTGCATTTATTTTACTTTCATCCTTCTTTTGCCAGTTCCATGCTTCACTTCCATACATAAGGGTCGGCACAAGAACACCATTGTGTACTGCCATCTTAGCTTTTTTGGATAGGCTTTTGTTTGCGATGACAACTTTAAATGCACCATTTATTCTGTTGCCTGCCCCAACCCTTCTTTCAATATCCTTCTCCACCCTTCCATCTTTTGTAAACATACTTCCTAAATAAACAAATTCATCCACTTGTTCCAGATTTTCACCGTTTACACTAATGTTGCAGACTGTCATGCTTCCTTCTTTTTCGAAAATCATTACCTTAGAGTTATTCACATTCATCATCAAATCGTATCGCTTGCATACCTCATACATACTAGACACCAGGGCTTGCAGTTCATGCTCGTTGTCTGCAAGTAGCACAGCGTCGTCCGCATACAACAAACAGCTTACTGAAACATCTTCCATTTTTGCACCTGCTTCCAACCCTTTCAGCTCTTTCATACACTTGTCCATATATAGATTAAACAACCATGGAGACATTACACACCCCTGTTTGAGACCTTTATTGAGTAGTGGCGGATGAATATGTGATAAATAAAATTAACAAAGTGTCACTAAGATGGTTTGGACATACTAAGAGGGAAGGGTGGTTAAAAATATATAAAACAAGTAGTGTGGTAGTAGTTCTTCCAGTTAATCTGAGATTGGCCTAACTCTGAAACTGCCACGGATGTGGATGTTTCTGATGTGGTGGAGTATTGTCACTCCGCCCGAATATCCATCCTCAATTCGCTCAATTCGCATCCTCAATTCGCTCTTCAAATCGTTGCAATACAATTAAATATAAGCGTGATCGGTCCGCCCATCTCTAAAGTTGCATTTTTAATTTCCGTTATCTCCCCGAGCTAGTTAGCACAGATAAAATTTTGAAAAATGCAAACTTTTTCATAGATAACCTTTGCCTCTTTGCACGAGTAAAAAAGCTGCACACGACACTTTATTATATTTATCTGTGGATACAGAAACTATTAAGCAATTAACGAAGCCATAGATAAACACACACAAGCATGTTACTATAATACAATGTATTGTGAATGTGTTGTGTAATATTATTTTCGCTCGCAGAGCGGATACAAGTACGTGAACAATGATATCAATTTACATATTAAATCAACTCAATGGTCTTCTTATGTCGATTCTTATGAATTGAAGTGAGGCATAGAGGCATGTGTCAGGCCCAGTTCTATTTCTAAATAGTTTATTTTTGACGATTTTTTAAAAGAATTTAAAAACACTGTTTTTTCCAACATTTATAATGCATACAAATACTTGTAAACGAATACTGGATTTTACCGATTACGGGTTATCATGATATATAATATAAAACTATTTCATATCGTTCTTTTAATGAAGAATTTGTAAAACCTATCGTAATAAATAAACTGAGAATAGGAAAATAAAACGCGTTTTATTTCGTAATAAAATCGTCTACATATTAAGAATATTGTCCATTGGATAATTCTTGATTGATATGATGTGAAAAATACATATTTAAATATAATTTTTAAAAGTGACAATAACTTTGAATGTATACAAATACTTGTAGACGAATACTGGATTTTACCCATTGTGGGTTATCATTTTTAAGGATTAATTTTATCTCAATAGAGACGAAGATGCAAATTGGAAACAGAATATAGTGTTCGAGGCGTTTAAAGGACTTATGACCTGTCATTGGTTGGGTTAAACGCACGCTTTGTGTAATACAACATTCCCCATTCCGCCTTTCTTACGACCATGACGTCTGACAAATTTTTGGAAGATGTATATATGCTACCATGTTGCACTACACTTCACATTTATTAGTTCAATCTACACTAGCGCCATCTATTAAGATTGGATAAAGCATTAAGCAGAAGATCTTTATTAACACAATGTGAAAGGCTACCGCCATGAATATACATTGCTATATAACTGTTTTTTCCACTTTTGAGTTTATTTTTTTCGACATGATTCGAACGCTTTATACCTTCATCATCGGTTATATATAAAACTGTTTATATCAGGTATAAACAGTTTTATATACGGATGATGAAGGTGTTAAATCTTAAAGTTATCTAAAATAAATTTATTTTAAACTTTTTCTCCTTCCTTGTTGTGGACCTATATGGTCTGTTATCCAGTGTTGCTCCTCCTTTGAGGTATACTCCCAGCTGTCCTTCAATCTTTTAGGAGGTTTTCCACGAGGACGAGTCCCATGAGGCTGATTATGTAGTGCAATATAGGGGAGTCTGGTGGTGTCCATTCTTGGAACATGACCGTACCAGTCCCTATTTCGCTGTCTGTTCCATCTTATAATATCCTCATATCTATACGGCATTTATCCTATTTTTATCCTTATTCTGCCAACTCCAAGCTTTACTTCCATACGTAAAGGTCACAACAAATACACAAACTCACTCACCTTCTCCAAGTTCTCTTCGTTCACAATTACGAGTATGTTACAAACTGCCATTTGCTCATCAAAATACACGATTTTTAAATATTTATTAAATAAATAAACCTATTTGGTTATAGTAATGAAATTAATATTATAGATTTATTTATATAATAATTATGTATGTCAAAGTTAGTAAACACGCTGCGTTATCATTATTTTTATGTACTTACATCACACTGTATGATAAAATGTTTTAAAAACATAACAATATTATTAATAATCCTATTTTTATCCTTATTCTGCCAACTCCAAGCTTTACTTCCATACGTAAAGGTCGGCACTAGACCTCCATTGTGCATTGCCATCTTTGTTTCAATCGACATATTTCTATTTGCAGTAATGAATTTGAGTGCAACATTTATTTTGTTTCCAGCTTCAATCAATCTTTCGATATCTTTCTTAATTTTTATCTCCTATAAACACGATTCATGGATTTCATCGCTTGTGATAGTTAAACAGGGTTTTAAACAGTTAAGGATTTACAAGTATCTCGACCACAACATCTTACTTTCCAGAGATAATCAGACTGCTGAGTTTCAGAGGAGAATCGGTCATGGGTGGGGGGCATATGACAATCTGAAGAAGTTCTTTAATAGTGACATTCCCCAATGTCTGAAACGCAAAATATATGATTAATGCGTACTTCTAGTACTGACATATGGAGCAGAAGCGCTAACTCTCACCACTCGACGACCTTCGTGGCAGAGTGGTAAGAGTTCTGATTCCCATTCCGAAGGTTCTGGGTTCGATTCCCGGCGATGGCAGTGTGATTGTCACACTGTCTTTGGTCTGGCGTAGTATTCTCGTGACAATAAAATGGCGTTAGATTGGCTACCTGTCACATGTCACGAGAATCAATATATCAGCTTAAAAAAAAATTGTATACTGTAATTGGGTTCAAGCGACGGTAAAAAAAAAAAGTCGACCATAAGGAGACTCCGTGTAGCACAGAGGAAACACGAAAGAGCCATGCTACACGGATAAGAAATACTGAAATACGTATAAGGTCGGGGGAGTAACAGATATCGTCAAAAGGGTAGCAAAACTTAAATGGTAATTTGCGGGACATGTCGCCAGATTGGTAGACGATAGATGGATCAGAAGGGTAGTGGACAAAAGAAACAGAGGGAGACCCCCCACACGATGGTCCGATGACATTAAAAGAATTGCTGGTGATTCGATGTGAAAGGCACTAGACAGGGATACGTGTAGAAGTATGGGGGAGGCCTATGTCCAGCAGTGGACGACTCCGGCTGTCTAAGTGAGTAAGAAAGTAAGGATTTATTTATCTCTTTGGAGTAGTGAATCATTACTTAAGCAACATATAATCTAATGAATTAAGTTATATATTTATCAGCATGTTAATTAATATCATAATTTAATCTATTTTGATAATAGTATTAATAATATTTCATCAGACATTCATACGACTCGTGATTAATCAACACGATGAAAAATCATTCGATATAAATTTTATTAGTGAAGATAACAGCGGGGTTCTAGAAACGATCCTTTTGTATGGAAGTGAATCTTGGAGTTGGCAGAAGAATGGTGGATAAATGTCGTAGAAATGAGATCGCTAAGAAAAATGTGCATAAAACATTGTACAATTGGATACCGAACGAAGAAGTAAGAAAGGAATGTAAGGTGGATGAATGCTTTATAAATATAATGAAAAAATGAAGAAACCGTCATAAGGATAGTTAAGATGTATAGATCGAATGAAATAATGGTTGAAAAGATAAAGGGTTTTTCATAAGAGCGCTCGAACTATTAAATAAAATAAAACAATCTATCTAAGTGAAATTGCAATACCTTTTTTTCATTTTAAAGACGTTAAAAGACATTACGTATGAAAAATAATTTATCCCCAATGGGTAAAATCCAGTATTTGTCTACAAGAATTTGTATACGAGTACATTTAAAATATTGTGTAAAATAACTGGTCCAAGTTGATGGCATAAAAATTGGAGAGACATCTCCAGGCGTAATCTAGTACTGTATGATTTGCAGAGCCTTTCACAGTGCATTAATAAAGCTTTTCTGCTTAATGCTTCCCAATCTTAATAGATGACGCTAGTGTAGAGTGAACTAAAAAATGTGAAGATAGGCGCAGCATTCTAGCATATATACAACTTCCAAAAATTTGTCAGACGTGGTGGTTATAAGAAGGCCGGAATTGGGAATGTTGTTAAACATAAAGCGATCGCTCAACCTAACCAATGACAGGTCATAAGTTCTGTAAGCGCCTCGGCCACCATATTCTGTTCCCAGAAAACAATTTACATATTCGTCTCTATTGAGATACAATTAATCCTTATAAAAAAAATATAATTTTGACCAAATGGCCGTCGTGGCTTTGCTTCAGGTAGTGTCAAATCAAATCAAATCAAATCAAATGTGTATCCTGGTGGTCAAAGGTTTTTTTTAATAGGAACGCTCGAGAAAAACGACGACCTTCGTGGCAGAGTGGCAAGAGCTGAGACTGCCATAGCAAAGGTCCCAGGTTCGATTCCCGGCGATGGCGGTGTGATTCTTTCACTGTCTTTAGTCTGTTGTAGAATTTACGTGACGATAAAATGGCGATAAATTATCTACCTGTCACATGTCATAAGAATCAATATAATAGCTAAATGAAATTATACGCAGTAATTGGAGGGGTTCGAAAGGGTAGTAGGGCTACAATGGGGTATGCATTGCTGGAAAGTATGCCTCTACAAAATGTCGTAAGGCGCCATGTTGCATTTACAACAGCAACACTACTATCAAGTCCAACTCTCTAACGTGAACGTGAACCCCGGGCAATGTGGCACATATTACTTAGTGCCATAGCAGATAGAGAGAGGACGAATGGCGAGCTTCCAGCGCCATAAAACTGGATACACCCAGCTAAGGAAAGGTTACCCCGACAGAAAATCCTTCAGAGACGGAAAGGGGATACCGCTCTGGATATTTTTCCCCAGGTCATCACTATGAACAGAAAGAAGAAGAAGAAGAATTGGATTTAAACGACATTTTTTGTATTTAGGAAGTATGTTTACAAAGGATGGGAGGGTGGAGAAGGATATTGAAAGAAGGGTTGGGGCAGGCAACAGAATAAATGGTGCACTTAAAGTTGTCATCGCAAACAAAAGCCTATCCAAAAAAGCTAAGATGGCAGTGCACAATGGTGTTCTTGCCGACCCTTATGTATGGAAGTGAAGCATGGAACTGGCAAAAGAAGGATGAAAGTAGAATAAATGCAGTAGAAATGAGATCTCTAAGACGAATGTGTGACAAATCTGTTTATGATAGAGTGACAAATGCAAGTATAATAAGTGAATGTGGTGCGAATGAAAGTGTTATGAACAAAATAAGGAAAGGGTCATTAAGATGGTTTGGACACATGGAAAGAATGAGTGAAGACAGAATGGTAAGAAGGTATATGTAAACGGCGTGAACGGAGCTAGAAATAGAGGAAGGCCGAGGAAAACGTGGCACGATCAAATCAATCAAATATTGAATGTCGGTCACGTGAGGAGTCCGAAAAATCGACGCGCGTACATGACAAGATGTATGAATGTAGAGGAAGCGAGAGACGTATGTCAGGACAGAACAGTGTGGCGTTCCATTCTTTCTGCCTACCCCTCCTGGGAGACGGCGTGATGGTAAGTTAGTTATTTAGCTAGTTTTTTTGTATACGTAAAAAATAACATGAAAAATATAGAACAATCGAATCATTGAGGAGTCGGAGAATTCGACGCACATGTATGACACGATTTTTGAATATTGATTAAGTTAAATATAATAATAAAAAATCTTTGTTTTTTTCCTGCAACAAGAGCGCTTCGTTACTTTTATGCAACACTTGGCGGGAAAAAAAACAAGAAACAAAAAAGCATCGGCCGAGCGAAACAAAAGCACACAGAAATGAAGTTCTTCAGTGTGAACGAACTCTAGAGAACAGATGTTTTATTTTTTCCATACTGCATTCTTTCATCTCATGAGATGCATTTAAATGGTAGCGCACACGATACCCGACAACAAGCGATGTTTTTATTTATTTATTTGCCGATTTAACAATCAATAAATATTTCAGAATAATTTGATAATGATAATAAGATTTATTTAATTTTATGGATATGACATGTTCACCCCTGCTAAGATATTCCCAAATATCTCATCAAGCATTTGATGATAGTATGAAATAGTGGCCCTTAGGTATAATAAATGTAGGAGAAATGAGATCTCTCAGACGAATATGTGGTAAATCTGTAAAACAAACTAATGGACCAAGACATATTATATTTAAATTTAATAATATTAAAAACATTTGTATCAATTTTTCTGAAACGTTATATATAAATATGTCAGCTATAATAAAATTTGAAATCCATTATATTCAATACGAATCCTTTTAAATAACTTTAATACCAATATTAAAATTCAGTTAATTTTACATAATTAATGTTTTTAATTGAAATTTCTTGGTAGAAGTTCATTTTAAATAATGAAAACAAAAAAAAATTATACAAAATTTCTTTATTATTATGTATTTAGTGTGCTTCCACTTGTGTTTATGTTCGACCGGTTTCGGCAGCTTGCTGCCATCGTCTAGTACCTACATCAAAATTTATTTGGTTTATATAATAAATGGTAAATGGGGTTATTTTTTTTCCTGATTCTAAATAATCTATAACTGTTATTATGTTGTAGTTGAAATGATTCTATATAATGTCGAATATAAGGTCGAACATAAACACAAGTGGAAACACACTAAATACACAATAATAAAGAAATTTTGGATAATTTTTTTTTTTGTTTTCATTATCAGAAAATTTTATTTTTAGCATTTAGTTGATTGTAAAACATGACAATGACACCGGTCAGCAAAACAGCTGTCGCGACATAATATAATCAATTGTGATATTTATAATATAACACAGTATTTTATTTAAACAGTCAATTTTACAGAATTATTTTAAGATTATTTTTGTATAGAATCATGTTTACCACCCCTAATCTGTATGTATATAAAGGACTAAGTTTGCAATAGTGTCACCAGTCTGTCGATGCCTGGCTAAACCGGTCGTTGTCGAAATTAAGACGAGAGTGAAAGTAGTTAAAAACATGGAAAGGGAAGTAAATGTTAACGATTAGTGAATGTTTTGGCAAAAAAAATTGATTGGATTGAAATATGGATTTTGCTTCATTGTTCAAGCAACAATACATTCCCATAAACCATAATAAAACTTGAATAAAGCAGTTGTTTCATTCGTATTTTATATTTTATACTGAGTTTGATACCACCGTTCAATTACACATATTTTACGTTGTTATTTCTTCATCGGTGTGAAGTTTTTTCGCATCGTCCCAGCATCTGGACTCACACACGTCTCTGCCACGTGCATGGACCATTTTAGAGGGCATTCCTCTCTGTTCGGCGCTGACCTAAGCCAATCGTACTGCCATTGGGGTACGGCGGCTGGCAGAGCACGCAACATAAAAAAGCGAACTGCAAAAACAGCGTTCATTTGCCGATAAGTACCGCTTACAATAATTATTATCCCAGCCTGTCGATGCCAGAGGGTCTGGCGAAACCGATAACCGTTAAAATTAAGATAAAAGTGGATGTAATTATCATACATTTATTGTATCATGAATAAAATTAAAAAAGGATCCCTGAGATGGTTTGGACATACGGAACGAATGGATGAGAGTAGAATGGTTAAAAAGTTGTACACAAGCACCGTGAGTAGGAAAAGAAGCCGAGGACGACCGAGGATAACATGGCATGACCAAATTAATCAATTACTAAAAGGCGGCCACATTCGAAGTCGGAATAATCGACGTGCGTGCATGGTGCGATGTATGAATGTAGAGGAAGCCCGAGAGGTATGCCAGGACAGGCCATTGCGGCGATCCATCCTCTCTGCCTACCCCAACGGGGAAATGGCGTGATGGTTAGTAAGTTAGTTAGTTTACATTTTTTTTTATAAGGATTAATTGTATCTCAATAGAGACGAAGATGTAAATTGTTTTCTGGGAACAGAATATGGTGGCTGAGGCGCTTACAGGACTTATGACATGTCATTGGTTGGGTTGAGCGATCGCTTTAAGTTTTAACTAAAACAAAAATAAGTTTTATGTTTAAAAAAAAAAATAATAATTATAATAATTTATCCGCAATGGGTAAAATCCAGTATTTGTCTACAAGAATTTGTATACAATCATAATATCATACATTTAGTATAATAGTTCATTGTTTTGGCCGAAACATTTAGATACTTTAAAATTATAAACTTTTAAATTAAAAAACATTGTTTTATGTATCACAATTGTATTTTTATTTTTCGCAACAGCTGTTTCGTCAACCTATGTTAACATCGTCAGGTGTTACAATAATATATCAAATGTTAAATTTTCGTGATTTTTCGAACCTTGTTGTGTATTTGTTCCTATTTCAATTTGAATAATTTTGAATTTCTTGCTGGAGTTGAGTTAGGTACCTAATTATTTTGATTGTAAGAACGTTTAGTTACTTTTTATAGGAGAAAATATTAAAGGTGGAAAGTATAATAATTAAAAAATATATATAATAATAATAAAAACAGTAATTCAAAGGAACAATTTCACATAATTTAGAGTAAAAAACGATGAAACATAATAAATTAAAAACGATAAAATATAACAGGAAGTACATAGATCACATTAAAAGGAAAGGTGACAAAAGTTGAAGGTAGTATTGTTATTTTTTAGCTAGATTGAACAGGGGAAAAGTTTTTAATGTACTATATACTAATAAGGAATAAGAAGGAATTTGGTTATTTATAACATTCAGTTGACATTTTTTGGCTTTTAAAATTTCAAAATTTTCTAATTCCTCTAATTTTGCGGATTATTTGCAATACGTATAAAATTTGTTTTTTTGGTCTCGAAATGATGGTCAAAATTCACACAATGATTGGTCATTTCCGAAAAGATGTTTCTGTTTTTGTATGAAAATGTTCTGGTTATAAAAAATCACTTAAGACTTAATGGCTCACAGGTAAACATACTTCCCTTGTCTTAATTAAGCTTAGACTATAATGTTCTCAGCGAAAACATATTTTAGCAAAACGTCACTTTAGCATTATTGTTTTAGTAAGGAGAAAATTCAATCATTTTTATAACTCGAAATTAAATATAATTCGCATTATTTTCGTCGCCCGTGTAAAAAAGTCTCGACAACCGTAATGCGTCACTGACCTATCCCACGTTGTCCCAGTGCGATTTTTACTCTTGTTTTTTTACTGAGAGCCGCTCACGACCTGCCCCAACGTAGACTCGGTTGGGTTCTTTAAAAAGTCGGGCCGACGAACTCGTAGTAACGAAAATATATCGAATAAATGTTTGTAAAACCGACTTGGGTTAGAAACGTAAAGCCTGTTTCACAGCGGAGCACTTAAGTTATAATTTTTATTTTTATTTATTTTTTTATGTACACAACAGGTCGTTTGGACCCAGTTACAGTATACAATTTTAATAATTTAGCTATTATATTGATTCTCGTGACATGTGATAGGTAGCCAATCTATCGCCATTTTATTGTCACGTGAATTCTACACCAGACCAAAGACAGTGTGACAATCACATTGTCATCGCCGGGAATCGAACCCAGGACCTTCGGCATGCAAGTCAGAGCTCGTAACCACTCTGCCACGAAGGTCGACTTTGTGACCTTGTTCACTCCAATCAGTAGAAACAAGTGCAAACAACATAGAATTCCAGTCAGAGCCAATAAAGCATGTTTCTATGATAGTGCTTTCAGAGTTGCGGGTCCTTTGGCGTGGAATAGCCTTCATGTTAGTATTAAGTATGAGGATAGTGACGTTAAATTTAAGAAACTTCTGAAGACTGCACTGTTCGGTCAGTCATTTCCTAGTGCGCCCTTGGAGTAATTGATTTTACAAAACGGCGCACTTAAAATACAAATCATCATAATAATAAATAAATAAATTGTGATGAACGTGTCAAAGTCTAAGGTTATGGTTGTGAAGAATTGCCCTACCACAAACTTCAGGGATCAAGCTTTTGTGTAGCCGGCCCAGCTTGAAAAAATCTCCCTTCATACCTCAGATGCATAAATCATCAGACAGATTTCAGATCTAAGCTGAGAACCCATCTTTTTCATATTTCGTACCCAATTTAAAACCTTTATATTTTATTATTATTATAATTATTTTGTTGAACCGCTCTTCTCATCATGATGGCAGGAGCCAAATCGATGTAAAGGGTATTATAGCTATCATAGTGATTCTCGTGACATGTGATAGGTAGCTAATCTATCGACATTTTATTGTCACGTGAATTCTACACCAGACCAAAGACAGTGTGACAATCACACTGCCATCGCCGGGAATCGAACCCGGAACCTTCGGGGTGGCAGTCGATGCGCTTACCACTCGGCCACGAAGGTCGTCAATTTGTACCAAAATAATCACATAAGACTTTTTGGCTCTGAGGTTCAGAATTATTATTATTATTGTTGAAATGGGACACATTCACCATTGGACCTATGATATAGATGATAACATATGATCATTTCAATAAAAAAAATCACTTAAGGCTTTTTGGCTCTGAGGTATAGATTATTATTATTATTATTATTGTTGAAATCGGCACTTTGGTAAACAGAGAAGTTAGACAACCACACTCTTCTATCCTGACATAACCGTCGCGCTTCATCAACATTCATTGGGGGCGGTCCCGGCCTAGACTGATTTACTGATTCAACGCCCCCTTTAACCTTTGGACCTATGATATAGATGATATTATATGATCATTTAGGTAAAAAAAAACACATAAGACTTTTTGGCTCTGAAGTATATATTATTATTATTATTGTTGAAATGGGCACTGTGGTAAACAGAAAAATAAGACTGCCACACTGGGGCAGTTCCGGCCTCGGCTGCCTCAACGCCCTAATTTTCCAAAAATTCACTTACGACTTTTTGGCTCTGAGGTTATTATTATCGTTGAAGTGGGCACTGTGGTAAACAGAGAAGTAAGACCACCACACTGGGGCAGTCTCGCCATCGACTGCCTCAACGACCTAATTATTAAAAAAATCATTTACGACTTTTTGGCTCTGAGATATAGTTTTATTATTATTATTATCATCGTTGAAATGGGCACTGTGGTAAACAAAGAAGTTAGAGTTCCACACTGCGACAGTCCCGGCATCAACTGCCTCGATGCTCCAATTTTCTAAAAATCATTTTGGACTTTTTGGCTCTGTGGTATAGATTTATTATTATTATTACTGTTGAAATGGGCACTGTGGTAAACAAAGAAGTTAGACCGCCACACTGGGGCAGTTCCGGCATCAACTGCCTCAATGCTCCAATTTTCGGAAAAATGATTTACGACTTTTTGGCTCTGAGGTTATTATTATCGTTGAAGTGGGCACTGTGGTAAACAGAGAAGTTAGACCGTCACACTGGGGCAGTCCCGGCATCAACTGCCTCAATGCTCCAATTTTCGAAAAAATGTTTTACGACTTTTTGGCTCTGAGGTTATTATTATCGTTGAAGTGGGCAATGTGGTAAACAGAGAAGTTAAACCGTCACACTGGGGCAGTCCCGGCATCAACTACCTCAATGATCCAATTTTCGAAAAAATGATTTACGACTTTTTGGCTCTGAGGTTATTATTATCGTTGAAGTGGGCACTCTGGTAAACAGAGAAGTTAGACCATCACACTGGGGCAGTCCCGGCATCAACTGCCTCAATGCTCCAATTTTCGAAAAAATCATTTACGACTTTTTGGCTCTGAGGTATAGATTTATTATTATTATTATTGTTGAAATGGGTACTGTGGTAAACAGAGAAGTAAGACCGCCACACTGGGGCAGTCCCGGCATCAACTGCCTCAATGCTCCAATTTTCGAAAAAATCATTTACGACTTTTTGGCTCTGAGGTATAGATTTATTATTATTATTATTGTTGAAATGGGTACTGTGGTAAACAGAGAAGTAAGACCGCCACACTGGGGCAGTCCCGGCATCAACTGCCTCAATGCTCCAATTTTCGAAAAAATCATTTACGACTTTTTGGCTCTGAGGTATAGATTTATTATTATTATTATTGTTGAAATGGGTACTGTGGTAAACAGAGAAGTAAGACCGCCACACTGGGGCAGTCCCGGCATCAACTGCCTCAATGCTCCAATTTTCGAAAAAATCATTTACGACTTTTTGGCTCTGAGGTATAGATTTATTATTATTATTATTGTTGAAATGGGCACTGTGGTAAACAAATAAGTAAGACCGCCACACTGGGGCAGTCCCGACCTCGACTGCCTCAACGCTCAAATTTTCCTAAAAATCATTTACGACTTTTTGGCTCTGATGATTTTTTATTATTATTGTTGAAATGGGCACTGTGGCGCAGTCTTTATATTCGGGACAGAGCGAAACAAGTTCGCGCGAATAGTGGGCAGAGCAGAGTATAAGAAGATTTAAGTCGCGGAGAAATAAAAATAAAAATTCAGTTCGCGCAAAGCTTAAAGGGTTGACGACCGAGAGGCAAATAGTATGCGTGAAGATCTCGTACTAGCCAGTGCCGGTCAAGGGACAAATTAAACACATATCGACAGTACAATGATGATCAAATATTTTATATTATTATTATTATTATTATTATTATTATTATTATTATGATTTGTATTTTGAGTGCGCCGTTTTGTAAAATCAATTACTCCAAGGGCGCACTAGGTAATGACTGACCGAACAGTGCAGTCTTCAGAAGTTTCTTAACCCTTAACGTACCGTGTTCAAAACAAAACGGTCGCTCCCATGTGGTCAATTCAGTTTACCGCTAACTTTATCTAAATATTAAGCATATGACAAGATGAATCAAAATTTAGTTTATGTCATCTTGTAGGGAATTTCATTAGGAATAGATCGATATCTATAACATACATGGATTATTTGAAAAACATATCATTATTAATTTTTTTCTGGAACCATGCGATTTCTGATATGGAATGCGTCACAGCATCGAGCAACTGACACCAAGTATAAACTTGTCTCGCCGCGCGGCGGCCGGCGGGGCGAGACTTTACGAGATTTTACGTATGATAAAGGCACCTAGGCAAAATGTATAGTACGTTCAAGACAACGAGTACGTATTAATATTTGTCCCTTTTGGTAAAGTATTAATATTTTCACAGTTCTGATATTATTAAGTTGCGTGCTGCGTTTCGTCCACAGTCGATATTATTACGTACCTATGAAAAGGTCAAACATATAATTTATAATACGTTCAAAACAGCGAGTAAGTATTTGTCACTTTTGATAAAGTTGTAAATATTAGCAAACAAATTCTACCTTAACACGAATGAAGGTGAGGGCAGTCTTAAAAAATATTTTTTTTTGGGATGAAGGAAGTAATTTTTTGCTTTTTTTTATTACGAAATATTGAGAACACTTCAATGGAAGATTACAATTTTTTTTATAATATTAGGGTCCATAGGTTTTAAGAAAATCAACTTTAAATTGGCAGTGGAAACTCAGTTAATCACATGGCAACGCGACGGTTAAATTTAACGTCACTATCCTCATACTTGATACTAACATGGAGGTTATTCCACGCCAACGGACCCGCAACGCTGAAAGCACGATCATAGAAACATGCTTTATTGGCTCTGACTGGAATTTCTATGTTGTTTGCACTTGTTTCTACTGATCGCCTTTCCGTTGGCATGGGTGTCACGCAGATGTCCGATATATACGCTGGCGCTCTCTGGTGTCGAGCCTTACACTGTCAAACACAATTTATATTTTACTCGCTCTCGGATTTTTAACCAGTAAAGGTCCTTCAGGAGTGGCGTGATATGACAGTATTTTGGTTGCCCCATAATCAATCGGGCAGCAGCATTAAATACGCTTTGTATTCTGCTTAATTGATTATTTGGCAGTCCAGCGTACATTCCGTTGCAATAATCTAACCGTGACACTACAAAAGAATTTACGAGGGTCCTAGCTTCACCAACATCTCCGTATGTGCTTTAGCTATTTCAGTTGGAAGAAACCAGACATAACAAGCCCTGATATGTGCGTATTGTAAGACAGATTGCCATCTAAATGATTATAATAACACATAGGTATTTGTTTTTTTTAATGTGTACAAATACTTGTAGACACATACTGGATTTTTACCCATTGCGGGTTAATCATTTTTTTTATGATTAATTGTATCTCTATAGAGACGAAGATGTAATTTTTTTGGAAACAGAATACGGTAGTCGAGGCGTTTACAGGACTTATGACCTGTCATTGATTGGGTTGAGCGATCACTTTATGTTAATAACATTCCCATTCTTACGACCACCACGTCTGACAAATTTTTGGAACTTGTATAGGTATATGCTACTATTTTAAATAACTTCACATTTTTTTAGGTCAATCTACACAAAAAGCTAAGATGGCATTGCATAATGGTATTTTTGTGCCGACCCTTGTGTATGGAAGTGAAGCATGGAACTGGCAAAAGAAGGATAGAAGTTGAATAAATGCAGTAGAAATGAGATCTCTAAGACGAATGTGCGGTAAATCTGTATACCTGTAGTGTCAAATGCAAGTATAAGAAGTGCATGTGGTGCGAATGAAAGTGTTATGAACAAAATAATGAAAGGGTAGTTAAGATGGTTTGGACACATGGAAAGAATGAGTGAAGAGAGTGGTGAATCAGGTATTTGTAAACGACGTGAACGGAGCTAGAAATATAGGAATGCCGAGGAAAACGTGGCACGATCAAATCCATCAAATGTTAAATGTCGGTCACGCGAGGAGTCGGAGAAATCGACGTGCGTTCATGACAAGATTTATGAATGTAGGGGAAGCGAGAGAAGTATGTCAGGACAGAACAGTGTGGCGGTGTTACGTTAACATCTGTCAAAACTGATCATATTTGTAAACAATTTTATAATATTTTAAATATCTATGTAATATCACTGAGGAAGGACCGGGTTGTCCGAAAGATGTTTGATATTAAATTTTAATTTGTTTAAAAAGTGATTATTGTAAATAAAGAAAATAAAAAATAAAAATAAATATATAAAAAACATCTACAACACAAAGTATGGCGAATATAGAAGAAATAATTTTACTACTTTTCACATTTTTATAGGATACTATTTTTCTACTGCACTGTGAAATAGAAGCATGCAACTCTTTTCTAAAAATATATATTTCACAGCGCATGAAGGAAGAAAGAGTTAGCTGGATCGTGATGGTAAGAGTTCGGAAATTAGAATGCAAGGATTGGACTGGAGGATGCAAGCAATTGTATATCAAGAATTAATTGTATCTCAATAGAGACGAAGATGCAAATTGGAAACAGAATATGGTGATCGAGGTGTTTACAAGACTTATGACCTGTCATTGGTTGGGTTAAGCGCACGCTTTATGTAATACAACATTCCCCATTCCACATTTTTTTCTTATGACCACCATGTCTGACAATTTTTTGGAAGTTGTATATATGTTATGGGGTTCAAAAGGGTAGTAGGGCTACGATGAGGTATGCTTTGCTGGAAAGTATGCCTCTACAAAATGTCGTAAGGCGCCATGTTGCATTTACAACAGCAACACTACTATATATAAGTCCAACTCTCTAGCGTCCACGAGAGGTCTTTTAAAGACCCCGCGAACCCCGGGCAATGTGGCACATATTACTTAGTGCCATAGCAGATAGAGAGAGGACGAATGGCGAGCTTCCAGCGCAATAAAACTGGATACACCCAGCTAAGGGAAGGTAACCCCGACAGAAAATCCTCCAGAGAAGGCAAGGGCATACCACTCTGGATATTTTTCCCCAGGTCATCACTATGAGGACTACTCAAGGGTGTTAGACAACGTTAGGGAGACCTGACATAACACAGAAAGAAGAAGTATATATGTTAATCTGTAACACCACACTTCACATGGTAGTTTCAATCTACACACTAGAGCCATCTATGAAGATTGGATTTTAAGCATTAAGCAGGAGATCTTTTTAACGCAATGTGAAAGGCTACCGCCATTATCGTATTGCTAGATAACGCCAGGAGATGTCACTCCAATTGTATATCAGATTTTATTATTTAAAAAATCAGATAATCTAGCCAGTGAAGGTCCTGGATTCGATTTCAAATGATGACAGTGTGAAAAAAACACGCAGATGTTGATCTGGTAGAATTAAAGTGACAATAAAATAGCGATAGATAAGCTACATATAAAGCTACAGAGGATGGTCAAGTGCTATATTTGGTCCATATTACTATACGAACTGGAGACCTGGACCCTCAAAGTGAATATAATAAACCGTATAGAAGCACTTGAAATGTGGCTCCATCGCAGAATGTTACGGGTCTAATGGACTGATATGGTCACCAACAATGAGGTGCTACATAGAGACAGAGTAGGAAGAGAAAATTTGTCTGATGTGAATCAAATCAAATAAAACCTTTGATTTATTTCCTTTTTGTAAGAAATTACCTGAACCCTAATAAGGTCTTCAAATAATTATTTTAAAATTTAAATTGATTCATAATATTTGTTATAACAAAAGCATAAACGTTCCAAAATAAATCTTTATATAATAACATCTGTCAAAACTGATCAAATTTGTAAACAATTTTATAATAGAATTGGTTTTCTTTTGTATACAAATACTTGTAGACAAATACTGGATTTTTACTCATTGCGGGTCAATAATTTTTTAAGGATTAATTGTATCTCAATAAAGACGAAGATGTAAATTATTTAGAAACAGAACTTTTTTAGATTAGTGATCTATGGTAAGAGATTCCATTTCCATCCCATTTATTCCACTGGTATGTTGGGTTATGGTTTTATCCTGATGATACTCATGTTGGCAATGGAAACATCTGTTAAAATAATTATACCTTTGGTTGTTATGATTAACGATTCCTTAATGAATATGTACATTTATAACCGTTTTCTTGGATGAACATATACTCGTATATATGGTACATGTTATTACTATTCTGTGTAGTAAGAGAATCATCATCATCATCATCATCAGCCGTCTGTTATCCACTGCTGAATGTAGGCCTCTCCTAGAGCACGCCACCGCCCTCTATCCATTGCCGCTTCCATCCATCCATGTGCGGCAATCCTCTTCGGATCGTCGGTCTAGCGGGCAGGGGGACGTCCAAATCTGCGGAATCCTGTACGCGGTCTCCACTCCAGAACCCGTCTCCCCCATCGGCCATCGGATCTCCGACAGACATAGCCAGCCCATCCTCTGAGCCACCTCAGTCAGCTTGGTTTGTTGTCGAATGAATTCGTTTCTAAATATGTCCCTCAAGGATAACATAGCATGGCTCTTTCCATGGCGCGTTGGGCGACTATGAATCTGTAGACTAGACCTTTTGTCAGTGTCCACGTCTCGGCTCCGTACGTCATGACTGGTAAGACGCACTGGTTGAAGACTTTAGTCTTTATTTATTTATTTTATTTATTTATTTATCTTTCTTGAAATTGTTTCTACTCAGTTGTATGATTTGGCCAAGATATGTAAATTCTTGTACCACTTCGAGAGCCAACCCATCGACGGTTCCTGATTTCGGGATAATATGTTCATTATACATGACTTTCGTCTTGTTCAAATTCATCCGGGGATATCAGATCCCCTTGTAAGATAATGAAACTTATCAATCGCATTTTACTGTCACAATCACAATCACACTGCCTCTCCGGGAATCGAATCCGGCATCTTTGGTGTGGCAGTCGTAGCTCTTGCCACTCTGCTACGAAGGTCCTTATCAACCTTGAGGTGACTCCATCACGAAAACGAGTCTTTAAGTGTTAGCATTTTATTATCATCATTATTATTTTTTGCAGGCAACAAAGTGAATGGTGTAGGTACTTAGAGTTGTCATCGCACACAAAAACATATCCAAAAAAGGTAAAACGGCAGTGCACAATGGTGTCTTTGTACCGACCCTTATGTAAGGAAGCGATGCACGGAAGTGGCAAAAGAAGGATGAAAGAAGAATGAATGCAGTAGAAATGAGATCTCTTAGACGAATGTGTAGATACTCTGTGTATGATAGAGTGTCGAATGAAAATATAAGAAGTGAATGCGGTGCGAATGATGGTGTTATGAATAAAATAATGAAAGGATCATGGATCAAGATGATTTGGACACATGGAAAGAATGAATGAAGAAAGAATGGTTAAAAAATTATATGTTAACGATGTAAATGGAACTAGAAATAGAGAAAGACCTAAGAAAACGTAACACCATCTAATGAATCAAATATTGAATGTCTGCCATGTGAAGAGTCAGAGAAATGACACGATGTATGAAGGTTGAGGAATCGAGAGAAATATGTTCAGGAATGAAAAGTGTGGTAGTCCATTCTTTCTGAAAGAAAAGTGTGGCATGATGGTAAGTTAGTTAGTTAGTTTTATTATTTTAATATAACAATGGAATCCAAAGGCAATCTACGTCAGTTCACTTCCTTGTAACGCAGTAGGTACTAATAATTTTCAATCTCCTTTGCCGTAGGTAGCGATGATGCTCGTACATTATTCACCTATCTGACCTCACCCAGAAAATCGCGCCGGTAAAACTCGCTTGGTACGTTATATGAACTATCGCATTTTCAAGAATGAGTACTCACTCTGGAGTCAATAGCCATTCGCGGACGCAGGCCATTCGAAAACTACCGCGAACGCCAGGATAAATATATTTTTTATAAACCTTCTTCTTCTTTCTCAGCCTATTCCCGTCCACTCCTGGACAAAGGCCTCCTCCATTTGCTTCCATGTCGTTCTGTCCTGTGCAGACTGCATCCAGGTTATTCCGACGTTGTTTAGATCATCATTCCACCGTAGTTGCGGTCGCCCTGCACTTCTCTTCGCCGTCCACGGTCTCCAAGCTTCTGGCTACGTGACCTCCCCATTGCCATTTAAGAGTCGCCACCCGGTGGGTGAGGTCAGTGACCTTTGTTTTTTCTCTCACCGTATCGTTTCTGACTCTGTCTCTTAGGCTTATTCCTAACATGGCTCTTTCCATGGCTCTTTGGGTCACTCGTAGTTTCTCGGCACTTTGTTTGGACAATGTAAAGCGTTAAATATGTGGAGTTCCATTATGACGATTTTTTTTATGAAAAAAATGACTTTTTTTTCTTACTTTGAAGATTATTTTTCAGTACATGTTTTGAAAGTTTTATACCTTCATCAAGAAGAGAACGGTATAAACTTCGTTCTCCCAATGATAAAGGTGTAAAACATGTCGTGTTTTTATTATTATTTTTTAAACTAACTAACTTAATAACCATCACGCCGTCTCCCCATAGATGTAGGCAGAAATAATTGACTGCACACTTTTCTTTCCTGACATATTTCTCTCGCTTCCTCAACATTCATACATCGTGTCATGCACGCGCGTCGATTTCTCTGACTCCTCACATGGCCGACATTCAATATTTGATTTATTTGATCGCGCCACGTTTTCCTCCGTCTTCATCTATTTCTGGTTTCATTTAGATCGTTAACATATAATTTTTCTTACAATTATTTCTTCATCCATTCTTTCAATATGTCCAAACCATCTTAATTATCCGACACTCTATCAAACACCTTCGTCTAAGAGTTCTTTTTTTTATACTTAGACGAATGAGTATCCACACATTCGTCTAAGAGTTTTTTTTTTTTAATTTATATAATGTTTTTTTCAACGACCTTCGTGGCCGAGTAATCGATAGAAGTTCGATTGCCCTCTCCATTGGCATCGTCAAAAATAGACAAATTCTAATATTTTGTAAGGGATTTTCTGTATAATGATCACTCTAGAGCAGCAAATAATTGTACTTCGACGGAAGAAGTGAGAATAAGGTTAAAACAAGTCTGCAAATAATATGATTATTGTGTATTACTTTCAATTTACAGACACAGAAAGGACCAAACAAGTTTTAAGGGCCTCCCAAATAAAGACACTGAGAACGATAGCAGGCAAGATACTGAGAGATCGCGTGAGGAACACCAGAATAAGATAGATATGTGAGGTTGAAGATATTATAAGATGGAGCAGACAGAGAAAAAGGGACTGGTACGGTCATGTTCAAAAGATAGACACCATCAGACTCCCCTATATGGCATTGCATAATCAGCCTCATGAGACTCGTCCTCGTGGAAGACCTCCTAAAATATGAATGGACAGCTGGGAATCTACCTCACAGGAGTAGCAATACCCTGGAGAACAGACCACATAGGTCAACAACAAGGAAGAAGAAGAAGAAGACATTCAATTTATTCATTTAAATTCGACCGTGTAAAACCGAAATCGCGAATAACATAACCGTACAAAACGAGGCATCACTTTGCTGCAGTTCTTTTGTGCCGCATTCCCTTGTTCAAAATCTATTCAAAATTGTTGATTCAGCACAAGGGCACCGCGCAAAAAATACGCACCGACTATTTGAAAATCGTTTGCAGCGATGTGTATTAGTTTTCCCGTTCGACTACGTTGCATATTTTACCAGGGGGTGGCGAGTGATTGGTTCCGCTCGAGGATGGAAGTCGTGAGCAAAAACAGGTTTTTTCTCTAACATAAGAACAACGTTTTATGCACTTTTGAAAATGTAAACCTTTCAATATTTAATACCAGCTCCATAGAAAAAACAAGTATAATATGCCTTCTAATATTGTAAAGAAAATTTTGTTTTCCTTTTATATATTATAAATTAAAATGTCAATTTATTAGTACTGAAGAATATGTTGTTTTACAACATTTATAAGGAACAATTTATAAATAACAATGTTTTTTTTTTAATTTTTGTACACAATTATAAGTTTGCCTAATTTTAAATTATTATTTTAGGGTGTTAAGCAGAGCTGCATGATGTCTCCATGGTTGTTCAAACTGTATATGGACAAGTGTATGAAAGAACTTAAAGTTGCTGGTGCTAAGATGAGTGATCTGTCTGTAAACTGTCTGCTTTACACGGACGATGCCGTTTTCGTTGCGGATAGTGCGGACAACATACAAGTCTTGGTGTTGAGAATGTATGAGGTATGCAAGTCAAATGATTTAATGATGAATGTCGGAAAGTCAAAGGGGATGGTTTTTAATTGATCTCGGAACAGGTGTAGGAATTTGTGTATTTAGGTAGCATGTTCACAGCAGATGGCCGAACGGGTAGTGACGTCGAACGAAGGGTTGGTGCGGGTAACAAAGTGAATGGAGCTTTAAGAATAGTTATTGGAAACAAAAAAATATCAATGAAAGCGAAAACGGCCGTTCACTAAGACTCTCTGTATGAATGTGGAGGAATCTACAGTGGTGTGCCAGGATAGTGTGGCGGTCCGTTCTCTCCGTCTACCCCTACGGGGAAACGGCGTGATGGTTTGTTGTGGTTGTTTTTATTTTATAATTATTCAAAATATCTGTTAAAACATAATCAAATGATTTAACTGAAATCTCTTGATGGAAGTTCATTTTAAATAATAATTCAATAAAGCGATGTGTTTTTATAACTTCTTCCACATTCGTCTTTCGCCAGACTCGCTGGCATCGACAGACTGGTGACACTGCCATTCACTCTCTTCCTTATATACACAAATAAATAAAGAAAAATGTTGAAGTAGTTATAAAAAAAGTCATCGTATTTAAATAATCAACGTAGACATAAGAAAAACTTGCGAAATAGAGGATATCGTTCAGTGGAGTAGATCCAGAAGAAGATACTGGAGGGACCATGTAGCCCGAATGGATGGAGACAGACTTGCATATACAGCCGCTTATGAAATCCCCTCCGGACACCGCCCACCTGGAAGACCGCCTAAGAGATCGAAGGACAGCTGGATCTCATCATCCGACGAGACATGATTTCTGTGTCACAGATTGTCTGATCTATTAAAAGAAGAAACTAACTAACTAACTAACCATCTAATTTCCCCGGAGGGGTAGGCAGAGAGGATGGATCGCCACACTGGCCTGTCCTGGCATACCTCTCGAGATTCCTCTACATCCATACATCTTACCATGCACGCACGTCGATTGTTCCGACTTCGAATGTGGCCGCCTTTAAGTAATTGATTAATTTGGTCATGCCATATTTTCCTCGGTCGTCCTCGGCTTCTTTTCCCACTCACGCTGCTTGTGTACAATTTTTTAACCATTCTACTCTCATCCATTCGTTCCATATGTCCGAACCATCTCAGAGATCCTTTTTTAATTTTATTCATGATGCAGTCATCTGCCTTACATTTCTTTCTTATTTCATCGTTCGGTATTCTATCATACAATTATTATTTTTATTAAATAAGGAAGATGACAATAATTATTAAAAGAAGAAGAAGAAGATTATTTTATTATTATTTATTTGTTAAAAAAATGCATGAAAGTTTCGATTTTGTTTTAATATCTGTCAAAACTGACCACATTCATGAACATATTTTTTTTAAATATTTAAATCACTGATGAAGGGCTTCTGTGTCTGAAACATATATACTCGTATTTAATTTTTTTTAATTTTTTTTTTTTAATTTGGTGCTGTGTACAAAGTTAAAAAATATAATGATACATTGTTGAATGAATCCGCAACAAAAAGTTATGGCGAATATAGAAGAAACAATTAATATTTAATATTTAAAAAATAATAATAGTCAAAGACGAGCTAATTAAAAAAATTATCTTTTCTTTTAGTTTTATTCCATATATTTTTAGTTTCGACCAGTTTCGGCAGTATGCTACAATCTCAGAAGTTGGCAGCATGTTGCTGAAATCGTCTTTATATAAGCCGGTATATTTCAATTCATTGACGACTGCATTAAATACTTTGTCTTCAGCACCAATCAAATTAACAACATCTTATTCCTCGTGTTTCCGTCTCTTGTAAACATATTTCCCGGATATATTATATAAATTCGTGGAATTGCTCCAAAAACGTTCAAATAAATTCTGCTTTGAGATGAAATTGGGTCAGGACAAAATCTTCTTCTTTCTGTCCTGTCACACCTCCGTGGTTCATAGGCCCTCAAGTAACCTTCACTACCCGACTCTATCGCATGCCTGATGCCTAACATCAAATCAAATCAAATCAAATCAAATCAGTTTATTTTCTCAAAAGACATTACAAACATTTTTTATAGTTTAAGGCATCTATTGAGAACAGGTAAAACATTAGGAATATATAATACCAGGAACGCATGAGAGATGGTTCGACATTAGGAATACAAAATACTCTCCAAAGTCAAGAGTATTTGTCTTCTGAATGTACTTTCACGAATATGAAAGACATCGATCTCCGAAGCGATCATGTTCAGCAGTTTGATTGCTCTCCCCACCGGCATCACCAGAGGCAGGTTGGTTCTGCATGCTGGGAGATAAAACAGTCTGTGCTGACGCTGTCGAAGATAGCCATCCGGAACATAAAGATGGATAGCCTCCAAGATGACGGAGTTCTCAAAGAATCCCCTGATAAGTCTGAAGAAATGGGTAAGTGTGCACCCATCCCTTCTTATCTGTAAACTATTGGTCCCCAGCATGCCCAAGAGGAATGCAGTGGGATAAAGCCACGGATAGCTACCAAACTCCCTAATGTAGAGATATCTCAGAAATCTTTTCTGAACCCTCTCTAACATGAGCGAGTATCTCGCCTCGTGGGGACTCCATATCACCGAGCCACACTCGAGCCGGCTCCGGACCAATGAGTTGTACAAAATTCGCAAAACATAGGGATTCTTGAAAACTCTACCAGTTCGGAGTATAAATCCCAACATTTTCAGTGTAACTCCACATATTCTCTCGATGTGAGCATGGAAAGTCAGCCTACTTTCATAAACGATACCAAGATCCTTTATCGTTGAAACACGCTTAAGTTGCTGGTTATCCATTGTGTATCTGTAATAAACAGTACGCAATGCTCTCGTAAAAGATAAAATTACGCATTTAGAGATATTGAAATATATTTGATTGGTTTTACTCCAGCGGACGATATTATTTATATCTGACTGGAGATGGAGGCAATCTTCGGCGCTTTTTATCTCAAGGAATAATTTAAGATCATCTGCAAATAAAAGGAATCGCGAAAATTGTATAACCCTCGCGACATCATTAATGAAGATGGTGAAGAGGAGTGGACCAAGGTTTGAGCCCTGTGGCACTCCGGAATATACGGGAAAAAGTGCAGATTGAAATCATCATCATAAGTGAGGCCTGCTGCTTTAACCTCGTCCTGCAGAGCTCTTTTCCATGCGGCTCTAGGTCTGCCTCGCTTCCTCTTTCCCCCCATAAGGGACCAGTCTAGTGCACCCTGAGCGATGCAGGCTGGATTTCATCTCAGAGTGTAACCGATCCACTGCCATTTGCATCTAGCGACTTGTTCTCTAATTGGCTTTTCGCCTGCCATGGTCCAGAGAACGGCATTTGACTCTGTTTGGGGCCAATAGATTTTGAATATTGAGCAAAGGCACCTATTTATAAACACCTGGAGTATTCCAATAACAGGACAAAATATTTCTCGATAATTTATTATTGTATGTATATAGAAGTGTAGCTTGGATCTGGCAAAAAAAGGTATGAAAGTAGGATAAATACCGTAGAAATGAGATCACTATAATGTGCGGGAAAACGATATATGATGGAATACTGAACGATGAAATAAGGAAGAAATGTAAGGCATGATTGCATCATAAGTAAAATTAAAAAAGGACCCATCAGATGGTTTTGACATATGGAACGAATGGACGAGAGAAAAACGGTTAAAATGTTGTATACAAGCAGTGTGAGTGCAAAGAGAAGCCGTGGAATACCAAGGAAAGCATTGCATGATCAAAGTAATCAAATACTTAAAGGCGGCCACATTCGAAGTCGGAAAAATCGACGAACGTGCATGTTACGAAGTATGAATGTGGAGGAATCAAGAGAGGTATGTGAGGACAGAATGGTATGGCGGTCCATTCTCTCTGCCTACCCCTTCGGAGAAACGGCGTGATGGTTAGTTAGTCAATTAGTTAGTTTATTTAACATATATCCAAACTACAAAGCAAATAAAATTACTCAATAGGTGTTTATTGTCTCTCTTGTACAATTTCCTAGGAAAATAATCTCTAGATGCAATGATTTTTTTATTGTTTCTGTTATTCGAGTTAAACACTTCGACTTGGAAAAACAAACACTTTAACACAAATGAATTCGCTAATGCAAATAATTTTATTATAACCCTCTTAGTATTAATAAACCTTTTCTTTCCTCGATTATTTTTTCACAAACATTCATAAATCGTGTAATGCACGCGCGTCGATTTCTCTGACTCATTAAGTGGCCGACATTCAATAGTTGATTAATTTGATCGTGCCGCGTTTTCCTCAGTCTTCCTCTATTTCTAGTTCCATTTACATAATTGATATATACTTTTTAAATCATTCTTGCCATACGTCCAAACCATCTTAATGATCCTTTTATTATTTTGATCATATCACTATAATTTGCACCGCATTCACTTTTTATATTTTCATTCGACACTCTATCATATAAAGATTACCACACATTCGTCTTAGAGATCTCTCTATTGCAATTATTCTACTTTCATTCTTATTTTGCCAGTTCCATGCTTCGCTTCCATACATAAGGGTTGGTACAAGAACACCATTGCGCACTGCCATTTTACCTTTTTTGGATAGGCAACTTTAAGTGCACCATTCAGATTGTTGCCTGCTCCAACCCTTCTTTCAATATCCCTCTCCTATCGCCCATCTTTTGTAAACATTCTACCAAAATATACAAACTCATCTACTACCCCCAGATTTTTACCATTAACGTTAATGTTGCAGACTGTCATGATGCCTTCTTTTTCGAAAATTATTACCCTGGACTAATTCACATTCATCATCAGATCATTTTGCATGCATTCCTCATACATACAATTCACCAGGACTAGTTAATGCTCGTTGTCTACAATAAGGACAGCATCATCAAAAAAATTAGATAATACTTATTTGTAATACGAAAAAAAAAAAGATTAATATACTCGTATATGACATATATTTTAATTTTAGTATCCACAAAAATATTTTTATTTACCATATATAATTAAAAACAATTTTTATTTTATATTTTATCATGGTTTACGCGTAAAATCAAATTCCGTTGTACAGGTTAGGGTTATTCTCGCTCATTATAAACAGATATTTTCCAGCCCTGTACCAACATTATTTTGTGTACGCATGTTTATTAGCGTTCCTTAGATTCCAGAGCCAAATATCTATTTATATTCAGATTAAAATGTAATAGTATATACTCGTATAATTAAATGTCCATCAATATCATTTTGACGAAAACAAATGTTATCTGAAAAAAAAACAATGGTTATCTGATGAAAATAACAGTTATCAGATGAAAACAACTGTTATCTTATTAAATAACTGTTATCTGATGAAAATAACTGTTATCTGACGAAAAAAACTGTTATCTTATTAAAACAACCGTTATCTTATGAAAAAAACTGTTATCTGAAGAAAAAAACTGTTATTTTTTGAAAAATCTTTTGTCTGATGAAAACAACTGTTATCTGACGAAAACAACTGTTATCTGATGAATACAACTTTTATCTGATGAATACAACTGTTGAATGATTCAGAAAAAAATTAAAAAAAAAAAACTTTTTAGAAAAATTTGTCGTAAAACGAAACGATTTTATTATTTTCACCATCCATTCGTGGATTTTCATTTCAAAATCAGGAGTATACTGTAATAATAATAATAATAATAATATGCTAACTTCTAAAGCGCCGTTTTTGTGATGTAATCACCTCAAGGGCGCATTAAGACGTGTTTTAAATCTAAAAAATCTAAATGTGACCGCTTAACCCTTAACGTACCGTGTTCAAAACAAAACGCTCGCTCCCATGTGGTAAGTTCAGTTTACCGCTAACTTTATCTAAATATCAAGCATATGACTAGATGAATCAAAATTTAATTTATGTCATCTTGTAGGGAATTTCATTAGGAATAGATCGATATCTATAACATACATGGATTATTCGAAAAACATATCATTATTAATTTTTTTCTGGAACCATGCGATTTCTGATATGTAATGCGTCACAGCATTGCGTCACAGCAGTGGACATCGGGTATAAACTTGTCTGCGCGCCGCGGCCGGCGGGGCAAAGATAAAGGCACCTAGGCAAAATGTATAGTACGTTCAAGACAACGAGTACGTATTAATATTTGTCCCTTTTGGTAAAGTGTTAATATTTTCACAGTTCTGATATTATTAAGTTGCGTCCTGCGTTTCCGTCCACAGTGGTATTATTACGTACATATTGAAAAGGTCAAAGATATAATTTATAATACGTTCAAAACAGCGAGTAAGTATTTGTCACTTTTGATAAAGTTGTAAATATTAGCAAAACAAATTCTACCTTAACACGAATGAAGGTGAGGGCAGTCTTAGAAAATATTTTTTTTTGGGATGAAGGAAGTAATTTTTTGCTTTTTTTTTATTACGAAATATTGAAAACACTTCAATGGAGGATTACAATTTTTTTTATAATATTAGGGTCCATAGGTTTTAAGAAAATCAACTTTAAATTGGCAGTGGAAACTCAATTTACCACATGGCAACGCGACGGTTAAAAAGCGATCGGTTAAAAAGTAAATGGTTTGTATGCATGGAAAAAATGAATGAAGAAAGAATGGTAAAATCGTCTCTGTTAACGATGTAAATGGAACTAAATATAGAGGAAGACTGAGAAAAGCGTGTCACGATCAAATGAATCAAATATTGAATGCCACGTGAGGAGTCGGCGGAGGACTTCGGGGAGGCGACGTGATGGCTAGTTAGTTAGTTAGGATTTAGTCCAGGTATAATTTTGTTTCAATTATTTTTCAAAAGACTAAGACTGATTATGAATACGATTTTCTATGAAAATAGGACAGCTCGTAATTTAACAATGCGAAAGCTAAAATTTAAAACATCGTAAAATCTTGTGACGTAAAAAGCGGGTCGAGCCAAACATTGGGAACAGTTCCAAGAAAATATGCAATTTATCCGACCTATTGCAGCTCGCGTATTGCAAAACTTCGCTTCACTTCTCCATAATATTTTCAGGGCACACTTAATTCTAAGAAATTTTCAAAATAGAATATTAGACATGTTTTATATTTAAAATATATTTAATGACCCTTATGTATGGAAGCGAAGCATGAAACTGGCAAAGGAAGGATGAAAGTAGAATAAATGCAGTAGAAATGAGATCTCTTAAACGAATGTGTGGATACTCTGTATATGATAGAGTGTCGAATGAAAATATAAGAAGTGAATGCGGTGCGAATGATGGTGTCATGAACAAAATAATGAAAGGATTATTAAGATGGTTTGGACATATGGAAAGAATGAATGAAGAAAAAATGGCAAAAAATTATATGTTAACTATGTAAATGGAACCAGAAATAGAGGAAGACCGAGTAAACGTGGCACGATCAAATAAATCAAATATTGAATGTCGGCCATGTGTGCATGACACGATGTATGAATGTTGAGGGACGAGAGAAATATGTCAGGAAATAATAGTGTGCTAGTCCATTCTTTCTGCATACCCCTTCGGGGAGACGGCGTGATGGTTAGTTAGTTTTTTTTAAATTTATTTAATGAAATTTGATATAATATCAAAATTGAATTATTCTCTCACCTCGTGTTTCTTTTCGAATTAAAATAACTTAATATTATATTTGTACCTCAGAGCCATAAAGTTTTAAGTACATTTATGACCGCAATTCATACAATACCTAAATTGAATACTCCCCTCTCCATTTATCTAAGGGCTGAAAAGCTTATTTTGAATTAAATGACTTAATAATATTTTTAAGTCTAAGAGACATAAAAACTTAAGTGCATTTTTGGCCTTAATACATACGATATCTAAATTGGATGACCCTCTCTGCATTTGTCTAAGGGATGCAATGTTTTTTTCGTATTTTTTTATGTATTTTTATACTATTATTTTGATAAATTAAATTTTTAACAATGTTAAAAAAAATTACAAATAACACATTAAATAATATTAAACCAATAATCGTATGGTAGGTCCTCACCAATAAGAAGTACTTCTGTGCTTGGTGAGGGAGAATATAAGGGATATAAGAGTATATAAGGTTTTTAAATATTTCTGTGCTTAAGAGCCGTAAAGTCTTAAGTGATTTTTTTTGCTGCGATATAAACAATATCTAAATTCAATGCTCTTATCTGCGACAATATAGCTTAATTATTTTTATTATGAAAGTAAACATTTTCCGAAATACATTGAGATGTAAAATTTAGAGAATTAAAAAAAAAAATAGATCAAAATGAAAACAAATGTTCTGAATGTTTACGTTAACGTTTTATTTAGTTGTTATTTAAAACAAAGTTATTGACAATTTGGATATATTTTTCTCGCCATTTTCTGAAAGTTTTATAACTTCATCATCAAAGTTACCCCTTATTAATGGATGGACGAAATATTAATTATAGAGTCATAGAACAGCTCATGAAGTTCAGATATTTGAGTGTGGAGATATCCAGTTGCAGCGATCTGTACAATTTTAAAGAACAGACTAATAAAGCAGCAGTCATCTCCGGATGCCTGAGGGACACTGTTTGGGACGATAAGCATATGCTAGAAGACAGCAAAGCCAGGATCTACAATACGGGCCATAATGACTTAAAGAATCGCAGCAAGAGAAATGAAAACATTACGACCTATCGCGGGTTACCCTTAGAGATAGGATACCCATCAAAGAGATGTGCAGATCCTGCAAAATTGATGACGTAGTAAGATGGAGTAGGCAGAGAGGAAGATTCTGGAGAGACCACATCGAAAGGATGGACCCAATGACGGTTCCCAAGATCATGATGCGCGAGACATCATAGGGCCGTCGACCACCAGGATGACTACCAAAGGCATGGATAGAAAGCAGTACTTCTTCATCACAGGAAAAAATGATAATATTATTTCTTCTATCATTCATTTAATAAAGATAATGGGTGTTAAAATTTCACATGTTAACAATAGAAACATAACTTTGAGCAATCTCTAAATTTTAGATATTAAAAAAGCAATTAAAAATAAAGAAAACATTAAAAATAATCAAATAAATGCAACGTCAAGTCCAATATTTGTGATATTTCCTTTGTTGTAAGTAATACCTGAACCCCAATAAGAACTTTAAATAATTATTTAAAACTTTAAATTGATTCATAATTTTTGTTAAAACAAAAGCATAAACGTTCCAAAATAAATCTTTGTAACATCTGTCAAAACTGATCATATTTGTAAATAATTTTATAATATTTTAAACATGCATCTTTACAATAGGTATCACTGGAGAAGGACTGGTTGTCCGAAACATGTCTGATATGTAATTTTTTTTAAAGTTAATTTTGTAGGTATATACAAAGTTTATAAAAAAGAAAAAGACAAATAAGATTTTATTATTATTATTATTTTGTTGAATCGCTCTTTACATCATGACAGCAAGAGCCAAATCGATGTAAAGGGTATTATAGCTATCTTAGTGATTCTCGTGACATGTGATGCACTGGCATCTTGGCTTTTTGGATAGGCTTTTGTTTGCGATGACAACTTTAAGTGCACCATTTATTCTGTTGCCTTTCGTTCCAACGATGTTGGGGCAGGAAAAAATACTTATTTGTTTTTATATCCATTAACGTTCAACGCGAGGGTAAAAACAAACCCGTTGGTCAAAAGGGGGTTAGAGAACAACGGTAACTCATTCTGTATACGTAATTTTTGTTAGTTATTGCTACAAGTTGTCTCTTTTACGCAGATTTTAATTTCATCCATGCAAACTAGTTCCATAGTCATTTCTCGTTTATTAACCCTCGCGTGCGTGAGGAGTTACCCGGGTAACTCTGGTACTATTTTTTTAATGTCCTTATAAATCTTCAACGCTTAATCTGCGCAGTATCCTAAAGCAATAAATAATTTTGTATATTTCCAAGATAAGGCTGTACGATTTCCTTATGTTATGATTGCGGATTATAAATTATCTATTTTATGTAAGTAACGAGAAAAACATATCGGTTTAAAAGATCTATATTTGATTTTCCGTTTGATCCAAGACGACTATTTTTTATTACGTAATGCAGTTAGAGAATTAATGGTTTTATATTCAAATTTCAAATTGAAAACTTTAATAATAAACATATTTTTAGTTTATTAACTTTCTAGTTTGATAAACTAATGTTTTGCTCCTGTTAATTTGGAGATATTTCGCGTATAAGTAAATTGTTTTGGTCAATTTGATTGTTGCCGCACTTTATAATAGTTAATTGTGACACGTAATACGTTTGTACTGTTTTGCTGTTAAAATTAAATTAGTTTTATCGTTTTTATAAAGAATTTTGACAGGTGTAAAAATAATTTTTTCATTTGTTCCAATGACAATTTGAATAATTTCTTCAATATAATTTTTAAGTTCTTGCTGGTTAAGTGCCTAATTACAGCTAATTTAAAAAAACGGTGGATACGTGTAACATAAATTAAATAAATACAAAAGTCCGGATCGTCCATGTCAACATGTACAATTACATTATGTGCTAAATTATTACATTATGTGTTATTATTATACATTATGTGCTCAATTAAAAAAACGGTGGATTCGTGGAAAATAAATTAAATAGACAATATGTGCACCATCTAAAAATAACATTTTGTGTTAAATTATTTTTATCTTGTTATTTTATTTTATATCATTGTATTTTATATTATTTGTTTTGGATTTATTTTGTGGGTGTTGGACGATCAAAGTGTGCGCGGGAGATGCCTATTGGTGGCTATGAGGTTCACAATCCATCACACCGCGTCTCCCGCGGACCGAAAAGAGAAGGATGGAGTGCCGCATTAGTAAAAGTGTGACAGTCCATTCTTTCTGCCTACCCTTTCGGGGAGACGGCGTGATGGTTAGTTAGTTAGTTAGTTACTTTAATAAGAAACATATTTAGAGTTTAATAACTTTCCAGTTTAATAAACTAATTTTGAAAGTATACAAATACTTGTAGACTGAACTAAAATTGAAGTAGATTGAACTAAAAAATGTGAAGTGTTCCTCAACATTGTAGCATATATACATCTTCTAAAAATTTGTCAGACGTGGTGGTCGTAAGAAGAGCGGAATGGGGAATGTTGTTAAACATAAAGCGATCGCTTAACCCAACCAATGACAGGTCATAAGTCCTGTAAGCGCTTTGACCACCATATTCTGTTCCCAGAAAATAATTTACATCTTCGTCTCTATTGAGATACAATTAATCCTTATAAAAAATAATAATTTAATGTTTTGCCGATTTATTAAAAAAAAATGTTTAGCCGATTTGAATGCGGCTTTGACAGGGTGTTGCTAAGGGATATTGTAAGAATACTACAGGAAGGTGGAATATACAATACATTGATAAAGACTATCCAAGATCTGTATACCAATTGCATAACAAACATTAAACTTGAATGAACTGTCTAGGGAAATTTCTGCATGCAATGGTATAAGACAGGGAGATAGTTTGAGCCCCTTTCTGTTCAATCTTATTATGGACAAAATCATAGAAGAGGTAGCTGGCTTGGGACTAGGTTATAAAAGGGCAGTAAAACTGTGAACGTCATTTGCTATGCAGACGATGCCGCATATAGCTGAGTCTGAAGATGATTTGCAAAGAATGTTGTACAAATTCCACACAGTAACACAAAGGCTAAATATGACTATATCAGTCAGCAAAACAAAAGGTCTCACTATATCTAGGCAACTTACAAGATATAAGCTGACTGTTCATGATATACCTGTGAAGCAAATAATGAGTTTAAGATATTTGGAAGTAGAGATCTGCAGCCATAATGACCTATATGCTGAAGTAAGAAAACGAGTCAGTAAAACCTCTGTCGTGTCAGGATGCCTGAAGAATATGGTCTGGAAGAACAAGCACATGCGTATCGACAGCAAGGTCAGAATTAATAAGACATGCGTGCGACCTATCATGACGTACGCCGTAACGACGCGTGTGAACCAAGGGAAATCATTTGGTGAAGTAGATCCAGAAGATGATACTGGAAGAACTTTCCAATAGATTCATTCACTATCCTGCCTCCTCCGTACATTTCCACATACTCATATATTGTGCCTTCTGCATTTGTCAGCAATTAATATAGGAAAAATATAATGTTTTTAAATTTTCGTATGACGCATTCACTTTGTGGTAAGACATTTTAAAATTTTATTTTATTTATATTTAAAATAAAATTAAAATAAAAACACTGCACTTTGTTTTTCACCACTATGCGATTATTTTAATTTCCGACTAGTTTCGCTTGCACCCAAGCTTCCTCAGGCTTTCGTAATAACAACAGTCGGCAATTAAAATAACCGCATAGTGGTGAAAAACAAAGTGCAGTGTTTTTTATTTCAATTTTATTTTAAATATAAAAAATATACATATTTTAAATATAATGTATTTAAGTAAACCCAAATAGAAAAAAACACCATTTACTTTGTGTTTTTTGGAATGTTGGGGAAATCAGTGTAATTTGTCTTTCTGGACCAACGTTTCGGAGATCGTTGCAGTCTCCATCTTCAGGGTGGTTATGATCGCCATCAAAACCACGTTGAAGATGAGTTACATGGATTTCCCAAGATCCCGAAAAACATATTGCTGCCAGCCGTGAAAATTTCTGCAATCATCAATTTACAATGATTATGAAATATGAAATCGATTAATTATTCGAACATTAACAATAATAATTAATTTGTATCCAGGTCCTCACAAAACATCTTTGTTACCGCGTCACATTTAATGCTATCATTTTAATAAAAATAACATTTTGTTTATTTTCACAATACTATCACACAATAAAATATCATTATTATTATTATTTTTTTTGAACTGCTCTTTACATGGGAGAAAAACTCATTAATGTGGAATGCTATGCTGACGATGCAGCAATACTGGCAGAAAGTGAAGACGATCTACAAATAATGCTTTATAGGTTCCATCTTCCTCGCAAAAACAAAATGTCTAACAATATCCAGACAGCCTCTCAGATGCAAATTGGTTGTAGACGATAAACCCATAGAACAGGTCATGAAGTTCAGATATCTGGGTGTGGAGATATCTAGTTACTGCGATCTATATAATGAAGTTAAAAAACAAACTGATAAAGCTGCAGTCATCTCCGGATGTCTAAGGGACACTGCCTGGGACAATAAGCATATGCTAGTGAAAAGCAAAGTTAGAATTTATAAAACATGCATCAGGCCCATAATGACATACAAAATCGAAGCAAGAGTAGACACTGTTAGAACCAAACATCTCTTAAGAGTAGCAGAAATGAGAAAATTGTGACCTATTGTAGGGAAAACCCTTAGAGATAGGATACCCAATGAATAAATTCCCAAATCCTGCAAAATTGAAGACATAGTGAAATGGAGCAGGCAAAGAATACGATTCTGGAGGGACCACATCGAGAGAATGGATCCAGCAAGAATTCCTTATATCGTGATGCACGAGACTCCAGATGGCCGTCGAGCACAGGACAACCACTAAAGAGATGGAGAGAAGGCTGGTCGTCTTCATCACAGGAAAAAAGTTGATATCCTGCATTAACAGATCGCAAGATCTACAATCAGAAGAATAAGAAGCTCTTTACATAATTACAGCGTGAGCCAAATCGATGTAAAGGGTATAATTTTCATATTGATTTTAATTAGCTAATCTATCGCCATTTTGTTGTCGCGTGAATTCTACACCAGACCAAAGACAGTGTGACAATCACACTGTCATCGCCGGGAATCGAAGCGGGGACTTTCTGTGTGGCAGTAATAGCGCTTACATAAGTTATTTTAAATTCATTTAATAAAACTCAAAATGTATTTCATAGGCTACTTAAAAATGCCATGATAGTGAGAAATTGGGTAACTTCATTCACTCAAGGGTTAATATCAAAATAGTTTGTATATCGATTGTTGTAAATGGTTTCTTAGCAGATATTAACAGTAAAATTGGCTGGTTAACGGTTAACCGCAGTTTACAGGCTATATAATAAGTAAGGCGTTAACTCCATTACGTCTTTTTGTGTGGTTTAAATCGTAAACGATACCACGAGGGTGATTTTAACCATTGAAAACATAAAAACAAATTGACGTTATATATTTTTAAAAATTATTAAAAAACACGACATGTTTCGGAGGATACCTCCATAATCAGGGGTAAACATATAATAAAAACTAAACAAAGAAATACTATTAGAAAACGCATTTAAAATTCGATACAATAATTCAAATTTAAAAATTAACCTGTGCTATTTAAATTTTAAATTTTAAAATTATATACACCAGGTCGTTTGAACCCAATTACTGTATACATTTATTTTTTTAGCTATTATATTGATTCTTGTGACATGTGATAGGTAGCCAATCAATCGCCATTTTATTGTGACGAGTATTCTACACCAGACCAAAGACAGTGTGACAATCACACTACCTTCGCCGGGGATCGAACCCGGAACCTTCGGAATGGAAGTCAGAGCTCTTACCACTCTGCCACCAAGGTCGTCATATAAGTAGGTACTAACAATTATTTTTTAACAGTAAGAACTAATCAATAATATTAAATAATAATAATACATGATGATAATATTTTAAAAAATATTATAAATAAAAAATTGAAATTTAGAAAAAATATACATTTGAAAATACATAATTTTTATAGAAATTAAAAAATGATTGATTTGCATTTGATTGGGAATGGGAGCTTGGGAAATTAAACGTAGACAAAGTATTTGAGGAGATAAATTAGGATTAAAATAATAAAAAATCAACTTTTTTTCCGTGGACCATTTGACTGATATGATCCAACAATAACATTTGAGCTTTGTCTGTGAATCTTCCTCGTCAACCATCCAGAGAAAGACCTAGGAACACGTGGATGATAAAGTGCAATAGCGTCGTAGAGAGAAATGGCTCTATTCCACGGCATTTCTTTTGGGAATGCTCGGAACCAATTGTCTACAGCTTCGAAGAGATGGACATCTAATTACCCATTTCTTTGGATTAATTTGGGGATACTTCGAGAATTCGGCCGTACTGGAGGGTGTTCGGCTTTTTGTCCCCGATAGATATCTCCGACAGCGACAGCACAGATTGTTTTACCTACCGGCTGCCAGAACCCATCTGCCTCTGGTGACGAGGCTGGTAAAGAGCAATTAGTCTGCTGAACGCGGTCTTCTCGGAGATCGACGTCTTTCATGTAAGTGAAAGTACGTTCAGAGGGCAAATACTCTTAATTCTGGAGAGTATCCTGTCTTCCTAATGTTGAACCATCTCTTATGCGTTTCTGGTAGTATACTATATATAATATATTATTTTACCTGTTCTCAATAGATGCCTTAAAAATAAATTTTGTAATGTCTGTTGATGAAATAAACTGATTTGATTTGATTTGATTTGATTTGAATGAAGGCAATACTCAGAACTGTAAGAAGTACAACCTGAGATCGAGAAGAGCCGACCCCAACAGTCAACACAAACAATGAGTTTGGATAGCGCCACGAAGAAGAAGAAGAAATATCAATGAAAATCTTTGTTTACTTATTGTTTCTTAACAATGATGTGAAACTCCATATTAAATAATTAATACGAATGAAAACGTATGTTTTCTAGAAGTTTATTATATTTTATGTGAATATGGTATCCTCCGAAACATGTCGTGTATTTAAATATTTTATTTATTAAAAAGTGGTTTAAACAATGTTTTTTCAATTCCCAAAGTATATTACTGTGGAATACCTACTTAGTAAGTACCTACTTATAACAAATTCCACAGTGTTCAATGAGTCAATTATTAGTTACATTGTCTTGTAGTATTTACTGATTTGATTAATAGCATTGTTTTTTTTATAAAACACTGATCACATTGATTAACGGCGAATACTGAAAAGCAAAAACGATTTTTATTTATAAATATCATACTTTTTTATTAGGTAATAAATAATGCTGAAATTTTTTTCAAAGATGTTTTTTCATTTTAGAGCTTTGTGATAATTTTGAAAACCGCCATCAAGCAGTAGGTCTACAATTATTATTATTCTTCTTCTTCTACTTTTAATAGATCTGACGATCTGTGACACAGAAATCATATCTCGTCGGATGATGAGATCCAGCTGTCACTCCATCTCTTAGGCGGTCTTCCAGGTGGGCGGTGTCCGGAAGGGATTTCATAAGCGGCTGTATATGCGAGTCTGTCACCATCCATTCGGGCTACATGGTCCCTCCAGTATCTTCTTCTGGATCTACTACACTGAACGATATCCTCTATTTCGCAGGTTTTTCTTATGTCCGCGTTGCGGACACGATCTCGGAGGGTTTTTCCAGTAATTTATCTTAGGACATTCATCTCCGATGTTCTTAGTAGTCCCTTGGTTCGCACAGTGTCAGCCCGCGTCTCTACAGCGTACGTCATGATAGGTCGCACGCATGTTTTATAGATATACAATTATAATATGGTAAAAATAATATTTTACAATAAATATAAAACTAACATCAATTTACTAGCCATCACGCCGTCTCTCCGAAGGGGTAGGCAGAAAGATTGGACCGCCACACTGTTTTTTCCCGACATACTTCTCTCGCTCTACAACATTCTTACATTGTGTCATGACATTAAATATTTGATTTATTTTTCTCATTCCACGTTTCCCCCGGTCTTCCTCTATTTCTTATTCCGTTTACATTGTCAGAATATTCTTTTTTACCATTATTTCTTCATTCATTCTCTTAATAACTCATTTTTGCTAAATTCATTATATTTTCACCCTTCTTTTAAAAGTTCTATGCTTCGCTTTCTTACATAAGGGTCGTTACAAGAACACTATAGGTAATATAACTATGACAAATAATTTATAAATATAATAATATCAACTTATTGAGCACAAAGTGGAAATCCATAGGAATAATACTTAGGAAATTTAATTAATTCACAAAATATTAAAAATATTTATACAACAACATTTTGAATGTACACAAATTCTTGTACATTAATAAAGGTTTACATTAATCTTAATAGATGACGTTAGTGTAGAGTGAACTTAAAAATGTAAAGATAGGCGTAGAAACCTACCATATATACAAGTTCCAAAAAATTGTCAGACGTGGTGGTCATAAGGCGGAATGGGGAATGTTGTTATACGTGAAGCGATCGCTCGACCCAACCAATGACAGGTCATAAGTCCTGAAAGCGCCTCGGCCACCACCTTCTGTTCCCAGAAAACAATTCACATCTTCGTCTCTATTGAGATACAATTAATCCTTATAAAATTACAAATATTTATTAAAAACACGATTGTTTTTTAGTATACCACCATCTTTAGGTGTAAAAATATTATAAAAACTAAACAAAGAAAGAAAAATATAAAAAACATCAAGAATCAGATTCCTCCTTTTACTTCTTTCTCCTTTTTGTCTAAATTTAATCTCCCAAGCTGCCATTCCCAATCAAATGCAAATGAATCATTTATTAATTTCTATATAAATTATATCTTTTCAAGTGTAAGTTTTTCTAAATTACAATTTTATATTTTTAATATTATCATCATGTATTTTTATTGTTTAATATTATTTATTAGTTCTTGCTGATAAAAATAATTATTATTACTTATAACAAAGAGTCCAGGTTAATTTTAAAATTTTATATGTTGCATCGAATTTTAAATGCGTTTTTTTTTATATTAGTCTTTCTTTGTTTAGCTTTTATTATAATATATTTTAACACCTGAAGATGGAGGTATCCTCGGAATAATGTCGTGTTTTTTAAATTTTTTGTAGATTAAACAAAGTTATTTTTAATTTCCTAAGTAAAGAAATAATATGTTTTAAGTGATTCAAAAATACAATAAGAGGCATTTGTTTTGTTACAAATATATAATTATGTCGTAAGTATATCCTATGTTGAAAATTTGTTTTATTTTATATTGAATAAACCACTTGTTATCTTGAAGTTTTATTATATTACATTTGATTAAAGTATGAGGAATATTTATCTTTGCTAAGGCATTATCAAATGTTACTTGATATTGTTACGGCATCATCAATTGTTATCCGTACCTATGTATTATAATTTATACCAAGTTTGTATTGATAACGTTGATATTGAAATAAACTAACAAACTAACTAATCATCACGTTATTTCTCCAGAGGGTTAGGCAGAGACGATGGACCGCTATACTGCTCTGTCTTGACTTACCTCTCAAAATTCCTCTTAATGCACATTCGTCGAATTTTCCGACTTCGAATGTGGCTGCCATCTAGTATTTATTATTTGATTAATTTGGGCAAACCATCCTATTGCTTGATCTTCCACGGTTTTTCTTTTCACTCACTCTGTTTGTATACAACGTTTTTACTATTCTAATCTTATCCATTCGTAAGAAATCATTAGGTGTGACAATGATGATGTTACTGATGATACCAACATAGGTTGACGAAACAGCTGTCTCGTAAAATAAAATACAATTGTTATATATAAAATAAAGTAATTTAATTTAACAGCGTAAAATGTTAAGGTACTAGTATATAGTTTCGGCCAAAACAATGGACTATGAAATACATATGTTTATCTTAGGGTCATTTGTATTTTTATTAATTTATAACGATTTAAATGTTCTTTCTTTACGTAAAATATTTTTAAATTGTAACCTTTTATTTCAATAACATTAATCTCTAATTGTTTAGTTTTAGGAAATTTTGGTAATATTTCTAATTTTAAAAACTTTTTCAACTGTATAAATGGGAGTTTTTGATTAAATAAAAAGTAAAACAACAAATAAACACGCCGTTTTTCCGTAAGAGTAGGAAGGGAAACTGGAACGCCATACTACTCTATCCTGACATACCTCTCTAGCTTCCTTCACATTCCTACAGCGAGTCAAAAATGTATGTCGATTCTTCCGACTTCTAACATGTCCGACCGTAAATATTAGATAATTTTTTTATGATAATTGATTGTACTGAAATCTCTTGATGGAAGTTCATTTAAAATTATAATTAAATAAAAGTATGTTTTTTAACTACTTCTACTTTTGTCTGTGTGAGACAAAGCAAAATATTGTTTTATTTAATTAATACTTAATTTGATTATACCAAGTTTCCCTCGGTCTTCCTTGTCTACGAAATCCATTCACATCGTTAACTCTAATAAAAGAGTGTTAAACATAAGAAACCTCTCATATTACTTTAAAAAAAAATTAAATTAACAAAAAACTTTTTTGTTGTTTCCTAAACAATGATGTCTAACTATTATTCTAATGTATTTAAAAAATAATACAAATGAAAACGTCTATTATATTATAGAAACGACAAATTTCGAGACGCTAAGGCATTATCAACATTTCAAATTCCTTCGCATGACGAAAATGTAATTGTAATAAAAAATATAATAAAACTTCAAGACAATATTGTAGAAGCTTTCGTTCGTTGATACTAATGAAAACGTCTGTTTTCTAGAAGTTTTATTATATTTTATGTGATGGACATGTTTCGCTTGTCCAAGGCATTATCAAATGTCAGTTGGTTTTGTTCATATTCATTTAAAAAAACTGAAATAATCCGTACTGGTTCTGATTTTGAAAATTTGGTTTGGTTCATTTGGTGCTCCCGTAAATTTGGAGAAATTTCGTGTATAAGTGAATTGTTTTGGTCAATTTCATTGTTGCCGCACTTTATAATAGTTAATTGTGACACGTTATACGTTTGAACTGTTTTGATGTCAATATTATACAAGTTTTTTCGTTTATATAAAGAATTTTGACAGGTGTAAAAATAAATTTTTCATTTGTTCCAATGACAATTTGAATAATTTCTTCAATATTCTTTTAAAGTTCTTGCTGGTGTTGGTTGGTTTAAAGTGCCTAATTACTGCTTATTTAAAAAAAGGTGGATACATGGAACATTAATTCAATCATATAATAGACAATATGTGCACCATCTAAAAAGAACATTGTGTGTTAAATTATTTTTATTTTGTTATTTTATTTCATATCATTGTATTTTATATTATTTGTTATAGATTTATTTTGTGGATGTTAGAAGATCGATGTGTGCGCGGGAAATACCTATTGGTGGCGATGAGGTTCGCAACCCATCACACCGCGTCTCCCGCGGGGCGAAAAGAAAAGGATGGAGTGCCGCATCGGTTAAAGTGTGACAGTTCATTCTTTCTGCCTACCCTTTCGGTGAGACGGCGTGATGGTTAGTTAGTTAGTTAGTTAGTAATAATCCGTTATCTAAACATAAAAAATTAACAAATCTCCACATTTAAATATCATATTTGATCTTTATTATGTCTATTATATGAAATAATTTTGCAAAATACCTTGACATTTGCACCGTATTGGTTCATTACAACTTATGAAAGTAATAAAAATCAGTTGTTTTTCGTATAAGGTATTATATTCTATATTTTGCCTCGAATCTCAAAGTCAGACGACGTCAGCGGACTGTAGAAACCAGTCATCACCATAAAATAAAATAATAAAATTTTGTAGATAAAAATCATTAATTTACCTGCATAATTCACTTTTTAGCTTGAAAACGAACTCGGTTGTCGATAAACAAAAGAATTTAAAAAATAAAGTTATTTTATTTTTCTTAATAGACACATTTGTTATTTACCATTTGATGCTCAAAAAAAATATTTTAATGTCATATTGATATATAAAAAAACTGTCTAATAGAAAGTAGTTATTTAAAATAATTTAGTATGGAACTTTGCACGTGAACGAAAGAAAAGCCAACGCGGAAAACAAATTTAAATTCAGTACATAACACCAAAGTTTTGTCACTTATGAAAGTGGATATTTTAGCGCGTATGTGTGCTGCAGTTTTCACTTATTTACACAAAAAATTAACACATTAAATGAGCGCAGTCATTGGTTTGTTTGTCGTTCGGGACGTCACGTGTCACGTGGTCTTCGCGGACGCTACATCGCGGCGCCGGCGTCGTATTTTCGGCGCTATTTCGCGGGTGCCGGAAGTGAGCGCCGGAAGCCCGCAGGAGGAAGGCTTTCGCGGAGGCTGTGCAAGCGGGACTCATAGGATCGGACGTCAAGAACTATGGGGGACGACTGAATATCTCTACTATGGTAGGCGTACCACGCTAAGTGAGAAGGCAGGGTCGGAGTACTACAATATAGAGTAAGACAAAGCATCTTAAATTATTCATAAATCTTATAAAACTAAATAAAAAGATAGGTGATTTGTGCATCCCTTTCAACTCAAATAAAAAATTAATGAGATTATTAGTATGTTGATATCTATATATTATTAATCGTATATCTAACATATAATTAATTAAAGCATTGTTTTTATTTCACATCTTCCAATTTTGTCTTTATTTCGACAGCGCCAGTTACGCTAGGCTCGCTGGCATCGACAGACTGACTGTATGCTGGCTTGTAGAATTTTTTTAAATTTTTTTATTATTATTTAAAGTGATCTTACATCATGAGATTTCAGTAACATCATTGTTTATATAAAAAAAATAATAATGAAAAAAATATATAGATTTATCCAGATTTATTTTTCTTGTTTTTTTTGTTTCGACCGGTTTCAGTTTCTTGTTGCCATCTTTTGGAGATAAACTGGTTGGAATAAAAAAAAGCAAGTGGTATAAAAGTTAGAACTAGTTCGATTTTACAATAAACTTTAATTAAAAAAATTCTGTTACTAATATTATTAAAAATGTTCTTAATTTTTATTAAGCCTGTTTTTTTAAATACTCAAAATAATATTTTACAGGCGTGAGATGCAAGAGAATAATGTGTCGCCTTAGAAGGGCTTTTATATAATAAACCGAAATACCAGAAGATGGCAGCAGGCTGCCGAAACCGGTCGAGGATAAACACAAGTGGATGCACACTAAATATAATAATAAAGAAATTGTGTATCAATTATTTTTTTATTTAATTATTTAATAAACCAATTTTAAAATGAAACATGTCACCCTCGAATATATATACCATACTCGTATATAGGTATATAGAAAACTTCTGTTTTCTTTATGTTACATATTAATACATTTGCTTTTTTGAAGAACGATGTAAAATATTACATTAACTTACTTCAATAATGAAAACGTATTTGAACTTAAACTTTACTTGTAACAATATAAATTCCCAATTAAATAAAGCCAGGGTGTTAAACTGTTTCAATTCTATGTTTTTAAATTAACTATTTAAAAAAATAATAATCGAAATAGTATTCAAATATGTTTACTAAGTAATGCGATTGAAATCATCTGTTTTCTAGAAGTTTTATTATATTATATTTCATGTAAATGACATGTTTCGCCTGTCTGAAGTATTATCAAATGTCATCATCACGTTTGATAAAACTGAAAACAACCGAAAATAGGAGAAACACGCCTTTCACATAAAATGTAATAAAACTTCCAAAAACAGATGTTTATACTCGTATTCGTATTAATTATTTTATGGAGTCTGACATCATTGTTCAAGAAACAATTTGTTTACAATTTCTTAAATGATATAACTCCACATTAAATATTTAATATAGCTGAACAGGGCTGTTAGGTTAGGTTATGTTAGGTAAGGTTTATTTATATTTTATGGGAAGACATGTACGCCTTGGTAAAGTAATTTATTTTTGTTCAATGACGTTTTCACTTATATTAAATACTTGCTATGAAATAATACATAGATTTTTCTTAAAAATAAAGGTAGATATTTTTACCTTTATTTTATTAGATAGTAGAGATTTTCTTAAAAAGAGTAGATAAAGAAATATATGTTAAATGAAATGTTTTAAACTTAAACAAAATATTTGATGCAAGGACATCGCAAATACATTAAAGAAATATATTTTTTCCATTTAAAATATTTTATATTTAGTATTATTACTTTTGGTAGCAAAAACATGAAAAATATTATAATATTTATTTTTTGATAAGCTTATGTAAAGTACTGTGGAAAGTATAATATAAAAATATGTTTATTAAATACAATCATTACTCAACTTTTCACTATATTTATATCTACACATTTCGAATCTGAATCATCGGGATAATATATCTGAATCATCGGGATAATGATACAAAACTCTTTTAAACATTTTTTAAATTTAATTATAACAGTAAAATAATGTATCTTGTATATTCGCCATCATTTTTTGTTGTGGATTTACAATTATATATTTGTTTAAATAATTGTATTTTCACAACACTCTCTTGCACTTTTTTACAAACACGTTTGGGGATGTAAACGCCCTTCCGCAGTGTAGAAATGTAAAAAATGGTTAGTTTAAAAATAATTTGTTCCTATGCTTTTAAGCATAAAATTACTTTTAAAAACAATATCGAACATTGAGGAAAACATACATATTCATGATGATTTATAACATTTTAAATAAGTGATATATTTTGCCTTGCTAAAATAATATTTAATGATTTTTTATTTAATCCAGTTTATAACAAATATTAATTAAATATAAATGTTTGTTGTCGTGGGATAAATAGGTAGTTAGTAGCTCATTCGAAATGCTGATAAATATTTACATATACTTCTTGCTTCGACTCATCTTGGTAGTTGCTTATATCTTCTGGTGTGCTGTTCTCATAAAATATAATGAATATACAAGAAAACGTATATAATTCTTATTTATTGTTTCTTGAATAGTGTTTTAAACGTTATGTCATATAATTGCTTAGATTTTTCACGATCTTGGGACCTCATATAGCTATCCTGAAGTTGGAAACTGCAACGATCTCCGAAACGTCGATCGGATTCTCCCAAGATCCTAAAGAATATATTCATATTATGTTTTTAACAAGTTTTATTATATTTTATGTGAATTACATATTTCGCCTTGTTAAGTGTTATTAATATGTGTTGTCTAATAGTGACATATGATAACTCCTAAGTAAGGTTACACATGGTTTTTCAATGAAATCGAAAGTAAACAGACGTTTTCAGAAATATTAAAAAATATGAATATTTTTATATAAAAACGATTTAAAAAAAATATTTTTTTAAAGCATAAATATTTTTATAACTGTTAATGAAAACACTTTGTTTTTACATCATAATTGTATTTTATTTTACGACAGCTAATTGTAACACCTGATGATGTCAACATTGGTTGATGAAACAGCTGTCGTAAAATAAAATACAATTGTGATATAAAAACAAAGTTTTTTCATTATCAGTTATAAAATGTTAAAATATCATAGTGTTTCGGATAAAACAATGGACTATTTAATAAATATTTTTTTAATTTTCATACGAAGAACTCACTTTTATAGTAAGGCATTTTAATTGATTATTTAATATTATAATAAAACAATATATATAAAAAAAAAATTTATTAACCACGGTATGCAAATGTAATTAAGCTGCTACACCACATTATTATATATTCAAGAACATCTGTATTTTTTTTAAATATACTATAGTTTTTTTTATATTCCCTTGATGAAGCTTGGGTATAAGTGAAATTAGTCGGTATAATTAAAAATAAATTGTTATTTTATTTCATATATGTAATGATATTTTTTTTGGTTTGTAAGCGACATAAACAAATATGCTTTATATTACAAAAACACAAAGTAAAAGGTGACAGTATCTCAAAACAATGAAAATCGCCCATGTAAATATGCCCGAGTATGGCCCTGTAAAGTGCATTGCGAATGTTGGTATGGAGATTGCATTGCTCAGGGTTGTCCTAAGATGCAAATCAGTTTATATTTCTTCGCGGTGCAAACTGAAAATTGTTTAAATTAATACAACGACAGGTTCTCCTTGGCGAAATCATAAATCTGTCAACGCGAAAAAATATGTATAAGATACAATGTACATTTGTAAATAAACGTATAATTGTTTATATATATTATAAAATCTTTATACATATTTATGATTAACTTCAGACATTAACACTGCGGAATTTAAACAATGTTTTAATAATATAAAACATAATAATTAAATAAAACGACGTTTTAAACTATTTCCACTTTTGTCTTTATTTCGACAGCGACCGGTTTCGCCAGGCTAGCTGGCATCGACAGACTGGGAAATAAAGACAAAAGTAGAAGTAGTTTAAAACGATTGTTCTATTTAATTATTATTTAAAATGAACTTCCATCAAGAGATTTCAGTAAAATCATTTGATTATCTTAAAAACATTGTTTTATTGAAAATTAACTTCCATCAAAGGATTTCAGTAAAATCGTTTCTTCTTCTTCGTCTTTGTTGTAGACCTATGTGGTCTGTTCTCCAGAGTGTTGCTCCTCCTGTGAGGTAGATTCCCAGCTGTATTTTCATATTTTAGGAGGTCCTCCACGAGTCCCGTGAGGCTGATTATGCAGTTTAAGGGTTGATTATTTATTAAGAGTAATTTTTTTTCCACGAAAAAAATATAATCAATTGTCCATATTGACTGACACCCCATTTAAGAGCACCATACCTCGAGTCCTGGTATGTTGCGCCAGGACATTCGTCCTATTATGTGGTATGCATGCCAGATCCTGTCCCGTAGCGCGTGAATATCTCTCTGGCATATTGAAGCCATAACACTCCAAGAAGTATGGGCTGTCAATGGGGTTACGGAGTATTTTAAATCCTTAGATTATTATTGTACCTAGAAGGATTTTTGAATGAAAGATTTGGGTTGAGGGTTATTTATAATTCTAAAGCTATTGATTTAGTAAAGAAACTGTTCATATTTTAAGACAAAAACAAGTGGTACTTTATGTAAACAATCTTGTTATAGGTATTGTGAATGACGTTTGACATTTTACAATAAAAAAATTTGATATTATAATTTTCTAAGTATATAGTTTTATTAATTCCTAACTAAGATTATACGATCTAAGGAGAAATCAATTGTTTTTTTTAATTATGGTTTAAGAATTTAAGTTTAAATAATTTTTTAAAGAAAATTGGTCGAAAAAGAAAACTGGTCGCATCGATAGCTCAAGGATTTTATCAACCGATTTAAAACTTTTTTTGTTTGATTTATTTGTATTTTCAATGGTTATCGATTTTTGAAAATTTTGATTTTCACGTTTTTTTAAACAGCTTGAATACAAAAAAAAGAGAAAGTGTTTCAATCGGTCGGTATTTTGACAAACTCAATATGAAATTCGTACCAACATGAAAGTATTAATTTTATTTTAATTTGTAAGTTTTTATAAGGAAAAATTAGGAATATCTAGATATAATAGATAATAATAAATAAATTATAAAGGCATATATATTTTTTAAATTCTGAAATAAGAAAATTATTTCATTTTATTAATATACCTATTTATAATCATCAAAATTATTTTTTAAAACGACTATTCTTATATAGATAAAAAAAACATAATTAAGAAGATGATGATATTTGATAATGCCTTAGAAGGACAAAACATGTTATTCCCATAAAATATAATAAAATTTCTAGAAAACTGTCGTTATCATTCGTATTAATTAATTTAGAAGAGATTTACATATAAAAGTAAATAATAAAATGGGTACAACATTGGTTACACTACATTTAAGATAATATATATTTCGGTTTAAATTAAAAAATATCAAATAATTTAAAATTACTCATATATTACAAGTATAATATAAATAAAAATTCAGTTCGTAGTCAATTCTTGAAACAAGATTCGAATATGTATTCCGAATTCTTTTTTCGAATTCGAAAGGTCATTAGGGATTCGCAAGCCCTGCGCGCTGCTCCGCGAAACGTACCCGGTCCCGTATCTATACAGAAGAGGTCACACCACACAAGTACTAGGCGAGTACCTACCGGTACTTACCTACCCACTGGCTACCCGAGGAGGAAGGATCGCTACGGGGCGAAACATACCAATTTGGACACATTTTACGAAATTAATTTATTTCTTCTTTTAATAAAGGGTCATCCAATAAGGACGGGTCGATGTTAACAGGCTGTGACGGCCATGTTGTTTTTGCAGCGTCTGTTAAATTTGTTCTTTATTATTAAATCACTGATGCCAAATCATTGTGGCAAGTTCCAAGATTGAGCAACATGTCCAAATGATAAAATTTTATTATTAAAATAAGTTAATCAAATAATGATTTTACTGAAATCTCTTGATGGAAGTTCATTTTAAATAATAATTAAATAAAACGATGTTTTTTTAACTACTTCCACTTTTGTATTAATAACAAGTTGAAACGCGTTTTAAAAGAAGAAAACTGCGTTACAGCGTTTTATAATAATAAAACATTAGGAAATTTAATCGTAAACAATAAAGATAAAAGAGATAATATGCAAAATTCAGGCACATACATACTTAACTGCAGTATGTGTCCTGCAAGCTATGTAGGCCAAACAGGAAGGGCCTTCAAAACTAGAATCGGGGAACATGTACAAAGTTGGAGAAATAATAAAACGAACTCCAATTTTGCTTACGACCTTATTGAAAACAATCACATATTTAACCCAACCGAAAACGCTAAAATCTTACATAAATGCCCAAAAGTCAAAAACTAGACAAATTAGAAATTCTAGAAATAAATAGGCTAAAATACAATACCCCTGACCAAATAGTTCTTAATGACCAACTACTGTTTGTTCACTTCCCGTTGCTATACCCAATATAAATAAATAAAAAATATTCCTGGAATCGATTACTGCCCAAAATGTGTTTTTGTTTGATTCCAGACCCTAGCAGCTATATGGATGGGGAAAACCGAATAAGAGATAGATTTGATTTGATTTGAAAAAAAAAAAAAAAAAAATTACCATTTTTTCAAACATTATATATGAATAAGTAAGCGATAATAAAATTTAAAATCCATTGTATTAAATACTAACCTCCAAGAATACCTGTAATACCAATATTTAAATTCAGAAAATTTTACATAAATATTTGAAGATTATTTTTGTATAGAATCATGTTTACCACCCCTGATCTGTATGTATATAAAGGACTAAGTTTACAATAGTGTCACCAGTCTGTCGATGCCAGCGAGCCTGGCGAAACCGGTCGCTGTCTAAATAAAGACAAAAGTGGAAGTAGTTAAAAAGCATCGTTTTATTTAATTATTAATTAAAATAAGCGTTTGCTAGTGCAAACGTTGCGCGCGTTGCACCCATTTTACGGCAGACGGGGTGGCCCTTCAAAGAATAGTGTGTTTAATAGACTAGTGTGGCGGTCCATTATTTCTGCCCAACCCTCCGGGGAGACGGCGTGATGGTTAGTTTATTAGTTAGTTATTTATATAATTTTTTTAATAAATTTATTCCAAGTAAAATCTAATTTTAGATAAACTTAAGGCGTTAACACTGCGGAATTCCAAAATGACTATTTTTTATGAATTAAAACAGTTTATACCGTTCTTCCGATGATGAAGGTAAGCCTACGAAACATATCGAGAAAAATAAACTCCAAAGGGGAAATAACAGTGTTTTAATTCATAAAAATTCGTCAAGTAAAACCATTAAACCATCGTGTTTACTATTATATTAAAAATTAAATTTGGTTAACTTTTTTTCACTCAGCCTACTTCATTTTTTACATTATTGCTCCATCTGGATAGATTGAACCTCTTTGTTACCACCAACCCAAGTATAGGCTAAGGCGAGTGGACGTAGGAAGAAACTGATATAGAAAGGCTACACTTTATTCCCATGTTATTATTTATAGTATTTCTATGTGTACGGACTTAACTTGAACTATTGCGCGATCGGACGATGCATGAGTGCTGAGGAGTTCAACTACACGATACTGTTTTATTTATTTATTTAATATAGAATAAAACATCTCTAATATATAATAGAATAAAAGCTTGGTTGTTGGCTTAATGTAAATGAGCTTTGAACGACGTTCATTAATTTGTAAACAACACTTAAAAATAAAATTAAAACACAAACATGTTTCGGACACAGAAGTCCTTCATCAGTGTTTTGTAATTTTTTGTATTATATATACAAAATAAATATTGAAACAATTTTTTCGAACGTTTAAATGGTTTTGATTCGTATGTGTTTTCCAATTAAGCAATTAACTATTTTTACTATTTTAAGGATAGTGCAATAACAGCTAATGCTTTAAATAAAAAATGGAATTTATTATTTCTTGAACAATGATGTAAAACTTCACAGAAATCATTTAAAAAAAATGAAAACGTCTGTTTTATAGAAGTTTTATTATAGTTTATGGGAATGACATATTTCAGCTTTCTAAGGCAATGTATAATACATTTGATAATTCTTTTGAAAGGCGAAACATGTAATTCTCATCAATTTTAATGAAACTTCTGGAAAACAGGCTTTTTCTTTCGTATTAATTTAAAAAAAATTGTAAATTTAAAAAAATTTTAACATAATTTTTTTTGTACAAAGCCCTAGCAAGGTGAAATATATTTTTGCCATAAAATATAATAAATCTTAAATTAGGACTTAAATAATGAAAGGATCATTTAAGTTGGTTTGGATACACGGAATGAATGAATAAAGAAATAATGGTACAAAAATATAAGTTAACGATGTAAATGGAACTAGAAATAGAGGAAGACCGAGGAAAACGAGACACGATCAAATAACCACCGTGAGGAGTCAGAGAAATCGACGCGCGTGCATGACACGATGAATAAATGTTGAGGAAGCGACAGAAGTAAGTCTGGAGAGAAAAGTGTGGCAGATCATTCTTTTTACAGTTAGTTTAGTTAAATTATGAGTTTTACATAATTTTTAATACTATGAAGATTTTAAGTCATTAATTTATTCGACCAAAATATCAAATACTTACACGAAATAATAATGAAATAAAACGATATATTTAATAACTACTTCCATTTTTGTCTATATTTCGACAATGATTGGTTTCGCCAGGCGGGCTTGCATCGGCAGACTGGAGGACTAGTCTGTTGATGTCTTCTTCTTCTTAAAGTGCCCTGTCAGGTCCCCCCGACGTTGGCGATCACTTTGGTAAACTCCTCCCTATCCTGCGCTGTCCGGAACAGCTCCTCCACAGTTCCGATTCCCGTCCACTCCCTCACATTGCGCAGCCAGGACATCTGCCTTCTTCCTGCCCCACTGCGGCCCTCTATTTTTCCCTTCAATATTAGATGCAGCAGGCGATACTTCTCTCCTCGCAGAACGTGACCCAGATATGCAATTTACTCCTGCACGATTCAGGACTTCTGTGTTCGTCACTCTGTCTGTCCATGGGATCCTGAACATTCTTCGGTGAAGCCACATTTCAAAAGCCACATTTCAAATGTTGATGTCAGCTAACCTAATAAATACCCCAGAGCTCTTTTCTGAACCCTCTCTAACATGAGCGAGTATCACGCATTTTCATAATTTAGAAACACTAAAAGTGTAAAAAGACTGTTTTAATTATTTACTTTATGAGTCAATTATTTGAATGTAGCATGAAGGAAGTGATTTTGAAAAACACATGGCACTACAAAATCAGTAAAATTTTAAATGTCGACCACGTGGTGAGTCTGAAAAATCGACGCACACATATCACGATGTCTGAATGGTAAAGATACTAATGAAGCATGTCAGAAGCCAAGGAGATATATGGTTGCTTACTATGAATAATCCCAGTTGGGAAGTATGAAAACCATGTACTTGGTGAATGATTAATAAGCATATTGGTGACTATTCATCTTTTCTGCCTACCCCTTCTGCAAAACGGCGTGATGATTAGTTAGTATTTAACTAACTAACTTTTGTGACCTAACCGGACTTTTGTGTTTATTTAATTTATGTTACACGTATCCACCGTTTTTTAAATTAGCTGTAATTAGGCACTTAACCAGCAAGAACTTAAAAATAATATTGAAGAAATTATTCAAATTGTCTTTGGAACAAATGCAAAATTTATTTTTACACCTGTCAAAATTCTTTATAAAAACGATAAAATGAATAAAATAAAAACCTACCCTTGGAAAACTGGAACTAAACACAGAAGAGTAGTATGTTCTCTCAACCTAACCTGTATTTAAAATGAGGCGATGATTACTTATTATTTAAAAGTAATTTCCAAAATGTATTAAAAATATATGTTTTTTGTGTTGACTCCAAAATCATGGTAAGCTCCTGAAATGCAGCTCGTATTTTGTGTGTTGATAAAAGAAATCTTCTTATCCAAGCGTCGAAATCTTCTGTAGTTAATGTCAGGCGCAGAGTTCGATTTTCAAAATGGCCGCTGATGAAGGCTCCATTTCCCGCCGAATAGAGAAAGGATTGTAGACAAAATAAAGTACCAACTCTCTGATAGCATACAGCGCAGGCGCAGCTGGTTTATGGTGTGGGGTGAATACAACTATCCAGAGGTGTAGCTAAATTCCGACTAATCGATAACCAATAATCATACGAATTACGCGTAACAATAAAATAAAACAATTATAAATAATAAGTGTATGCTTCGCCCTGTATGGCGCTCTGGTATCATTTCGAGAAAGCTAAAGCTCCAAATATTCAGCAGTAGCGTTAAAAGCGTACTGCTGTACGGATGTGAGACTTGGAAGTCTACCGCGGGCATTATTGGTAAGCTCCAAGTGTTTATAAACAGGTGCCATCGCTCAATATTCACAATCTATTGGCCCCAAACAGTGTCAAATGCCGTTCTCTGGACTATGGCAGGCGAAAAGCCAATTAGAGAACAAGTCGCTAGACGCAAATGGCTGTGGATCGGTCACACTCTGATACGGAATCCAGCCTGCATCGCTCAGGGTGCACTAGACTGGTCCCCTATGGGGGGAAAGAGAAAGCGAGGCAGACCTAGAGCCACCTGGAGAAGAACCCTGCGGGACGAGGTTAAGGCGGCAGGCCTCACTTGGGATGATGTCAGGCATCAGACATGCAATAAAGTCGGGTGGAGAAGGTTCCTTGAGACCCTATGCACCACGGAGGTGTGACAGGACAAAAATAAGAAGAAGAAGAAGTGTATGAAAGAGCTGAAAGGGTTGATAGGGTGGATGTAGGTGCCAAAATGAGTGGAGTGTCAGTAAGCTGTATCTTGTATGCGGATGACGCTGTCCTACTTGCAGAAAACGAGCATGAACTACAAGTCCTCGTAAATTGTATGTATGAGGTATTTTTATTTATTTTAAAAAGACTAACATCAAGGATTCATATCAATGATATTAGAATTCATTTTACAATCTTCAATGTGAGCAGAAAATAGCTCATTATTATGAAAAAGGAATCTGGTCGTGTCCAGGCTTGAACCTATGTCCCCTGGATCAGGAGCCAAGCGTTCTATCCCCTAGACCACCACCCGATTGAATGATGATGAATGTTAATAAGTCCAAGGTAATGATTTTTGAAAAGAAGAAATCATGACAGTCTGCAACATTAGCGTGAATGGTGAAAATTTGAAGCGAGTAGTTAAATTCGTGTATTAAGGTAGTATGTTTACAAGATTTATTACATCAGTAATATTTTATTATGATAATTAAAAAAAATTGTATTTAAAAAAAAAATAAGAACACTGCACTTTGTATTACGAAACCCCGAGGAAGCTTAGGTACAAGCGAAACTAGTCGGCAATTAAAATATCCGCATAGTGGTGAAAAACAAAGTACAGTGTTTTTATTTTAGAATTTTTTTTGTACAAAAATGTAAAACTAGTCTAAGCTACGCCCCTGGACCAATCCAAATGTATGTACGTACATCTAATGCACACTATCATGCGAGATTCTATGGGCGCAGTCTTCTGCACACACCTATGTATGTAGATACCCGTTGCCATGGTGATGGTTGCCATGGATACGGCATATACGCGCTTATGTAATCCGCGTATCTGTGAATTCATTACCATGGTGTCTGTGTGCATGTGCTTGGCTGTGGTGGTAGATACATTTGTGTGTAATGTTGTAGAGATTTTGTAAGTAGTGGTCGTAGACACGAAGAATTGGAACTGACAAATAATAGTAATTAATAATTATAATACGAGGGTTGCCTTTTAAGTTCTGACGGACGCACGACCGCGACAAAATTCTGCAAACCAATTGCAAACAGTCTTCTCTGATGGTGCTTTATTACCAAAAGTTGCACAAAGCGATTCTATGCATTGTTATCGAGTTAGGCTTTTTTTTAATCATAAAAAATCATCCAACGAAAACCTTCACAAGTGATCTCCATTTTCGCACAAACTTGCTTCTTTTAATCGTTCACTATCAACAACCTAGTCGGTCAATTACTATGTTGCCACTGGCTTTGCAATAACAAACGTCAATGTTCACAAATACAGTGATGCCATAACTCACTAACGCCATCTATTGTTCGATTGTAAAAACATAAAAGGCAACCTATGTAGTAATAATTGGACTAAGCTGGGCAGTTTTCGGAAACATGGGTTACATCCTTGAAAACCGGAAAATACCGATCAACCTGAAACGAAAAGTCTATGAAGCCTAAGTTCTGCCAGTTGGTACTTATGATCTTGAAACTGTAACATTGTCCAAACATAGTGCCGAGAAACTAAGAGTGGCCCAAAGACAAATGGAAAAAATGGAAAAATGGAAAAACCATGTTAGAAATAAGCCTAAGAGACAGAGTTAGAAACGATACAGTGGGAGAAAAAACAAAGGTCACTGACATCATCCACCGGGATGATGACGCTGACTTGGAGACCGTGGTCGGCAAAGAGAAGTGCAGGGCGACCGTAATTAGAGTAGAAAGATGATCTGAACAACAAGGTTATTCCGAGAATAACCTTGTTGCAGTCTGCACAATACAGAGTGACATGGAAGCGAATGGAGGAGGCCATTGTCCAGGAGTGGACGGGGATAGGCTGAGGAAGAAGAAGAAGAATAGTAATAAAAATAATAAAAATAATCCATTGTTTGTTCTGTTTCTAATTCACCTTCAAGTATCACCTTCATCAATCTTCAAGTATCTAGGCATAGACCTGGTAGGAGAAGCTGATCTGCGAGAAGAAATACAAGCCCAAATAAACAAGGCAGCTGCAATCTCTGGCGCTCTAAATCCACAATATGGAAAAACAAAGACATGGCCATTAAGAGCAAGATCTATAAAGCATGTCTACCCTTTCTTCGACGCCAAAAGTTTGTTTAATTTATATTATCGTGTCACGTTTTCCTCGGTCTTCTACTATTTCTTGTTCCATTTACATCATTCACACATACTTTTTTTACCATTCTTTCTTCATTCATTCTTTCTATTTATATTAACCATCTTCATATTCCTTTCTTATTTTTTCGTCCATAACACTTATTCGCACTTCTTTCACTTCTTATATTTTCATTCGACACCGTATCATACACAGATTTTCCACACATTGCAAAGAAATTTCCACAAAAATTTCACACAAAAAAATGGAAAGACAGATAGGAATCCATCTCACAGGTTTTATTATTAAGGCTTTATCATTGCATAAATTTACAGTAATAACTTTTTGTTAGTAATTTTATTTCAACATTTTTAGAAGGTAATGAATGTACCTTCATCAATAAGATAAATGCCTGAAACATTTTCGAATTTGAATAACTTTTTGAAAACATTGTACTTTCACAATACTTTTTTGCACTTTTCATAATAATAACATCTCTGTGAAAAGTGCAAATAAGAAGTTTTCAAAAAGTTATTCAAATTTGAATCCACAACACAAAGTGAAGGCAAAAGTAAAAAAAATTAAGTTCAATAATCTTATAAATACTCGTAAAAGTGTTTGATGAAATGGAGTGTTTTCGTTAATGTTTAAATGCGTCATAATTTATAAGGTTTTGGTTGAACTAAAATATTTATTTAAAATGTTGACGAAACCTCTTTACGCAGTACAACATTGCAACTTACATTCACACCAATGAACTGCGTCACAGAGTGCATTCCACACAGCCTGTGAAATGCAAACTAGGCGAAAAGTGTATGCAACTCAACAAGAAAATTAATTTATGTGGAGCTTTCTTTAGAAAGGCGAAGTCATCCAAAGTTTAAAAAAGACATTCAATTTTATTTTTAACATGGTGGTATTATTTACTGTTTAATTAAAACACGGTTATATAATATCACAATTGAATTTATTTATATGAAATTATCGCGACATCTAATTGTAATTTTAATTTGTTCAATTTCAATTTATTCAATTTATTTTTAAATCATAAACATTACAGAATATAACCAAAGCGCTTATGACTATACAGGTACGTAAAAAAAAAAAAAAAAAGTTTTAACAGTAAATACAATATCTAATGATGCTAACAAGAGAAAAAGGCCGTTCACAATGGTGTTCTGGTCCCAACTCTTATGTGTGGAAGCGAAGTATGGAACTGGCAGAAGAAAGATGAGAGCAGAATAAATGCGGTAGAGATGAGGTCCCTAAGACGTATGTGTGATGAATCTCAAATTCTGATGTTAGAAAGGAACGTAGGCGAAAGAAGGTTTTATGAACAAAATTAAGAAAGGATCGCTCCGTTGGTTCGGACATATGGAGCGCATGAGTGAAGAAAGAATGGTTAAGAAAGTATACGAATAGTACGGAGTCGAGGTAAACCGAGGAAAACATGGCATTACCAAATTAATTAAATTTTAAAGAAGAATCGAATTGCGTGTATGACTCGCTGTATTAATGTGGAGGAACCTAGAGAGGTATGACAGGATAGATTTGTGTGGCGGTCCATTTACTCTGCCTACCCCTGCGGGCAAACGACGTGATGGTTTGGTGTTGTTGTTGCTGTTGTTGTTGTAGTCGTCGTTGTTGTTGTTGTTGTTGTTGTGGTTGTTGTTGTTGTTGTTTTGTTGTTGTGGTTGTTGTTGTTGTGGTTGTTGTTGTTGTTGTGGTTGTTGTGGTTGTTGTTGTTGTTGTTGTTGTTGTTGTTGTTTTTGTTGTAGTGGTTGTTGTGGTTGTTGTTGTTGTTGTTGTTGTTGTTGTTGTTGTTGTTGTTGTTGTTGTTTTTGTTGTTGTTGACACGACTATGGGCAAGGCTATCATGCAGAGGGGTTGAATAAAAATGACGTTATTTCGTTCTACTTCAGACGACTCCTTTATTGCCATACCTCCAAGATGCGGCTAAAACCTTAATCAGCCTGTTTTATTCAAACTGCATTTGCTAATTAGCAACTATGAAGTTATTTAATTTATTTATTTATGTCACGAAATTAGCATATATGCTTTCAAAGTGTTGAGAAGTATTAAATGTTATATTGAAGATGAGAACACTATGGAAATTATAAATTTGAAATATTTTACTATTTAAATTATTATAATAACCTGTTTTTGTTTCCAGTACTGATCAGTGCTTCAAACTAAATATTGCAAATGAAATAGAAACATGACGAATGTGTGGATACTCTTAGACGAATGTGTGGATACTCTGTGCATGATAGAGTGTCGAATGAAAATATAAGAAGTGAATGCGGTGCGAATGATGGTGTCATGAACAAAATAATGAAAGGATCATTAAGATGGTTTGGACATATGGAAAGAATGAATGAAGAAAGAATGGTAAAAAAATATATATGTTAACGATGTAAATGGAAACAGAAATAGATGAACACCAAGGAAAACGTGGCACGATCAAATAAATCAAATATTGAATGTCGGCCATGTGAGGAGTCAGAGAAATCGACGCGCGTGCATGACACGATGTATGAATGTTTAGGAAGCGAGAAAAATATGTCAGGAAAGAAACGTGTGGCAGTCCATTCTTTCTGCCTACCCCTTCGGGGAGACTGCGTGATGGTTAGTTAGTTAAATACAAACTGAAGCATACATTTGTGGTAGCATGTAATTGGCCTAACTAATTTTTCTAAGTGTTTTTTTTTATAGTTTCGTACAAGACACACCGCGAGCCAAGTATTCCATCTTCATGCTTGTCACCAATTACGCTCAGAGCGCGGCAATGTACCGGATATGCGACACTTATAACAAATCTTTTAATGCAATCGATGTTTTTCACTTTAACGCTTATGATTTAAAAAAAAATAGTTGCAGCAACTTTTCGATCTGTATAGTGCTATAATGTTGTATTGCTTTACTTGCATTATTATTATTATCTTTTTGTTAATTTTTATACTATTACCATAGTTAGTTTTATCTTGATTTTAGTTTAGTTAAATCTCGTTTCATTAGTCTACGAGGTCTGTTCAAAAAGTATCGCGAATTTTATATTTTTTCAAAAAGTATTTATTTATTCATGAATATCTATTTTGTCCCCTTCAAAGTAATTCCCCTCGGATATAATACATTTATGCCAACGTTTTTTCCAATCCTCGAAGCACTTAAAAAAATCATTTTTGTGATCTTGTTCAGCTCCTCCTTCGATGCCGTCTTTATCTCCTCAATCGTGGCGTAGCGTCGTCCTTTCATGGGCCTCTTCAGTTTTGGAAACAGGAAAAAGTCACAGGGGGCCAGGTCTGGGGAATACGGTGGCTGCGGCACCATTACTGTGTTGTTTTTGGCCAAATATTCGCGCACAAGCAACGATGTGTGAGCAGGGGCGTTATCATGGTGCAAAAGCCAGTTTTTGTTCTTCCACAAATCCGGGCGTTTCTGGCGGATTGCTTCGCGCAAATTGCGCATAACTTGCAGGTAATATTCCTTATTGACCGTACTACCCTGTGGCAAGAACTCATGATGCACCACGCCCCTGCAATCGAAGAAAACTGTGAGCAAAACCTTCACGTTCGACCGAACTTGGCGCGCTTTTTTTGGTCTTGGCTCATGCGGCAGCTTCCATTGGGATGATTGAGCTTTGGTTTCCACGTCATAACCATAAACCCATGATTCGTCACCAGTTATGACCCTCTGGAGCACATTTGGGTCGTCACGGACCGAGTCCAACATCTCCTGAGCAATGTTAACGCGATACTGTTTTTGGTCGAAATTGAGCAATTTTGGCACGAATTTCGCGGCGACCCGACTCATGCCCAAATCATTGGTTAAAATCGAATGGCACGAGCCAATCGATATGTTTAGGTCCTCAGCAACTTCTCTAACGGTGATTCGACGATTGGCTAATACTATTTTCTTCACTTTATCAATGTTTTCGTCTGTTGTTGACGTGCTCGGGCGTCCGGCACGCTCTTCGTCGTTCATATCTTCTCGGCCCTCTGAGAACATTTTGTACCACCGATAAACGTTGCTTTGGTCCAAGGTAGCTTCACCATATGCCACAGTCAACATTCGAAATGCGTCCGCGCACTTTATTTTGTTTTTCACACAAAATTTGATACAGATTCTTTGATCCATTTTTTGGAATAGGCAAAAATCGAAGACGAGCCAAAACACATCCAAGCAAAACAGCTGTCAAAAATTAACTAAACATTCAAAATGGCCGACCTTGTCAGCATAAGTAAGGGACATGAGTACCAACATAACGCTACAAAAAAATCAAAAATCAAATATACGTAGCCAGCGGAAATTCAAAATTCGCGATACTTTTTGAACAGACCTCGTATAATGTTAACTCAGTTCATTCATTTATATTTGTGGTAACATGTAATTGGCCTTATTTGAGTACTTCTTTGTGTATTCTTATATATACGAGTATATACTTGTTTGCTGTTTGTTACCCTATAATAAATAAATAGTGAAAAAGAAATGAATAAATATATTGGGTTGATGCTAAAGTTTTGACGTTTTTTTTTAGTAAATAAAACTATTCCATTTTTTGTTTGCGTTATTTATTTAATCAATTATATAATTTCCATCCGTTCTTATAACCTTTTCCAACCTTTCAATGAACTTTTTAATACCGTTAGAGTAAATTCCGGTGTATTTGATTCGAAAAATTTATTAAGGGATGTTTTTTCTGCTCTATTGTATAAAAAAATCATCATTAAAAAAATTGCAGTGATCTGAATAAATGATGATCATAAGATGCCAGATCTGAAGAATACGGTGGTTGCTTGATAATATCCTAATTCAACTCATTTAGCTTATCATCGACACATGTAGTCGCGCGTTGTCGTGATATAACACTACCCAATTTCTTTTTACCAATTCTGGTGTATTCTTCTCAAGGGCGATGTTAAATTTTATTAATTGTTGACAATATCGTTCTGATGTAATTGTATGATTGCGTTTTAGAAGTTCAAAATACACAATATTGGGGGTTATATTCCAATATTGGGGATTTTATTTAAATATTGGGGGTTATATTCCAATATTGGGGATTTGATTCCAATATTGGGGCTACATTTCAATATTGGGGATTTTATTCCAATATTGGGGATTATATTCCAATATTGGGGATTTTATTCCAATATTGGGGATTATATTCCAATATTGGGGGTTATATTCCAATATCGGGGATTTCATTCCAATATTGGGGGCTATATTCCAACATTTGAGATTTTATTCCATTATTGGGGATTACTGTGCCGGCATGTTTATTACAGCAGAAAAGCAGGCATGAAACATTAGAGGCTATGGCGGAATGCGTGGGTTGTGTTTTATAATGGCTAAAAGCACTGCAGCTTCGAAAGTATCGGTAAAATAACTAACGGTTTCACGAAACGAGATTTTAAATATACCGATCCGATAGCCTTTACATGTACTTCTACGAATATTTCTAACGAACCAACGCTCGGAGCCGATACTCAGATTAATATTCATGTGGTATCGCTTCAAAACTAGATAACTAACTTACCATCACGCCGTTTCTCTGGGGGGGTAGGTAGAGAGGATGGACCGCCATACTGCTCTGTCCTGACACATCTCTCTAGCTTCCTCTATATTCATACATCGCACCATGCACGCACGTCGATTTTTCCGAATTCGAATGTGGCCGCCTTTTAGTAATTGGTTAATTTGGTCATGCCATGTTTTCCTCGGTCGTTCTCGGCTTCTTTTCCCACTCACGCTGCTTGTGTACAACTTTTTAACCATTCTACTCTCATCCATTCGTTCCATATGTCCGAACCATCTCAGGATATTGGAAACTATATTGGAAAAAATCCCCAATATTGGAACAGAATCCCCAATATTGGAATATTATCCCTGTTATTAAATAATATATTTATTATATATTTTTTTTCTCCTTGTAAACAACAGGTCGTTTGAACCCAATTACTGTATACAATTTATTTTAGCTATTATATTGATTCTCATGACATGTGATAGGTAGCCAATCTATCGCCATTTTATTGTTACGTGAATTCTACACCAGACCAATGACAGTGTGACAATCACACTGCCATCGCCGAGAATCGAACCCGGGACCTTGAGAATGGAAGTCGGAGCTCTTACCACTCAGCCACGAAGGTCGACGTTACATGCACGCTCGTCGATTTCTCGTCGAATGAGGCCGCCATTCAGTATTTGATTAATTTGGTCATGCTACGATTTCCTTGGTCTTCCACGGCTTCGTTTTCCACTCACACTGCTTGTATATAACATTTTAACCATTCTTCTCTTGCTCATTCGTTCCATATGTCCAAACCATCCCACCGATCCTTTTTTATTTTATTTATGATGCAAACATCTGCCTTACTTTTCTTCCTTATTTTGTCGATCGGTATTCTATCGTATATCGTTTTCACGCACATTATTTAAAAAAATAAGTAAATAAATTTAAATATAAAATAATTTTAAAAAACGATCGGTGAGATGGTTTGGACATACGGAATGAATGGACGAGTGAAGAATGTTTAAAATGTTGTATACAAGCAGTGTGAGTAGAAAACGAAGTAGGAACAATCGACGAGCGTGCAAATCACGATGTGTGAATATAGAAGAGGCGCGAGAATTATGCCAGGATAGAACAATGTGGCGATCCATCCTCTCTGCCTACCTCTCCGGAGAAACGGCGTGATGGTTAGTTAGTTAGTTAGTTTTGAATGTCGGCCACGTGAGGAGTTTGAGAAATCGACGCCCGTGCATGACACGATGTATGAATGTTGAGGAAGCGAGAGAAATGTCAGGAAAGAAAAGTGTGGCAGTCCATTTTTTCTGCCTAACCCTTTGGGAGACGGCGTGTTGGTTAGTTAGTTAGTTAAGTTATTAGAAGCAATTTGCACTAGACTAACCAAGAGTAAATAAACTGATTTGATTTGATTTGAAAAGAGAAGCTAGCTAATAAGACTTCAACGGCTTAGGTGGGCTGGACATCTGGTGCGAATGAAGGAGCTGTCAACACCCGGGCGGTTGACATTGACATGACCGGACGGAAGACGTAGGGTTGAAAGACAGTGGGTTAGTTGGTTGGACGATGCTGTGGATGACCTCAATTTTATTTTATTTAAGGGTATCTAACTAACTAACCATCACGACGTCTCCCCGAAGGGGCAAGCAGAAAGAATGGACTGCCACACACTTTCGACGACCTTCGTGGCCGAGTGGTAAGTGCTTTGACTTCCATCCCGAAGGTTCCGGGTTCGATTCCCGGCGATGGTAGTGTGATTGTCATACTATATTTGGTATGATGCTGAATTGACGTCACAATAAAATGGCGATAAATAAGCTACCTTTCACATATAACGAGAATCAAAATGATAGTTATAATACACTTTACATCGATATTATACTATATAGTGATACATGTATGGAAGTGAAGCTTGAAGCTGGCAAAAGAAGGATGAAAGCAGGATAAACGCCGTAGAAATGAGATCACTAAGAAGAATGTGCGGGAAAACGTTGTATGATAGAATACCGAACGATGAAATAAGAAAGAAACGTAAGGCAGATGACTGCATCATCAATAAAATTAAAAAAGGATCCCTGAGATGGTTTGGACATGGAACGAATGGATGAGAGAAGAATGGTTAAAGAGTTATACACAAGCAGCGTAAGTGGGAAAAGAAGCCGAGGACGACCGAGGAAAATTAATCAATTACTGAAAGGCGGCCACATTCGAAGTCGGAATAATCGACGTGCGTGCATGGTACAATGTATGAAAGTAGATGAAGCCCGAGAGGTATGCCAGGACAGGCCATTGTGGTGATCCATACTCTCTGCCTACCCCTCCGGGGAAATGGATGAGAGAAGAATGGTTAAAAAGTTGTACACAAGCAGCGTGAGTGAGTAAAGAAGCCGAGGACGACCGAGGAAAACATGGCATGACCAAATTAATCAATTACTAAAAGGCGGCCACATTCGAAGTCGGAATAATCGACGTGCGTGCATGGTACGATGTATGAATGTAGATGAATCCCGAGAGGTATGCCAGGACAGGCCATTGTGGCGATCCATCCTCTCTGCCTACCCCTCCGGGGAAATGGCGTGATGGTTAGTTAGTTAGTAGTTAGTGATACATAGAATAATGAAGTTCTGGTCCCATCCCTAATGTATGGAAGCGAAGCATGGAACTGGCAGAAGAAGGATGAAAGCAGAATAAATGCGGTAGAGATGAGGTCCCTAAGACGTATGTGTGGTAGAACCATATACGACAGAATCTCAAACGCCGATATAAGAAAGGAATGTAGAGCGGAAGAAGGTATTATGAACAAAATTATGAAAGGATCGCTGCAATGGTCCGGACATATGGAACGTATGGATGGAGAAAGAATGGTTAAGAAAGTATACGTTAATGATGTAAATGGAGTACGGAGTCGAGGCAGACCGAGGAAAACATGGCATGACCATATTAATCAAAATTTAAATATTGATCATGTTAGAAGTCCGAGGAATCGACGTGCGTGTTTGACTCGTTGTATGAATGTGGAGGAATCTAGAGAGGTGTGTCAGGATAGATTGGTGTGGCGGTCTATTCTTTCTGCCTACCTCTGCGGGGAAACGGCGTGGTGGTTTGTTTGTTTGTTTGTAAAAGATAATTTAAAATGGTTTAAATGCGGCATGAGGTCAATTTTGCATGCTCATAATACTTATTTAAGACAGTCCCGCATGGATGGGTCTATGGAGTTTAAGAGCATGCCTGACAAAAGGGCGCTGCTGCGTCCTATAACAGCTTTGAGTGTGTGGTGGGCCACCTCTTAGTAACTAACTAACTAACTAACCATCACGCCGTCTCCCCGAAGGGGTAGGCAGAAAGAATGGACTGCCACACCTTTCTTTCCTGACATATTTCTCTCGCTTCCTCAACATTCATACATCGTGTCATTCACGCGCGTCGATTTCTCTGACTCCTCACATGGCCGACATTCAATATTTGATTTATTTGATCGTGCCACGTTTTCCTCGGTCTTCCTCTATTTCTGGTACCGTTTACATCATTAACATATAATTTTTTCACCATTCTTTCTTCATTCATTCTTTCCATATGTCCAAACCATCTTAATGATCCTTTCATTATTTTGTTCATGACACCATCATTCGCACCGCATTCACTACTTATATTTTCATTCGACACTCTATCATACACAGAATATCCACACATTCGTCTAAGAGATCTCATTTCTACTGCATTTATTCTACTTTCATCCTTCCTTTGCCAGTTCCATGCTTCGCTTCCATACATAAGGGTCGGTAGAAGAACAACATTGTGCACTGCCATTCTAGCTTTTTTGGATAGGTTTTTGTTTGCGATGACAACTGTAAGTGCACCATTCGCTTTGTTGCCTGCCCCAACCCTTCTTTCAATATCCCTCTCCACTCTCCCATCTCTTGTAAACATACTACCTAAATACACAAACTCAACTACTTGCTCCAAGTTTTCACCATTCACGCTAATGTTGCAGACTGTCATGGTTTCTTCCTTTTCAAAAATCTTGGACTTATTAACATTCATCATCAGATCATTTCGCATGCATACCTCATACATACAATTCACCAGGACTTGTAGTTCATGCTCTTTGTCAGCAAGTAGGACAGCGTCATCCGCATATAAGAGACAGCTTACTGACACTCCGCTCATTTTGGCACCTACATCCAACCCTTTCAAGCTTAGTATATCCTCTTTAAACACATTATCGGCAAGGGAAAGTTAACTGCGTCTTTAAGTTATTTTCGAATAATATAGGCGTCCTATTCATCTCTGATTCTTTATTGTTTTCTTCCATGTCGTGTGTTATAAATTAGCATAGTTTAAACTACTAATAAATAGTCATATTTCTAGACTTGCATAAATTGCACTGCCTGTAGTACATATCCTCGAATGCATTTTTAATACGGCGTGGGAGGAACTTGAAAAACCCAAGCAATTTCGAAGGCGTCTAAGAAATAATGTTCGGCTTAGACGCAAAAAAACAGCTCAAAAACAACTAGTTAAAAAAACTACACAATAAAAAAGTACTAAACAAAATTAACAACAAATATTATTTACCGCATAAATAAAATACACCTTTTGAAAAAGCGATTTAAACTGTTAAAAATACTTGTTTCAATGAATCCCGTACTGAAAAATCAAAGAATTTAAAGCTTTTGCTAAAAAATTTGAACACTCGTAAAAAAGTTTAATTTATTATACACATTTTGTAAGCAAATCAATATCAAGCTGTTTTACTTTTTGATGACGTTGTATTTTTTACCATTGTGCTAAAATATAGATTTTTTTCCGTAGATCCGATATTGTGAACTGCAAGTTTTTACGTGAATCTGTAAAAAAGATGATTTTTTTGGGTGCGTTTCATATTATGTTTTGTGTTGTTTTGGCGCCTTTGCGTAAGTGCCGCACTGCTGATTTCGCATTTAGGATTTATGGGGGCGAGGCGAGACAGATATAGGAATTGCATGTACAAAGATATGAGAAGAAATGCAAAAATAAATGTGGTGCATTCGTATGCAATATAAATTTCAATGTGTTCGTTGTTTGCGAAAAGTAAAGGGGGGTGATTTGGAATATCTTCTTCTTCTTATTTTTATAATAGACCTGACATTCTGTGACACAGAAATAGTGTCTCCTCGGATGATGAGGACCAGATGCCCCTCCATTTCTTACGTGGTTTTTGAATTTCTAACTTCTTCGAATCTGTAACTTTCGATTCCGGTTACACGGTCCTTCCAGTATCTTCTTCTGGATCTACTCCACCGAACGATATCCTCCAACTAACTAACTAACCATCACGCCGTTTCCCAGGAGGGGTAGGCAAATAGGCTGGATCGTCACATTGTTCTATCCTGACATAACTCTCGCGTCTCTTCTACATTCACAGCGGCGCCTTTCATCAGCTTCACTCATTCAATCCCTAGACCCGTCTCTCGTCCATGCGAGACTTACGTTAGAAAATATATATGTAAGAAATCAAGAGGGACCAGGCCACTCCAATTTCCTCTATGTCCCGCCATACATGCAGATAGGGGTATGATTATTTATTATAGTATTATCTAGGGGTTGATTCTCACTTTGGAGACGTCATAATAGAAAAACCTACCCCAATTAAATGGGACAAGGCTAGAAAGAAGAAGAAAAAGATTTGAAGTCAGATAATCTTCGGCGTTTCTACTATTGGTGTTCCAAACCAATAGATGGCACTTTATATGTTATCCTTATTTATTCGGTATTAAAAATGATTGTTAAAATACTCTATTACACCCTCCCTCCCTAAAATACATATTCATATTTTAATTTTATTCCTAAATTAAATTATTTGAATTTGATATTTATTGTATCGATATACAGTGCTTATGAAGATTGCCAAATGATGGCTTTAGGTTACATATAACTTACTAACTAACTAACCATCACGCCGTTTCCCGGAGGGGTAGAGGGATGGATCGCCACATCGTTATATCCTGACATAACTATCGGGCATCTTCTTCATTAACACAGTGACATGAACGTTCGTCGATTGTTCCTACTTCGAACATGACCGTCTTTCAGTAATTGATTAATTTGGTCAGGCCATGTCTTCCTTGGCCTTCCGCGACTTATTTTTCCATTCACACTACTTGTATATATCTTTTTAGCCATTTTTCCTTATCCATTCGTTCCACATGTCCAAACCATCTTAGTGACCCTTTCTTAAATTTGTTTATCACGCAATCATGTGCCTTATTTTCCTTTCTTACTTCATCATTAGATATTCTATCATACCTTGTTTTTCCGCACATTTTTCTTGGTGACGATATCCTCTATTTTGCAAGTTTTTCTTATGTTACGAACACGATCTTTGACAGTTTTTTTTAGTAATGGATCTTTGGACCGTCTTATAAATTCGTACGTTGCAGTCAATACGCATGAGATCAACTTTTTTTTAGTAGTGACGAGGCCCACTTTCATCTCTGTGGAGCGGTGAATACACAAAATTTTCGGTATTGGGCTGAAAATAACCCAAGGCAACTAACTTCACGAGAGACCTCTTCACTCCCCAAAAGTGACTGTGTGGTGTGCGATTTCCAAATTTGAGGTGATTGGGAGAATGGACGAACCGTGACTGTCAACGCTCAATGTTATGTTTGCATGTTAGAATTTTTTATTGAAGCTCAATTGGAATAATTAATAGAGAAAACAGATCTGCGAGATATCGGGTTTCAACAGGACGGTGCTACGGCTCATACTGCCCGAGTTTCGATGACAAAACTGCAACAGATGTTCCCTGCCCTCATCTCTCTGAAGGGTGACGTGGAATGGCCCGTGCGCTTACCTGATTTAAGCATTTGCGACTGTGGGGTTATCTGAAGGAAAAAGTTTTTAAACATCGACCTTCACACCTTGGAAGAACTTAAGTGTCGAATTCGGGAGGAAATCGCTGCTATGCCCTTCAAGATGTGTTAAAATGCAGCCGAAACTTCAGAAATCGCCTTCATCAATGTATCGCTGTGTGTGTTTTATTATGGAATTAGCAAATATTTCACAAACAATAAGAAACATGGCACTTCATTAAAGTTTTCCTTAATCTTAAATAACCTTCTCCGGTCTCAATCTAATGATTGGTCTGCAGCAAGGCGACGCATCTCCTCTTCCACTCCGCTCGGTCCTCGGCAACTCTCTTCAACTCCGCATAAGAGGTGCAGCCCATTTTTTGGTAAATCTGGTCTAGGTACTCCTGGCGAGGTGGTCCTCTGCCAATCGATCCCTCGACCATTCCCTCCAGTACATCTTCCAGTACATCTTCAGGAGATATTTGTAATGTGGTCCCTCCATGAAACATGAGCAATTCGTCGGTAGGTCCACATCTTAAATGCCTCCAGCCTTTTGGGTTCTCTTTCGCCCAGGCACCAAGTCTCGCAGCCGTACACTAAAACACTCATGGTTTGACCACAGCCAATAATAACTTAAATAATAAATAAGTATAAATAACAGTTGGCCGTATAAAGGTAAGGCTTTTGATACGGCACTATCATTCTGACTGCCCCTAAAAGAATGTTGAAAGTTAGTTGAAAGTAACCCCGTTGTACGGTAGCGAGTCTGTACCCACGATGCAGATCTGCATACGGTACAGAGCCGTGCGGGTGTATGCGCGTGTGGGTAGGCGGTGCACGTGTGAGCGGTGTAATGGTGTGTGTTTTTTCTGCAAGCGGCCATTCTAAAAATATCGTACCACTCGCTGCAATTAGTTGCATCGGAGAGGTGTTGGGAACCTTTTTTCTTGCTCTGCGTCATCCGCAAAGGTCGCTGGATGGCTTGGCCATAGCCAAAAATAATTCACAAAAAAAACGTTTAAAATATTTTATTTTTCTTCTACATCAGATTTGTTCTTTTCACTATACGGTTCTAGCAAATAATTTGTTAGTAAAAATTTCCAATCTATCCTGTCGCTCACCCTTCTCAATTCGTCTTTCTTACTGTCTACCAGTTAGGCAAGCCCGCCCGACTTTTTTGTGTTATAATATTAGTAGAGGGTCACGATAATGTATTTTTCCCGTTTAAATTTTATTTTATTTTAAAAAGACTAACGTCAAAGATTTAAATCAATGATATTAGAATTTATTTTACAATCTTCAATGTGAGCAGAAAATAGCTCATTATTATGAATAAGGAATCTGGTCGTGTCCAGGTTCGAACCCAAGTCCCCTGGATCAGGAGCCAAGCGTTCTATCCCCTAGATCACCACCAGATTATAAATTTCTAAATTTCGTGATTTAATTGCTTTTAGGCGCATTTTAAATCTATACATGAAATAATTTTCTATGTCATTAAACTCATGTTCTTGTATAAAATTATAATGTATTAGCAAATACAAGAATAAATATAATTAATAAGAAATAAGCTGTATATTTACATATGTCTATTGACATTAATAATAAATTTGTTAACACCGAAACTCAAATTATAAATAAATGTTCGTAAAGAAATTATATCATCTTTCTTTTCATAACATTTCTGCACACAAATTAGATGAGAGATAACATTCTGATAATGGAAATGAATTTCGTGACACATCGAATAGTAAAATACTTCAGAGTAATAAAGCCCGGCTTCAAATCCATACAAAAAAAATGTAGATATCTTTTGGTATATATGCACCTAGCTATATGATTACAAGCCAAAAATACGTAAGTGCCTCAAAGACCCTTTTACATTTTGCAAGCCCATCGAAAACATGAAAAAAAACATGTGGACGTTGGAGATTTCCCGGGCATCTCACCTACGTTACGTATGAGTGAAATAAAATACGGCGGGTATGAGTAGAACAAAACATACACTTAGTTCACTTCTGCGCATGACAACAAATATGATCAGTTTTGACAGATGTTATAAAAATTTGTAATCAATTTTATAATATTTTTAATATGTATCTTTATAACATGTATCACCGAAGAAGGACCGGCTGTCCGAAACATGTCTGTCATATAATTTAATTTTTATTTAAACTTAGTGTTATATATACAAAGTACATAAAAAAGAAATACACAAATAAAATATAATATTAAACAAAAAATTCGGATGTTTTTCAAAACCCCGATTTTAATTAACAAACGTTGGACTGTCTCTTCGTTTATTTTAGCCATCTGGACATTAAAATCGGCGTTCTGTCCTCTGACATTACTTCTACGTGGTCAGCCCAATGCAGGCATTGAGACAGAATCTCACCAATGCTTTCTGGTCAATCACCCTTCTTCTTGGAATGCCATTATATTGGTCAACCATTATATTTTTAAATTACTTTGTTTTCTTTTTTTTTTGTTTCCTTCGGTTCTCGATAACTGGAGTGACATCATTCTAAAACATGTAAATCTTCATGCAGCCTGTGCATTTGGAATCTTCTATGCATAAGCAATGACTGGATGTGTATATTGCATATATTAGCGAGAGACAAAAAACTATACAATTTCTCCAACAAACTAGCAATAGAGTTGATTTAAAACGCACTTTAATAGCATCTAGATAACCCCGTGCAAGAAAAGAGGAATTTTCATACTTGAATATGAGAAATTAATCATCTTAATGGATGTGAAGAAAGACAGCGTGCCACAGGATTTCTTTATATACCATAAATACACTTTGTACATACTCGTATATGTATGTTTTATGATATTCATTTTCAGATTCGAATCTACAAGACATGCGTAGTCTTATAATGACATATGGAATAGAAACGAGAGCTGAAACTATCAGAACAAAAAGTCTCCTAAGAACCACAGAAATGAAGACTCTCCGATCCGTCGCGGGAACGACACTCCGAGACAGAATAAGAAATTCTAAAATAAGTAAGATCTGCAATGTGGAAGATGTCGTGCGATGAGGAAGACTGAGAAGACGCTACTGGAGAGATCATGTGGAAAGAGCATATTCTGAAAGAGTGATCAATATAGCCCCAAATAAAGTACCAATAGGAAATCGACCGGCAGGAAGACCACCTAAAAGATGGCGAGACAGTTGGACATCTGTATCCCAGGAACAGGCTCCGAGAAATAACAGGACACAGTCCTAAATAAAGCAGAAGAAGAAGAAGAAGATTTTCAGATTGAATTTCGGTACAATCTAAATTATGAATAGATAATAGAATAAATAGTATGAGAGAGAGCTGAAAGGGTTGGATGTAGGTGCCAAAATGAGCGGAGTGTCAGTAAGCTGTCTCTTGTATGCGGATGACGCTCTCCTACTTGTAGACAACGAGCATGAATTACAAACCCGGTGAATAGTATGTATGAGGTATGCATGCGAAATCATCTGATGATGAATGTGAATAAATCCAAGATAACGATTTTTGAAAAAGAATAAATTATCATAATCTTCCACCGTCTTTCAACCCTCACCATCACCCCCCAAAGATGAAAACGTATTTTTAAAGTGTACAATAAGGTAGAGACTCACTACAGGAATAGAAGAGAAAACATAGCAAATAAAAATGAAATGGCAATCATAATGAGCTATGATCGACCAAAGAGTAAGACAGGGTTACTCGATGTCTCCAGCTTTGTTCAATTGATACATACAACACTCTATAGATGAAATTTATAAAAGTAAACACGATTGTTTAGTGATTAGAAGAGTTGAGAGAAAAAATATACTACACAAAACCGAAAAAATGCTCAAGGGGTTCACGAGACAAAAATATTTGGGAACCAATGGTCTAAAACAAGTAAGAGGATTGATAAATATAATTTACAAACCTGAATAATTTTTTTTAAATACTCGTAAATAATAATGAACCATAGAACAGTGTTTTTTTAACATTGTAGTACAGATAAAATAAAACCACTTTGTATAACCAAAGTACGGTTATTATATTTAAAGCCAATTAGTTTCGCTTGTACCCCAGTTTTATCAGGGCTATAAAGAACAGTTCTTGTTGCTCTGGTGAAGCTTGGATGTAAGCGAAACTAGTTGGTATTATGTAATAATATACCGTGGTTAAATACAACGGTTTAAGTAGTTTTAATATTTATAAATTTAAAACTTCTATCCAAAAAGTAATTGTATTATTTTTTCTTGTACAATGGTGTAATACTCCATGCAAATTAATTAATACGAACGAAAATGTTAGATTTTATTATAATTTGTGGAAATGACCCGTTTCGCCTTTATAAACTAATTAACCATCACGCCGTCTCCCCGAAGTGGTAGGCAAAAATAATGGACTGCACACTTTTCTTTCCTGACATATTTCACTCGATTCCTCAAAATTCATACATCGTGTCATTCACGCGCGTAGATATCTCTGACTCCTCTCGTGGCCGACATTCAATATTTGATTTATTTAATCGTGCCACGTTTTCCTCGGTCTTACTCTATTTCTAGTTCCATTTACATCGTTAACATATACTTTTTTACCATTCTTTCATCATTCATTCTTTCCATGTGTCCAAACCATCTTAATCATCCTTTGATTATTTTGTTCATAGCAGCATCCTTCGCACCGCAGTCACTTCTTATATTTTCATTCGACACTCTATCATACACAGAGTATCCACACATTCGTCTAAGAGATCTCATTTCTACTGCATTTATTCTACTTTCATCCTTCTTTCGCCAGTTCCATGCTTCGCCTCCATACATGAGGGTCGGTACAAGAACACCATTGTGCACTGCCATTTTTGCTTTTTTGGATAGGCTTTTGTTCGCGATGCCAACTTTAAGTGCACCATTCACTTTGTTGCTTGCCCCAACCCTTCTTTCAATATCAGTCTCCACTCGCCCATCTTTTGTAAACATACTACCCAAATTATATTATTATTAATGGCGGTAGTTATCTAGCAATGTATGTTAATGGCGGTAGCCTTTCACATTGCGTTAATAAAGATCTTTTGCTTAATGCCTAATCCAATCTTAATAGATGGCGCTAGTGTAGATGAAACTAAAAAATGTGAAGTGTAGTCCAGCATTGTAGCATATATACATCTTTCAAAAATTTGTCAGACGTGGTGGTCGTAAGAAGGGCGGAATGGAGAATTTTCTATCACATAAAGCGTGCGTTTAACCCAACCAATGACAGGTCATAAGTCCTGTAAACGCCTCGACCACCATATTCTGTTTCTAATATGCATCTTCGTCTCTATTGAGATACAATTAATCCTTAAAATGATAACCCGCAATGGGTAAAATCCAGTTTTCTTCTACAAGTATTTGTATACATTCAAAATGTTATATTATTATTATTATTTTTATTTGTGTTTTTTACGTTTCTATAATAAAAGATGGGAGCATGGAGAAGGATTGAAAGAAGGGTTGGGGCAGGCAACAGAATAAATGGTGCACTTAAAATTGTCATCGCAAACAAAAGCCTATCCAAAAAAGCCAAGATGGCAGTGCACAATGGTGCTCTTGTGCTGACCCTTATGTATTGAAGTGAAGCATGGAACTGGCAAAAGAAGGATGAAAGTAGAATAAATGCAAGAGAAATGAGATCTCTAAGACGAATGTGTGGCAAATCTGTATATGGTAGAGTGACAAATGCAAGTATAAGAAGTGAATGTGGCGCGAATGAAAGTGTTATGAACAAAATAAGGAAAGGGTCATTGAGATGGTTTGGACACATGGAAAGAATGAGTGAAGACAGAATGGTAAAGAAGGTATATGTAAACGGCGTGAACGGAGCTAGAAATAGAGGAAGGCTGAGGAAAACGTGGCACAATCAAATATTGAATGTCGGTCACGTGAGGAGTCGGAGAAATCGACGTGCGTGCATGACAAGATGTATGAATGTAGAGGAATCGAGAGATGTATGTCAGGACAGAACAGTGTGACGTTCCATTATTTCTGCCTACCCCTCCGGGGAGACGGCGTGATGGTTAGTTAGTTAGTTAGTTAGTTAATTGCAGATGATCTGGAATTGAATATCTGTATTTGTGATATAATTCAAACGCATTTTTCCTCGGGAATCGAGTCCGGGATCTTCAGTGTACAGGCATATCTCTTGCGACTCTACGACGAAGGTAAAATTTTCTAGATGTAAGCTTTTGCGTCAAACACGTTCGGCGAATTCAAGTGTATTTTAAAATTTGTCGAAAACTCTAGAATGCGATAAAAGCCGGTATAAAAATAGCCAGCAAAACTGCATTATATGCATTCGGCGAGGTCAGTTCTTGGGTAAACACAATATGTTTTCATTTCCGAGAGCGTTGCCAAGTTTCTGTCTTCAAAGATCGAAGAAAAATACAAAAACAAACTCCGCGTTTAGGTTAGCAAAGAGTGCACGAATCCATCTTATTTTCAGTGATGCCAGCGGAATAAGCGCAAGGCTATGCAGTGTTGCAATATCGAAAAGTAATTGATAATAAATTTTGTTAACGCGCGTGCATTCAATCCTTCAAGAACTGAAGTTTTTAAAGCTTATTACAAAAGTAACTCACTCTTTTGAGAATGATCTCACTCATAAAACCCAAAAAAAGTCACTCTTTTGCAATGACAATGACAACTTAAAACTAAGACAGAGTATGTTAAGGTGTTATGTGTGAGCAGTGGCGGTACTCCCATAGAAGCCCAGAAGCCCGGCTTGCGTAAGAAATTTTAAATCAAAACCTCTTCTGGCTTACAGAGGTTAAGCTCTTGTGGCTATTCCTCTTACGTCTGATGGGAACATTGTTTGGTGGTTAATTGGTGGGTTGTTGGTTTATGCGGGGCCACGATTTCTTAGATTTGGGGGTTTTGATTCAAAATTTCTTACGCAAGCCAGGCTTCTGGGCTTCTATGGGAGTACCGCCACTGTGTGTGGTCTGTTTTGTTATATGGGTGTGAGACATGGACATTAAAAGCAAATAAAATGAACCGGTTAGAGGCATTTTTTTTAATTGAGTTGAATCTATTGTTTGATGCCCTGATTAAGAAGAAGAATTGATAATAAATTTTGTGAACGCGCGTGGATTCAATACTTCAAGAACTTAAGTTTTTAAAGCTTATTAGGAAAGCGAAATATGCCAAACAATAGATAAAACTTGTAGCAAACCGTGAAATATTCACGGTTAAAGGTTTTCAAACGTTTAAAAACTTGGTTCTCTGTACAATTGTAATGACGACCTTCGTGGCCGAGTGGTAAGTGTATTGACTGCCACCCCGAAGGTTCCGGATTCGATTCCCAGCGAGGGCAGTGTGATTGTCACACTTACTTTGGTCTGGTGCAGAATTCACGAAAAGTGTGGCACTCCATTCTTTCTGCCTATCCCTTCGGTGAGACGGCGTGATGTTTAGTTACTTAGTTAGTTAAGTATTTTGAATAAACTAAAGGCATGATTTAATCAGTTACTTTTCTTAAATTACTTTAGTGTAATAAAACACTCCAAAAGACTCACATTTCAAAAATCTTTTCAAAACATAACATTTTAAACATGTTTTGTTTCTTGAAAAATGATGTAAAACTCCAAATTTAACAATTCTTCTTCTTCTTCGAGTGCCTTGTGAGACATTGTGTCAATATAGAAAAATAATCTCATTCACTAGCTATGCACACCGATAGACCTTTACACTTTCTTAAGGAGCTTTGATTATATAAGTTCTGTTAAATAAACAACACATTCACGCGCAAATTTTTTAACTTGGGCATAATACTCAATATCATGTTCTTCATATAAAATAAAAGCCTAATCAAAAAAGTTCATTATATCACCTATGATTATTATGATATAGGACAAATTGTGTACCGTACGAGGCTTTTTTTTATTTATGTAGTAGGAAATCCATTGCATAAAATACGTACCTAGTGTAAATTTTAAATTACGTTTTTTGTTGGGGGGGGGGGGAGGTTAGATAATTTTTTTTCCTTTTATACAACAGGTCGTTTGAACCCAATAACTGCATTCAATTTATTTTAGCTAATATATTGATTCTTATGACATGTGATAGGTAGCCAATCTATCGCCATTTTATTATTACGTGAATTCTACACCAGTCCCAAAATAGTGTGACAATCACACTGCCATCGCAGGGAAATGACCCAGGACCTTCGGAATGGAAGTCAGAGATCTTACCACTCTGTCACGAAGGTCGACACTTTACTATGGTGAAAGGGGAGATTCTTTTAATACAGTTAAGAAACACTGATCTAAGACATTATTAATTCTTCTTCTTCTTCTTCTTCTTCTTTTAATAGATCTGACGATCTGTGACACAGAAATCATATTTCGTCGGATGATGAGATCCAGCTGTCCCTCCATCTCTTAGGCGGTCTTCCAGGTGGGCGGTGTCCGGAAGGGATTTCATAGGCGGCTGTATATGCGAGTCTGTCACCATCCATTCGGGCTACATGGTCCCTCCAGTATCTTCTTCTGGATCTACTCCACTGAACGATATCCTCTATTTCGCAGGTTTTCCTTATGTCTGCGTTGCGGACACGATCTCGGAGGGTTTTTCCAGTAATTGATCTTAGGACCTTCATCTCCAATGTTCTTAGTAGTGGTATTATTAATTCACATTTATGAAATGCCTTAGACGGTCGAAACATGTTATAAACATAAAATATAATAAATCTTTTAGAAAACAGACTTTTTCTTTCGTATTAATTATATAGTAATAACTTGAACTGAATTGCAGAAATTATGGATTTTGTGGAGGTCGATACTTAATAAGCTTAGACAGAAAAGAAGAGTGGGAAAGTCGTGCGTAAAATAAAATTTTCTTCCGGTGATTCGCGAACCATTTTAACTTGAGAATATAGGGTTTTATAACTGTATAATTTCATTAAATATAATTTGGCTTTATCTGCATCCGAGGGTTTGTAGAATGGTATTATTTTCGTTTGGATGGTTTGATATGTGTACGAGTATATCCACATAAATTAAAATTAGTATGTGTTAGGATTCCGAAAACAATTCAAATTGAACCAATACCAAACGCGGTATTTCCTATACACGTTATATACTGCCGGTATATAAGCCTTTATGTACGCGAAACATAGAGCGCTCTGACCGCTTCAATGAACACGATAGTAACTCAAATGTATACATTAAATTATTTTAATCTATTTCTGGGGTTCAAATGGGTAGTAGGGCTACGATGGGGTATGTTTTGCTGGAAAATATGCCTCTACAAAATGTCGTAAGGCGCCATGTTGCATTTACAACAGCCCAAAAGTCCAACTCTCTAGCGTCCATGAGAGGTCTTTTTAAAGACCCCGCGAACCCCGGGCAATGTGGCACATATAACTTAGTACCATACCAGATAGAGAGAGGACGAATGGCGAGCTTCCAGCCCCATAAAACTGGATACACCCAGCTAAGGGAAGGTAACCCCGACAGAAAATCCTCCAGAGAAGGCAAGAGGATACCACTCTGGATATTTTTCCCCAGGTCATCACTATGAAGGGTGATAGTCAACGTTGGGGAGACCTGACAGGACACGGAAAGAAGAAGAATAATCTATTTCTAACTAACTAACTAACTTACCATCACGCCGTCTCCCCGGAGGGGTAGGCAGAAAGAATGGAACGCCACACTGTTCTGTCCTGACATACGCCTCTCGCTTCCTCTACATTCATACATCTTGTCATGCACGCACGTCGATTTTTCCGACTCCTCACGTGACCGACATTCAATATTTGATTGATTTGATCGTGCCACGTTTTCCTCGGCCTTCCTCTATTTCTAGCTCCGTTCACGCCGTTAACATATACCTTCTTTACCATTCTGTCTTCACTCATTCTTTCCATGTGTCCAAACCATCTTAATGACCCTTTCCTTATTTTGTTCATACCACTTTCATTCGCACCACATTCACTTCTTATACTTGCATTTGTCACTCTATCATAAACAGATTTGCCACACATTCGTCTTAGAGATCTCATTTCTACTGCTTTTATTCTACTTTCATCCTTCTTTTGCCAGTTCCATGCTTCACTTCCTACTATTTCTATAAAAAACATAATTTTTTAACTAACTAACTAACCATCACGCCGTCTCTTCGAAGGGGTCAGCAGAAAGAATGGACTACCACATTTTTCTCTCCTGACATATTTCTCTAGCTTCATCAACATTCATACATCATGTCAGGTACGCGCGTCGATTTCTCTGACTCCTCGGTCTTCCTCTATTTCTAGTTCCATTTACATCGTTAACATATACTTATTTTACCATTCTTTCTTCATTCATTTTTTCCATGTGTCCAAGCCATTAAAACGATCCTTTCAATATTTTGTTTATATCACCATCATTCGCACCGCATTCACTTCTTATATTTTCATTCGACACTCTATCATATACAGGGTATCCACACATTCGTCTAAGAGATTTCATTTTTACTGCATTTATTCTACTTTTATCCTTCTTTTGCCCGTTCCATGCTTCGTTTCCATACATAAGGGTCGGTACAAGAACACTATTGTGCACTAGCTTTGTGCACTAGTGCAATAGCTTTTTTGCATAGGTTTTTGTTTGATGATAACTTTAAGTACACCATTCACTTTGTTGCCTGCCCCAACCCTTCTTTCAATATCTTTTATAAACATACTACCCAAATACACAGATTCATTAACTTGCTCCAAATTTTCACCATTCACACTAATGTTGCAGACTATCATGATTTCTTCTTTTTCAAAAATCATAAACTTGGACTTATTCACATTCATCATTAGATAATTTCGCATGCATATCTCTTACATACTATTCACCAGGATTTGTAGTTCATGCTCGTTCTCTGCAAGTAGGATAGCGTCATCCGCATACAAGAGACAGTATACTGACCCTCCGCCCATTTTGGCACCTGCATCCAACCCTTACAGCTCTTTCATATTTTTCTTTTCTGACGTATTTCTATTGGTTCATCATAAAATTATCGAATGGCGTGTTAATAATAATAATTTAAATAAATTGAATAATTAAAAGAGCGCCATTTTATGAAGGAAACATCTCAAGGGCACTGCAGGAAATGTTCCGTTTTATGAACTAGTTCAAAATAAACATATATAGTGTGAGGGCTGCACCTGACGCAGGCGATCAACATTTACACCAGTAAAGGATAATTTAAATAGGTACATTTTGAGTCTCATGAAGTGGCAGTGGGCTGGTCAAGTGTGTCGACGGGATGATGGAAGATGGAGCCTGATTGGAGGCCTAGGTTGGGCCCGAGAAGTGTCGGGAGAAGAAGCGATGATATTGCGCGGATGGCGAGAAGGGCCTGGAGAACACTGGCGAGAGACCGAGAGAGGCTTACGTCCAGCAGTGGATGGAGACAAGCTGACGAAGAAATGTCAAATTATTAATAAATTATATAATATTTTTTAAATTCAGTATATTCCGAATTTCGTTACACTGTGAAAAATATACTCGTAATATTATTCTGAAAACTGATATATGGCATTGTGCATTGGAGCATTAGATTTGTATATAATGCTTTATGTGCAGTTTGTATAGCGATGGTGGTACTCATTCCACTAAAATTTCCCACCCTTGCGCCTCCCTCCATCCCCTATAAAACACCCCTCGGCTATCGCGCACGCCCCGTAGAAAGGCTTTCGATGATGATCATATCTCCAACAGTGGAATGTACGTGTAATTAATGGAGATTTTAAAACATTTGTATTCATTCAATCAAATATAGACGACACTGCAAATACTTCAAACTAACGTTGTTAATTTGAAGTACACATGGGACCAGAAACACGTGGAAATGCAAAGCTCAGGAGGCAGAATATTCAAAATATTTGATGAATTGGCTTCTGAATATTATTCTTCTTCAAGTGCCGTTGTTGGTGATCACCTCAGCGAACCTTTCCTCGGAACAGCTCCTCCACACTTCAGATGCCGGTTCACTCCCTCACGTTTCGCAGTCAGGACATCTATCTCCTACCGGGGCCTCGGCGTCTCTCAATTTTCCGCTCCAATATCAGTTGGAGAAGGTGGTACATTTCCCTACGCAGTATATTCCCCAGATGTAAAATCTTCCGAATCTTAATTGTTGATCAGACAGTTCCCTGTCAACTCTAGCTCGCTTCAGGACTTCGGTATTGGTAACCATATCTGTCCAGGGAATTCTGAGCATTCGACGATTGAGCCAAATTTCAAATGCTTTCAGTCTGTTTATTGAGTTGACTTTTAAGGTCCACGTTTCACATCTATACAATAAAACAGACCACACATAGCATTTGATCATTCTCTGGTGGAGTTTCAAATTTATATAATAAATATAATTATTATTAATGAAATCATTTGTTTTTTTATTTGAAGTTTTTATTTACTAGATGTTTTGCTATTATGTTTTAATAGGAAGAAGAGTGTAGCTGAGGTTCATAAAAAGCTTGCGAAAGTTTATGGCGATCATGTCTTATCGGATAAATGCCTTTAAAATATTATTTACAAACAATTCTTTGCCTTTAAAATATTATTTATAAACAACCAAATAAACTTATCTTCAAGTCCAATAATTGATTTGTTCCTTCTGTGCTACAATTTATATAAATAACAATTAAAAACTGTTGACTTAAAAAACTTTGTTTTATGTATCACGGTTTTATTTTTATTTTACGCGACAGCTATTTCGTCAACCTATGTTGACATCATCAGGTGTTACAAAAATATACCAAATGTCAAATTTTCGTGATTTTTCGAACCTTTATGGGTATTTGTTCCTATGTCATGATAATAAATTTACATTTCTTTGCCTTTAAAATTAAAATTTTAAAGGCAAAGAAATGTAAATTGAATGTTATTAATAACCAAATTCCAGCTTGTTCCCCATTAGTATATAGTATAATACATTAAAAACTTCTCCCCTATACAATCTAGTAAAAAAAAAAATACTACCTTCAACTTTTGTCAACTTTCTTATTAATGTAATCTACTTTCTTTAATTTTCATCATCTTTAATTTATTGTTTTATCGTTTTTTCAAATCAAATCAAATCAAATCAAATCAAATCAGTTTATTAAATTAATAGACATTACAAACAGGAAAATGTTTAAGGCATCTATTAAGTACAGGTAAAATATCATAAAAATATTACAACAAAGTACCAGGAACGCATTAGAGATGGTTCGACATTAGGAAGACAAGATACTTTCTAAAGTCAATAGTATTTGCCCCCTGAACGTACTTTCACTAACATGAAAGACGTCGATCTCCGAGGAGACCGCGTTCAGCAGACTAATTGCTCTTCCCACCGGTGTCACCAGAGGCAAATTGGTTCTGGCGGCCGGTAGGTAAAACAATCTGTGCTGTCGCTGTCGGAGATATCTATCGGGGACAAAAAGACCAACATCCTCCAGTACGGCCGAGTTCTCGAAGTATCCCCTAATTAATCTGAAGAAATGGGTTATTAGATGTCCATCTCTTCGAAGCTGTAAAGAATTGGTTCGAGCATTCCCAGAAGAAATGCCGTGGGATAGAGCCACGGATAGCTACCATACTCCCTCATGTAGAGATACCTCAGAATTTTTTTCTGAACCCTCTCCAGCATAACGGAATATCTCGCCTCGTGAGGACTCCATATCACAGAACCACTTTCGAGCCTGCTCCGAACCAATGCTTTGTATAGGACTCTGAGCACATAGAGCATTTTTGACTCTATGCTATGTTTAATTGTTCCTTCTAATTACTGTTTTAATTATTATTATGATTATTATTATTATTTTTTACTATTGTATTTTCCACTTATAATAAATTTTCTCTTATAAATGGTAACCAACCGTTTTTTTGATTAAAATAATTAGGTACCTAACTCAACTCCAGCAAGAACTTCAAAGTGATATCAAAGAAATTATTCAAATTGACAACAAATTTTCGTGATTTTTCTAACCTATGTGTGTATTTACACATAGGTTAGAAAAATCACGAAAATTTTACATTTGATATATTTTTGTAACACCTGATGACATTAACATAGGTTGACAAAACAGCTGTCGTGTAAAATAAAAATACAATCGTGATACATAAAACAAAGTTTTTAATTTAACAGTTTATAATGTTAAAGTATCATAGTGTTTCGGCTAAAACAATGTACTATTTAATGACAATTAAGCCTATCACTAGACCTAATTCCACCAATTTTCATTAAGTATTATATATTAGTAAGCATTTTGCTTCCAGAATTCCACACGTTGATGTGCATCAGATTCCTGTTGGTTTTTTTTTTTTTTTTTTTACTTTATTGTTTCTATTTTTGTTGCCCTGCATTTTAGTGTATCTTTGGGGTGGCAGAGATTTGCCGAGAAAAAGAAAGAAAGAGTTTAGAGGGGAGAGAAGAAAGATTATAGAAGTGGAGTTCCTATCTATGGGATTCCATGGACTAGCTAATAAGCATCCCGACATTTGCCTTACAACTGAGGGAACCATGGAAAACCTCAGTCGGGACGCGACGTACCTGTAAAAAAGATGGAAGGGAAAGAGATGGAAGGAAGCTGGGATTCAACTTTCCAAGAGAGGTCAGCCTGACTACAGGAATAGACCAAAGGTTCAAAAGGAAAAGGGAAAGAAGAAGATTTTGCCTCATTTAATTTTTTTAATTATTAAATTAAATTAAATTCAAATTAAAAATTTTGATGATATTTTGAAGTTCTTGCTAGAGTTTGATTATTTTAAGTGCCTTATTAACAGTTATTTAAAAGAACGGTGGATAAGTGGAATTTAAATTAAATAAACACAAAAATCCGGATCGTTCAGATTTATTTTGTAGACGTTGGATGATGGAAATGTGCACGGTAGATGCCTATTGGTGGCGATGAGGTTCGCAACCGGACGGAGTCGTCCATTCTTTCTGCCCACCCCTTCGGGGATAGATAAAGATTTTGACCCTAACAGTGCTATCAGTCATATTTATTATTTCTTGAACAATGGTGTAAAACTTTAAATTAAATAATTAATACGATTGAAAACATTTGTTTTCTTGATTTTTTATTATATTTTATGTGAATGACATGTTTCGCTTGTCTTAAGCATTATCAAAATGTAGCTACATTTGACAATGCCTTCGACAGGGACACTTGTCATTTACCTAAAATGTAATAAAACTTCTAGAAAACAGACTTTCTCATTCGTATTAACTATAAGCTGTAATGTGTTATGCCGAAATATTGATATTTAAATAAAGAACCACACACTTATACCCTGAAGATGGAGACGGTAACGATGTCCGAAACTTTGATCGAAGACGACGGCGTGTTGATTAGTTAGTTAGTTAATTATTACACCGAGGAAGGGCGTCTGTGGCCCGAAACATGTTTGTGGAAAGTGCAAAAAGAATATTGCTTAAAAAAATATTCATAGGTGAACCAGGAACACAAAGTGATGGCGAATATACTCGTATTATTAATAATAGAAAATAGTTCATATGGATTGTGACTAAATTTGAAATCACGTTTTTACGTATGTACTTTTAAGGGTTGAATAACCCCTAAGCGTTGCACACAGTTGCATCGCAATTGCATACAGCCTTTCAGCCCCCGCCCTTCCCGCTCGCACGAGTTTCGCCCCATCCCCCGAAAACTGACATGGCCGCGATCAATAGTTGAACGGGAGATGATTCGCGATGATTTTGTCACGTGGAATGGGTAGCTGTCATCACGCAGGCGCATTACTGCAATTTTAAAATGCGTCTCGTCTAGAATCAGCTTTAAATAATGATTGTTCATCATGGACCTCTATAACACTTAAAAAAAAAGACAACACGTGAAAATATAAATGGTTCCAAAACTAATTTATATAGCGAAGCATAAAGCTCTCAAATGTAAAAAACAAATTGAAATTGATCCACCTTCCTGGCCGAGTGGTAAGTGCATTGACTACCATCCCGAAGGTTCCGGGTTCGATTCCCGGCAAGGGCAGTGTGATTGTCATACTGTCTTTGGTCTGGTGTAGAATTCACGTGACAATATAATGGCGATAGATTAGCTACCTATCACTTGTCACGAGAATCACTATGATAGCTATAATACCCTTTACATCGATTTGGCTCATGCTGTCATGATGATATAAAGAGCGATTCAACAGAATAATAATAATAATAATACTCGTAATAATAATTATAATAGAAGTATGAATAAAAGTGCGAATGATTGGACCCCTTAAGTGTATGTGGAATACAATTATATCTAATATATCAGAATTTCAAATACTGATGTTAAGAAGGAATGTAGAACAGAATAAAGCATTATGAAAATAACAAGCAAAAATAGCCGTTCATAATGGAATTCTAGTTCCAATCCTTATGTATGGAAGCAAAGCATGGAACTGACAGAAGAAAGATGAGAGCAGAATAAATGCATAGTGTAGTAAAACGATGTACGATAGAGGATTAGGAAGGGATGTAGAGCGGAAGAAAGTATTTTGAAAAAAATATGAAATACTAATACTGCAATGGTTTGGACACATGGAACGCATGGATGAAGAAAGAATGGTTTAAAAAGTATTTGTCAACGATGTGAATGGAGTACGGAGTCGATGAAGACCGAGGAAACATGGCATGACCAAATTAATCAAATTTTAATAGTCGGCCATGCTAGAAGTCGGAAGAACGTGGGTGTATGAATGCGGAGGAAACTAGAGAGGGATGTCAGAATAGAATAGTGTGATGGATATCACATAAAACTCTAAACATAATTTATATCTAGAAAAAATACGTGCCCTGAATTATATTAGTATTCGGTGAATATATAGTTTTCCTTTTTACATAAAAAATACAAAAAAACTATTATTTATATCGAAATTAATTTAATAAGATCAGAATACTAATAACGATTTATTTATATTCGTTTTAATTTTCGTATGTATTCGTTGTTTCTTAATATTCGATATCTTTGCATATATAACACGGCGCCTAGATTATAGGCAATAATTTGTATTCTCTGTAATGCGTATATTTATTACAGGCGCTTTACTTTAAATCAACATATATATTGAAAGCCTATAATGACATTTGGAATAGAAACGAGAGCTGACACCATCAGAACAAAAAGTCTCCTAAGAACCACAGAAATGAAGACTCTCTGACCCGTTGCGGGAACGACACTCCGAGACAGAGTAAGAAATTCTGAAATAAAAAAGATCTGCAATGTGGAAGATGTCGTGCGATGGGGAAGACTGAGAAGACGCTACTGGAGAGATCATGTGGAAAGAGCATGTTTTGAATGAGTGATAAATATAGCCCCAAATAAAGTACCAACAGGAAATCGACCTCCAGGAAGACCACGCAAAAGATGGCGAGACAGTTGGACATGTACATTCCACGAACAGGCTCCGAGAAATAACTGTTCAATAAGCTTATTGAAAGCACAATCAAACTTACTAGTCGGCCATCAACGGAGGAGTGACATCGCTAAAATGGCGTTGGACGGGCCATACCGTTCGAAGCTCTGATAGATAGACAAAACGACTTCTTTGCTGGCGTTTTAGGACTGCGACCCGAAACCCAGGACGTCCCCAACTTGGATAGGGAGACCTCCAGCACGATAGGGACGTGTTTCTCAGAATCGACAAACATAGAAGCAGATGAAGGAGGCCTTCGTCCAGGAGTGGACGGCTTCAGGCTGATTATAATGATATTAACTAACTAATCAATACACTAATACAATTTGCCACTTTGCATGGCCTTTGTAGATTATGAGAAGGCATTTGACGGTGTGGAAAATTAAACGGTGATACGTGCACTACAGAGATGTCGAATTGACAATAGATATATAAAAAAAAATTCTGGTTCTGATTTTGAAAATTTGGTTTGGTTCGTGTGGTTCTCCCGTAAATTTGGAAATATTCCGTGTAAAAGTGAAATGTTTTGGCCAATTTGATTGTTGGCGCACTTTATAATATTTAATTGTGACACGTAATACGTTTGTGCGGTTTTGGCGTTAAAATTATACAAGTTTTTTCGTTTATATAAAGAATTTTGACAGGTGTAAAAATAAATTTTTCATTTGTTCCAATGACAATTTGAATAATTTCTTCAATATTATTTTAAAGTTCTTGCTGGTGTTCGATTGCTTAAAGTACCTAATTGCAGCTAATTTAAAAAAAACGGTGGATGCGAGTAACATAAATCTAATAATCACAAAAGTCCGGATCGTCCATATCAACAAGTGCATCATCTAAAATGAACATTATGTGTTAAAATATTTTTATTTTGTAATTTTATTTTATTTTATATCATTGTATTTTATGTGATTCGTTTTAGATTTATTTTTTGGGTGTTGGACGATCGAAGTATGCGTGGGAGATGCCTATTGGTGGCGATGAGGTTCGCAACCCATCACACCGCGTCTCCCGGGGGGCGAAAAGAGAAGGATGGAGTGCTGCATCGGTTAAAATGTGATAGTCCATTCTTTCTGCCTACCCTTTCGGGGAGACGGCGTGATAGTTAGTTAGTTTTACATAAACATTTTAAAAGAAAATTATTCAAATGCAAGTTTACAAATCACCATGCATGATTTGACAGACCGCGAACAGATATATGGATGACATTTAGGCGACTTAACTATTTTTCATCTACTCTGCAACTGAATGGTGCGAATGTTGAAATGGTCGGGCAATTTAAATACCTTGGCAGCATTATCACTAAAACGCTTGACCCGGACATTGAAATAAAACCCAGAATAGAAGTTGCAAGACCTGCATTTAATAAAATGAGAACCTTATTTTGCAACGATAATCTTAATTTGAAACTCCGACAATGAATGATTAAATGTTATATTTGGTCTGTTTTACTATATGACTGAAAAACCTGGACTCTGAAAGTGAATGTATTGAACCGGTTGGAAGCGTTCGAGATGTGGATATACCGCAGAATGCTCCGAATACCGTGACTTCGTACTTCAGAGAGCCAGAGCCAATAGACAGTGAAAATAAGAAAGGCTTATATTTGGGGCATGTGCTAAGGGGAGAAAAATACCACCTCCTTCGACTGATATTAATGGGTAAAGTGGAGGGACGTCGGGGAGTTGGTAGAAGGCAGCTGTCCTGGCTGCGGAATATCAAAGAGTGGACAGGAATAACAAGAGTTCAGAACCTGTTCCAAGTGGCGCAGGATAAAGATGCCTCTGCTGTAGTGATTGCCAACGGCAGGGACCTGACACGGCACCGAAAGAAAAAGAAGTACAGATACAAATGGTGTCAGACAGGGAGACACTTTGTCTCCAAAACTGTTTACCAATGTCTTGGAAGACATGTTTAAAACACTGGACTGGACGAACCATGGATTGAACATAAATGGAGAATATCTGTCATACTTGAGATTTGCTGATGACGTAATTCTGTTGTCGGAGTCTTCCGAACAACTCCGATTTCAAAACACATTTAGTATGAAGGCTATACCTTTCGATTAAAATTTGCATCGGGATATGATCATTTAAAAGGCGCGATTTGAGTCTCGATCTAAAATCTGATGGGTTTTCATAACCAAACCATTCAAAATAAGAAAAAGAACCCATTGAAAGTATTAGAATAACTTGTATGAGGGTATTAGTTGCAAACCTGGTAAACTCCATCATTAGATGTTTTAAGTTAATCGCAAAAAACTGATATTTATTTTCTACATCTCAACCAGTTAGTATTTTAAAAGTAATCAGCCATGAAATAATCATCATTACGTTGATAATTAAAGTAAAATAATGAATTTCATTTTGGAGTTTGCCAGCTTTGCAACACTCAAGTGGAGGTTGCCATGTTTGCAACAAACCCTATATTTTAATAGCAAAATTCTTCAGAATGAAGCCGAATTTGAAAATGAAAATCAATAAAAATTGTGTGCAAATGTATTATGAATAAGACCCAATTCATATCTCACTTTTATAATACCCTCATATCATGAAATTTTAACATAAAAAAAACTTTAATAAAACGAGAGTATATGTTATTTTGTAAAGACTCAACCCTTCAACTTAATGCGTACGTGTAAATTATTATGCATAAAAACAGGTTTAGTTAGAATTTTTGTAAGACTTACGAGGAGAGAAATTTATCTCAGTAAGATATGGGGACCATGCAAGAAATGCAACTGTCTACCTTGCAAAGAAAAGAGACGATGAACAACAAATAAACAAACAAACCATCGCGCCGTTTCACCGCAGCGGTAGGCAGAGCGAATGGACCGCCACACTACTCTATCCTGGAACACCTCTCTACCTTCTTCCACATTCATTAATTCTTCATTCTTCTTATTAATCTATTATGTATTACTTATTATTGTGTATCTCTAACTTGTATCTTTAGTGTATTGGAAAAAAAATTCTGTAATGCTTTAGATATGTTTAAAATATATTAAATAAATGAAATACAGCGAGTCATATACGCACGTCGATCTTTCCGAATTCTAACATGACCAACCTTTAAAATTTTATTGATTTGTTCACGCCATGTTTTCCTCGGTCTGCCTCGACTCCGTACTCCATTTACATCATTAACGGATACTTTCTTAACAATTCTTGCTCCATCTATGCGCTCTATATGTCCGAACCAACGCAGCGATCCTTTCATAATTTTATTCATAATACTTTCTTCCGCTCTACGTTCCTTTCTTATATCAGCATTTGAGATTCTGTCGTATATCGTTGGACTATACATACGTCTTAGAGACCTCATCTCTACTGCATATATTATGCTCTCATCCTTCTTCTGGCAGTTCCATGCTTCGCTTCCGTACATTAGGGTTGAGTTGTTTTACGTAAATTTTTTTAAATTTGTAAAATATTTTGTCGTGCTTGGGCGCAATGAAATGACCGAACAATATGCATATACTACATGTATAACACCCAGCTCCCCTAGAAATAAGACAGCCAAACCTTCCTCCACAATGGCAAGAAAAATATAAGGTACAAGGCTCTTTTTAGCCATCCCCACAATATATGCACAATATTTTTTTGCAATTGAAGAAAAGAAGCAGTATATTTTGAAAAATAAAATATTTAAACACATTAAACTTTAAAACAAAACAATTTGTCTATTGTGTCATTGTAAAACTTTAGATTAAATGATTAATCCGAATTAAAACGAATGTTTTCTATAATTATTATTATATTTTATGGGAATGGCATGGCCATTAAGAGTAAGATGGGAATCTATAAAGCATGCGTAAGACCAATACATATGGCGTCGAAGCAAGGGCAGTCTCAATAAAGACCAAACAAGTATTGAGGACTTCCGAAATGAAGACACCGAGGACGATAGCAGGCCAGACACTAAGAGATCGCGTGAGGAACACCAGAATAAGAGAGATATGTGAGGCTGAGGATATTATAAGATGGAACAGACAGCGAAAAAGGGACAGTCCCTTTTTCGCTACGGGCATGTTCAAATAATGGACACCACCAGACTCCTCCATATTGCATTGCACAATCAGCCTCACGGGACTCGTCCTCGTGGAAGACCTCCTAAAATATGGATAGACAGCTGGGAATCTAACTCGCAGGAGGAGCAACACTCTGGAGAATAGACCACATTGGTCTACAAAAAGGAAGAATAAGGAGATATGTTTTGCCTTGCAGAGGCAGTATTTAAATGTTTTTTTTTTGCATTTTATAATGCATCAATAAAGCAAAAGAAGTCTTTCCCATAAAGCATAATAAAACTTCTAGAAAACAGACGGTTTAATTAATTTGATTTCCATTAATTCTATTTGAATCCATTTTTATACGGTACAATGTGAAGCTTCTATTTATAAAAGTTCTGATAAGATAAAATTTGTCATTAATATTGATTTGACTATAACTTTGCATAGATTTCCTGTTAGTCATAGTTTCATAAACTTTTATACACAAAACACCCCTTTACACAAAATCCAACAACGCCAAGAAGTTTAGAATTTTGCAGATTGAGCTTTAAGCATCGCAGGGCCGGTGCCGGCCACGTGAAATGGACCGCCCCATAACATTCACAATCAATGCAACAAAGGAATTTTCAGAAGCTCTTTCAGAACTGCCCTCTTAAGAGAAGCTTTCTAGACGAGGGGTCGAAAAAATCTGTTTATTTCTTCAAAAGATATCATAAACGTGCGGACGTTCGACATGTACAATAAGTGCTTTAATAACATCGATGTGTTCCATCTTAACGAAAGTGATTTAAAAAAAATGGTTGGAGCAACCCTTCGGGGCGAATGAAACTAGCTACTCTACTTTTTCTTTTCTTGTCTTTTTCTTTTTTTACATTTTAAAATTATATTTTGTCTTTAATTATTCATTATTACTAGTACTACTAGTTTTCTCTTTAACTTATAAAAATATTACTTTATTCTTCTTATATATTTAACCTTATGTCAGTTGTTATTTAATATTTGTGGTAGCATGTAATTGGCCTTGTTTTGTTGTCTCTGTGTGTTTATATTCATATACCTACTGTATTTGCTGTTTGTTACCCTCAATAATAAAAAATAAAAAATAAAAATTAAACAAACAAAATTAAGGTTTAAGGCATCTACTGAGGACAGGTAAAATATAATATATAATACTCGTACTTGGAACGCATAAGAGATGGCTCGATTTTAGAAAGACATACATTCCAAAGTCAAGAGTGTTTGTCTTCTAATTTCCATGGTGATCATGTACAGCAGATTGATTGCTCTTCCCACCAGTATTACCAGAGGCAAATTGTTTCTGGCGGCCGGCTGTTAGAACAAATTCTGGCAGCGCTGTCGTAGATATCTGTCGGGGATAAAAAGACCCACACCCTCCAACACGGCTGAGTTCTCAAAATATCCTCTAATTAGTATAAAGAAATTCTTTCGACAGTCCTCGTGGCATTCCATGGATACATGATACCCAGTTGGAGGATCTGGATTATGCTGATGACCTCTGTTTGCTTTCGATACACCGAGTGGATGCAGAGCAGAAGCTATGTAGATTTCACGAGGAAGCGGCAAAAGTTTATCTCAAAATTAACGTGTCCTAGAGTGTCCACAAATGACTCCACCCCAATCTTGCTCCACGGTGTCCCCCTTGTGACCACAACCAGCTTTTGCTACCTCGGTAGTATGATAGCAGGCTCGTTAGGTACGGAGGAAGATGAAGCCAGCAGACTCAACAAGGCAAGCGTTTCATATAGCGTTTCTGTATAGCGTTTCAGTATCATTTCGAGAAAGCTCAAGCTCCAAATATTCAGCAGGAGCGTTAAAAGCGTACTGCTGTGCGGATGTGAGACTTGGAAATCTACCGCGGACGTTATTGGAAAACTCCAAGTGTTTATAAATCGGGCCTTCGCTCAATATTCAAGATCTGTAGGCCCCAAACAGTATCAAATGCCGTTCTCTAGAAGGGAAAAAGGTAATTAGAGAACAAGTCACTAGACGCAAATGGCAGTGAATCGGTCACACTCTGAGACGGAACCCATGCTTCATCGCTCATTAGCACTAGGTGTGACAGGACAAAATGAAGAAGAAGAACAGTATAAAGAAATGGGTTATAAGACGCCCGTCTCTTCGAAGTTGCAGATAAAATTAGTCCCCAATATTCATAGATAGAGTCATGGATAGCTACCTTACTTACTCATGAAGAAATACCGCAGAAACATTTTCAGCACCCTCTCCGACATAAGGGAATATCTCATCTCGCGTAGAATCCATATCACGCAAGTCTGCTGCGAAACAATAATATCCAGAGCAGATCCTAGTGGTTATGTCTCTTGTTGCCAGACAAGCATCACAGTTGATCCAATGCGTATTAAAAAAAATGCAAAATTTTTACCTGAAAGTTGTTGGTCTCTCAGTGTCGTGTGCTGATCTTCTGTCTTCTTCTTGAAGTGTCCTCTTCTTGAATTGTCGTCTTCTTACAGTTTCTCCTATTTTTACTTAACTTAATAATTACAGTTTATATATTGAATATTACCGTTTAAGGAAATTATCATTTTAGAGATGTTTTGTTGCCCGTTTATATGTTATTATTATACAATAAATATATTATAAGAAATTCAAATCAAACTTTAATATTTTCTTTGTACTTTTACCATAAAATTTTCTATGGAATAATAGGAATCTCGAATAGTAAATATTTTAGATTTAAATTAAACAAATTAGGGTAGTTTTTTTTTTAATTTTACATTAATTAAATATTATTTTAAGGCCGATTTAAGGCACGAGTATTTTTTTGTTAGTATTTTTTTGTAAATCCTTACAAATATATCGAATTTTTGATCGTAAAATTTTCCAAAAGTCTTTAGGCCAGATATATATTTTCTTCTTATTGAAACTAGATGGTCTTTTTTTTGTTTTGTTTTTAGGTTAGTTAAAATTTTAGATTTATTTTTTTAAATTAAAGTTTTGTCCGAAAAGAAATATGGTCGTACAATGTTTTAAAATATATTATTAAAGATCAATTCTATTGTATTGGTTTTAACAATCGATATAAAATGAATACCCGGTTTCTATTGCAAAAAATCTCGCTGCACTATCGTCAAATGGTGACGGATTGAGAGTTTGTTGTTTTAAATTATTTATACATTAAAATGTTGTGTTTTGAAGGGGGAACAGTTCATTGTTTTAAATTATAATTTATTTAAATTATTACATACGTTGATTGATAGAAAAAAGTCAATAACCCAGTTTATTGTATACACTTGATTTTTAACTTTTGGATTGCCAGTTCTTCGATGATTTTATTCTGCATTTCGATGTTATGTATAGCCCTTTTTTACGCAGAGTTCAAATCACTTACTTTAAATCCGACGAGACGTTTTTTTATTACACTTGTTTCAAAATAATACTTAGATAATTAATTTCGTTTTTTCAATTTTATTTTTAAACTTAAAAAGTGTCCAATATGTTGCCGAAAGTTTTTAAAATTGGTGTGCTTGAAATGTTACGATGTTATGCTGATTTATAAAAGACTTCTTATGCCTGGTGTTTCTTGTTACTTGATGTAATACCGTCCTTTTTTGCGATCGCCCGCGGGTCACTCCACACTGCTTGCTTGCTAGTTTAAAACGAGTAGTTCGAAATTTAAATTAAATCAATTTCGATTTAAAAAAATTAAAAACAAAGTCCGCAAATTTTAACCAAGTCCAAAGTTCTGTATAATCAAAAAGATTACACATTTTAACAATAAAAAAATGTTTTAATTTTTTTTTTAAATAATGGTGTTTAATATTAATGCAAGCGTGGAGGGTAGGATGGAAGCGCGTTGAACACCGGGGCTCGCTTTGCACACTGACGCTCGTTCACCCCGGTTCAATCGGAGTGGTTGTTTTACCCCCTAAACTCACCCCATTGCCTCCACTGGCATCATCACTCAGTTTTCATAATGATTTTCATGATCATGAAAAAAAACAGCAGATCTAAATATTCTAATTATTTTTCTTCTTATAATTATTTCTTGGAGCCTGTTCTCGAGATGTATATGTCCAGCTATTTCGCCATCTTTACGGTGGTCTTCCTGGAGGTCGATTGCCTGTTTCAGGACATGCGCTCTCCACATGATCTCTCTAGTAACGTCTTTTCAGTATTCTTCAACGCAACACATCTTCAATATTGTAGACACACAAACAAACTAACAAACCAACACGCCGATTCCCCGCAGGGGTAGGCAGAGAGAATAGACCACTACACTAATATATCCTGGCACACATCTCTAGTTTCCTCCACATTCATACGAGTCATACACGCACGTCGATTCTTTCGACTTCTAACATGACCAACCGTTAAAATTTGATTGATTTGTTTCATGCCATTCGCATTTCTGTATACTAAAGTTACTAAAGATTTTATTAGATATTTTCTAGGCAACATATTCCCTAAGATATTTTATAGATAACATGCCGTATTTTCTAAAAAATATTAAATAAATGCTTACGAAATTCTAATATGTGGAAAAATTTCCGTTTAAGTGAAGAGTTCGAATCACTCTTTTAAAATCCAGACATTTCCATTACAACATTTATTTCAAAATAATATTGTGACAAAGACTTGTGACAGAATTTCAAATGCTGACATCAGGAAGGAATGTTGAGCAGAAGAAAATATTATGAACACAATTATAAAAAGATCACTGCGTTGGTTTGGACGCATGGAATGCATGGACGAAGAAAATATGACCACAAAAGTTTGTGATATTGATGTAAATGCAGATTCGAAGAAAATAGAGTAAAACATCTCAATATAAAATCGATTAATAATTTAAGGTCAACTGAAGTCGAAAGAATTGACGTGCGTATATGACTTGCTGTTTCCTTTGATTAGTTAGGGTATATTTTGAAAACTCAGCCGTACTGGAGGGTGTAGGTCTTTTTGTTCTGACAGATATCTCCGACAGCACCAGCATAGATTGTTCTTTCTTCCGGTCGCAAGAACTAACCTGCCTCTAATAATGCCGGTGGTAAGACCAATCAGTCTACTGAACAAGATTACCTCGGAGATATGCGACTTTCATATTAGTGAAAGTACTTTCAAAAGAAAAATACTCTTAACTTTAGAGAGTATCTTGTCTTTCTAAAGTTGAACCATCTCTCATGCGTTCCTGATTTTTTACCCTTTCTCAAATAGATGCCTTAAACGGTAATTATGTTGGTTATATCTTTTGAGTGAATAAAAAAACTGAATAAAAAAAAAAACTGAATAAAAAAAAAAAAAGAAGGCAACGGGAAACCACTCTGATTACCTTTTCCCAGGATATTCACCATGGCGAGAAAGGTTCGCTGAGGTGATCGCCAACGTTGGGGAGACCCAACAGGGCACTTGAAGAAGAAGATGGAATATTCTAAAGAGGTTTTTTTTCAGAATTCATAATAGCAGTGTTGCGGTCGTTTCTCTCCGCCTACCCCTTCGGTGAAACGGCGTGATGGTTTGTGGTTATTGTTATTGTCTTTTAAATATTATTTTGTTTATATTAAATATGTAGACCTGAGACGTAATAATTTTCAACAGTCTGATAGATCTAACCTGCCTATAAGCATCATTAAAGGCGAGCTGTTTATGCATATTGAGAGAAGAAATAACGTTAACACTATCAAACAAACTTATGACTTTGAAGCACATGAGGAGGAGGAGAAAGGGAAGACCATCGGAATGTGGTGACGACTTGACTACCAGCGCCTTCCCCTGCCAGAGATGCCCCAGAGTGTGTGGGTCCAGGATTGAGCTCTTCAGTCACATGCGGACCCACAACCGTTAAGGACAATCTTCCTCGGACACGAGAGACAGCCGATGATGATGATGATTATGAAATAGTAACAAGTAAGGATTCTCTTCTCATCTGAAAACGTTCAAATAAACCATCCCAATAAAACCACTGATTAATACCAAATTCTATCTTAAAAAGTCTTAGCTTTCTCCAAGAAACGTCTCCATCCTGTCTCTGGCCGCCACTTACCAGTATTGCTGCTCCAGGGCCCAACAGTCTGCCAACCATCGCAATCTAGATCTGCAGACACTTCTTTGCCCTACTGAATTGTCAAACAACACTATTTTGAGGGATCCAGATCTTCCATGCGACAAAAAGGACTTAGCCAGCGCAATCTGCTAATCTCAATAAACTTGACCACGCTGATGATGATCTACATATCTGACCATCTTTAATAGGTCCGAGGATTCTGTGAAGGCTTTTTTCATTCGAAGCAGTTTTATTTATTGTTTCACCACGTTTAGAAAGTGTCCAAGTCTGCAAGGCATATATAATTTATCTTAGTTTTATTTTTAAATTAGGTAATTGATTCTAGCAGAGAGCGAAAAAGGGACTGATACGGTCCTGTTCAAAGCATGGACACCACCAGATTCCCCTATATTGCATTGCATAATCAGCCTCACGGGACTCGTCCTCGTGGAAGACTTCCTAAAATATGGAAGGACAGCTGCGAATCTACCTCCCAGGAGGAGCAACACTCAGGAGAACAGACCACATAGGTCTACAATAAGGGAGAAGAAGAAGAAGATTCACAGAATACGAAAGCTTAATAAGATTGAAAAAGGGACCGTTATGTTTGGAAAAGACGCAGCGAAACAGCCTTAAAGAAACTTTAACGCGTGGTAAAGCGAGACACTCCATTTTTTCTTCTACCTTCAACATGTTAATATAAAATCATTTTCTCAAACACTTAATATAAATGCAAAATAAAGCTACGAAACAAAGTATTTTTTTAATTACAAGGGGTGGGCACGACATAGATTGGATTTTGCAGGATAGTTGTAACCCCTAAGAGACGTCCATTGTCAAAATAAGAAAGCGCAATAGCCATCCAAAACAAAAAACGTAAAATAGATTTATTAAATTTTCTACACTAGAATACCCCCTTTAATCCTGCAAAATCCTATCCCGAAGTCAATTTCCTTTGTCGTGCCCTCCCCTTGTTAATATTATATCTTCTTCTTAAAGTGCCGTCCCCCCGATGTTGGCGATCACTCTGGTAAACTCTTCCCTATCCGGCGCTGTCCGGAATATTATATACTTGAATTAAATTTAAGAAGAAGAGTAAGGTCACAGGTGGATAGGGCTGCAGCAGTTGCAGGCTGCCTGAAAGATGTCATATGGAGAAACAGGGACATGAGGACTGACAGCAAGGTACGCATCTACAAGACCTGTGTGCGACCAATCCTCACATATGGCATTGAATCGAGGGTAGACACTGTCAAGACAAAGAGCATGCTCAGGACAACCGAGATGAAAACGCTCCGCGCTATAGCTGGCAAGACCCTACGTGATCGAGTTAGGAATACAGCAATCCGAGAAATCTGTGAGGTCGAAGATGTGGTCAGATGGGGACGTCAAAGACGGCGATACTGGCATGAACACGTAGAAAGGATGAGCTCAAATAGAATACCACACATAGCTCTCCATGGAACGCCAAATGGACAACGCCGACCAGGAAGACCCCCGAAACGGTGGAGAGAAAGCTGGAGTTCAGCATCTCAAGAGGACACGCCTGAAATAACAGACTCCTGAGTCTACAAAAAGGGAAGAAGAAGAATTAAATTTAAAGGTATGTAAGTATATTTCAATTCAGTGACACAAAAAAGATCACCAAATAAGATGCACATCATACATAGGCATTAGTTTAACCCTTCTTTGCATCGTGATGGAAATTTCCATCAAACCATTCAAAAGAGAATGAGCAGAGCACAGAATCAAATAGCTTGAAATAAAACCATCAAGGAGGCTAAAACTCCTCAAGAGTTGTGTGGCCATAGGAAGTAAAATATAAATATTTGTTTCATTTTTTTCTGGTTCTGATTTGGAAAATTTGGTTTGGTTCATGTGGTGCTCCCATAAATTTGAAGATATTTCGTGTATAAGTGAATTGTTTTGGTCAATTTGATTGTTGAATATTACATGTTTAAATTCAGTAGTGATAAAAACAAAATTACAATTTTTTTCAAACATTATATATGAATATGTAAGCGATAATAAAATTTTAAAACCATTGTATTAAATACGAACCTCCTTGAATACCTGTAATACCAATATTTAAATTCAGTGAATTTTTCATAAATATTTGAAGATTATTTTTGTATAGAATCATGTTTGCCACCCCTGATCTGTATGTATATAAAGGACCAAGTTTACAATAGTGTCACTAGTCTGTCAATGCCAGCGAGCCTGGCGAAACCGTTCGCTTTATTTAATTATTATTTAAAAGGAACTTCCATCAAGAGATTTCAGTAAAATCATTTCAAAATGTTTAAGATTTATTTTGTGGAAGTTGGACAATCGAAATGTGCGCGAGAGATGCCTATTGGTGGGGATGAGGTTCGCAACCCATCACACCGCGTCTCTCGCTGGGGAGAAAAGAGAAGGTTGGAGTGCCGCATTAGTTAAAGTGTGGCGGTCCATTCTTTCTGTCTACCCTTTCGGGAAGACGGCGTGATGGTCAGTTAGTTAGTTTTTTATTTGAATAATTTAAACGTTCGCAGGAAACTTATGTTTGAAAATATGTATTTACAGTATAGTAATTGTATAAATTTATAACACCTTGTCCCTTCAAAATAAATGAATTCTCTTGGTAGAACTGTAAGTAATGAAAAGCAGAAAATGAAAATTAAAATCTTTCATGCTATAATATACATATTGAGCTTTTTTGTACTTGGTTTTTGGTTTTGACCGATGAGGCAGCTCGCTGCCGTCTTCTGGCAATCTCCAGAAGATGCCAATGAGCTGCCAAAACCGGCTACCTACCCCTTCGAGGGGCTGGCATGCTGGTTGGTTAGTTAGCTATGTTATTTTACTCTTTATGGAAAGAAAAATTAACTGACTAACTAACCATCACGCAGTTTCCCCGGAGGAATAGGCAGAGAGGATGGATCACCACATTGTTCTATCCTGAAATAACTCTCGCGCCTCTTCTATATTCACACATCATTTATTTATTTATACATGATACACAAATGAGACATTACAAACGATAAAACATTTAGGCGACTCATTTGGACACAAAAGATAAATGGTTTTACAAAGATAAAATGAAACAAAACAACATGAGACCAAAAAATCATACATATCAGAAGGAATCCAAATAAGTCAGTGAGGCAGTACTCTTTCCAGAATTTGCAATATTTTTTTTATGTATACTGCCTCACTGACACTGAAAATGTCCATATCCGAGATGATTTGATTCAGCGTCCGAATTGCTCTTCCTACTGGCATCACCAAAGGCAGGTTGGTTCTGCGTGACGGAGTAAAGAACAATTGATCATGACATGCACGCTCGTCGATTGGTAGTTCTTCGAACATGGCTGACTTTCAGTATTTGGGTGGAAACACAAAAGTAGAAAATAGTTCGCTGCAATTGCATCACTTGCCCATAGGTGCATCGTGCGCGTTGAATTACACCGACTGCACCCGCATTTGGGGGTGGCTCGGGGTGGTTTTAAGGGAGGGCGGCGGACGCAGGGTCGAGGGCGGGGCGGGGTGCTGCCGGACCGGGAATTAATTCTGAGGGCGGGGGCGCGGGCGGCAAACTGTGCCTGGAGCGGGAGAGTGAGCTGTGAGCATGCGCGCCGCCCACCCCTGCACGTAACTACGTATTATGCGATTGAGGCATCTGATGCTGGATGGAGTTTTCATTTAAATTCAGAACGTGATTTTTTTAAAATAAATATCTTATTTTGTTTTCTTTTTTATATATATAATACTTTGTATACAACACTAACTTTAAATAAAAAAATTAAATATCAGACATGTTTCGGACAACCCGGTCCTTCCTCAGTGATATTATAAAGATATTTAAAATATTAAGACGAATGTGTGGCAAATCTGTATATGATAGAGTGACAAATGCAAGTATAAGAAGTGAATGTGGTGCGAATGAAAGTGTTATGAAAAAAATTAGGAAAGGGTCATTAAGATAGTTTGGACACATGGAAAGAATGAATGAAGACAGAATGGTAAAGAAGGTATATGTAAACGGCGTGAACGGAGCTAGAAATAGAGGAAAACGTGGCACGATCAAATCAATCAAATATTGAATGTCGGTCACGTGAGGAGTCGGAGAAATCGACGTGCGTGCATGACAAGATGTATGAATGTAGAGGAAGCGAGAGAAGTATGTCAGGACAGAACAGTGTGGCGTTCCATTCTTTCTGCCTACCCCTCCGGAGAGACAGCGTGATGTGAAGTTAGTTAGTTAGTTTTTAAAATATTATAAAATTGTTTACAAATATGATCAGTTTTGACAGATGTTATAAAGATTTATTTTAGAACGTTTATGCATTTGTTACTAGTATAACAAATATTACGTATAAATTTAATATTTCAAATAAGAATTTAATGTTCTAATTGGGTTTCAGGTACTTACAACAAAGGAAATAAATCAATGATTGGACTTGACGTTAAATTTATTTGATTATTTATAATACTTTCCTTCTTTTTAACTGCTTTTTTAATTTCTAAAATTTCGAGATTGCTCAAAGTTATATTTCTATTATTAACATTCAAAATTTCAAGCCATCATCCTCCATAAGATGGCGCGCGAGCTGCCGAAACCGGTCGAAGACACATAAACATTAATGGATTTTATCTAAATACTAACTGCAACCCATGAATATACAAGTACACGGAAATAAACCAATTTCTACATTAAGTTTCAGGTTTTGTTTGTTTGTTTAATGTCATTTAACAACAATCAAAATAATAATGAAACGTCCTCAGGCATGGGCACCGTGCGCATTTTGAATTACTTTTGCAGAGAGTTGAAGTATTTCTCTCTCAATTTCTCGTATTTGAAATTTTCTCGTACTCTATTTATTATTATTATTATTATTATTATTTTGTTGAATCGCTATTTACATCAGACAGCATGAGCCAAATCAATGTATAGCTATCATAGTGATTCTCGTGACATGTGCTAGGTAGCTAATCTATCGCCATTTTATTGTCACGTGAATTCTAATACCAGACCAAAGACAGTGTGACAATCACACTGCCCTCGAATCGAACCTGGAACCTTCGGGGTGGCAGTCAATGCATTTACCACTCGGCCACGAAGCTCGTCAATTTAATGACATCCAGGTTATTGCCTGACAAAAATGTGTACATTTTTTTATTTTTTTATTGTTCAGACGGTTTTTATATGACTATCGCTTCGGTACAAGGGCTTAATGGTTTCGTGGTTAGGTTTTTTTAAATGTTTTTCGAGTTTCGGGTCTATCAGCTTGAAATTCACGAGCTAGGTATAGGAAAATCGTAATATCGATGCAACCCCGGGACGCGTTCCGTAGAAATTGAGGAAAACCGACCATGAAACAACATTACTGGTGCATCATAAGGGCGGAAGGGAAAGCCGTGACGATGGTACCCTCATTACGGGAGTCATCTAGCTTATATCACGTTCCATTAACTCCGATTAGCCACGTTAAATATTTATTGATCAAATATTTAAACATAGCTTACCATCACGCCGTCTCCTCGAAGGGCTAGGCAGAAAGAATGGACTGACATACTTCTCTCGGTTTCTCAACATTCATACATCGTCACGCACGTCGGTTTCTATTACGGAGTGTCAGAAAGCTGTTTATTGCATGCGGAAGACGCTATCCTACTTGCAGACAACTAGTATGTATGAGGTATGCATGCGAAATGATATGATAATAAATTATTATTTTTTGTTTTAACTTGATTTCACGCAAATTTGAATAAAATATATACATTTTATATGAAGTTATCGCCATATTTTTTCGACTCTCAATAATCCTTCGAAAAAAAAAATAGTTTATCGAGTGCCTGATTGAAGATTTTTAATTATTTTGAAAATAAACAAAATGCCGGCCTTTGATAATTTACTTAGGGATTTCCAAGGAAAATGCAACATTTAATTGTTTTTAAAAATCACTGCAACCATTACTTCAGTCGATATATTCATAACTACAATGTAAATTTTGACTGCAATGTTTATTTTTTGTTAATTTTGGAATAAGATGATTTTTAAGATTTTTAAATCACTTTCCTGATAATAAATGTGTTTTGAGCTTAGGAGGCCAAACGTTGAGTACCACTGGTTTTAAGTAACGGATAATATACAATTTAGGAACATAACTGTCTCTACAATACAGAATTCGTATCCTATTCAATGTGAATTTTTATTAAGCCTGCACATTTACAAAACCCTTTCTGTAAATAAGGGTTGTCTGCGTTTTTTTATGATTGCAGCATCGTGCTAAAATTCTGCATTACTTGTGCATAACGTGTCTGGTCAAGAAGAGGTCAAAACCAGTTATCATGAATACATTATCACCAAGAATTTGTTATTTTTGTATACAAATACTTGTAGTATTTTACCCATTGCGGGTTAATCATGTTTCAAGAATTTATTGTATTATATCTCAATAGAGACGAATATGTAAATTATTTTTATGACCTGTCATTTTTTGGGTTAAACGATCACTTTGTGTTAACAACATTCCCCATTCCGCACTTCTTACGACACCACATGTGACAAATTTTTGGAACTTGTATATATGCTACTATTTTTTAATAACTTCGCATTGTTTAGTTGTACAACAATGTGAAGTTATTAAAAAATAGTAGCATATATACAAGTTTCAAAAATTTGTCAAATGTGGTGTCGTAAGAAGGACAGAATGGGGAATGTTGTAAACATAAAGTGATCGCTTAACCCAACCAATGACAGGTCATTAGTCCTGTAAACGCCTGTTTCCAAATAATTTACATCTTCGTCTCTATTGAGATACAATTAATCCTTAAAACATTATCAATAAGGTTACTAAAAATAAACGTAAAATGCAAACAATCTTTATCATTTTTATTTTTTTATATACTTTGTATACAACACTCACATTTATTAAAAAAAAATATCAAACATTTTTGGGACTTATCAGTCCTTCATCAGTGATATAATACAAATACATATTTAAAATATTATAAAATTTCTTTTATGTTTGCCATACTTTGTGTAGTAGATGTTTTATTTGTCTTTTTCTTATTTTGTATACTTTGTATATACAACACTATTAAAATTACACATCAGACATGTTTCGGACAACCAGTCCTTCTTCAGAGATACGTGTTATAAAGATACACATTTAAAATATTATGAAATAGTGTTGTATATACAAAGTATAAAAAAAATAAAAATAAAAATATTATAAAATTATTTACAAATATAACATACTAAATTTAAAATGAGTCGGGGGTGCGGAAAGGAATTACGTCTAGAGGTAGGCTTGTTTATAATACTCTTTTATTTTTAATGAATTTTGAAGAAAGGGATCTGTGGCTCGGAACTTATTTGTGAAAGGTGCATAAAAGTATTGTGAAAATACAATGTTTTCAAATATTATTCAATTGTGATTCATCTTTATGACACAGCATACAGTAATGACGAATATAGAATAAATTATATTAAGTAACTTATATTTCTTACATAAATTACGTATTTTCTCAATTCAATCAAATCGTGTTTTCTGTATTTTAAAAATTGAATTATTTCTTTATCGGTCAAGTTAACCAGAACCATGTGTACGTAAAATATAATTTATACCGATTATACGCTAGGAATTGTGTGTTCGCAAAATTTTACAGTGACTACAGTGCGTTTAAAAATAGATTGTTTACCGAAAAACATAATAAAAATAACTAATCATCTCGCTGTCAATACCCATCTGGAATATAAAAATACCAATCCGGAATATAAATATACCCATCCGGAATATAAAGATATCCATCCGAAATATAAAGATAATCACCCGGAACATAAAGAAGGATACTCACCAAAGTAACTAAATTCTCAAAGAATCCCCTAATAAAATATTCTTCTGACTATAGATCTTGCTATCTGTTTATGCAGGATATCAACTTTCTTCCTGTAATGAAGACGACCAGCCTTATTTCCATCTCTTTGGTGGTCTTCCTGGTGGTTGATGGTCCTCTGGAGTCTCGTGCATTACGATATTAGGAATTCTTGCTGGATCCATTATCTCGATGTGGTCCCTCCAGAATCGTCTTCTCTGCCTGCTCCATCTCACCATGTCTTCAATTTTGCAGGATTTGCGAATTTCTTCATTGGGTATCCTATCTCTAAGGGTTCTCCCCACAACAGGTCGCAATGTTCTAATTTCTGCTACTCTTAAGAGATGTTTGGTTCTGACATTGTCTGCTCTTGCTTCGATTACGTATGTCATTATGGGCCTGAAGCAAGTTTTAAAAATTCTAACTTTGCTTTCTACTAGTATATAAAATATCAATGTTATTTTAAATTTCATGGTCGAAGTTCATTGTAAAAAATGAAAACAAAAAAAATTACTTGAAAAATGTATTTATTAATTTTATTTAGTTTGATTTCTTTTAGATTTATGGCCTCGACCGGTTTTGGCAGCATACTGCCATCTTTTGATACCAGAGGATTTAAGCGAGCTTTGGGAATTAACGCACAGATACGCTTCGAAATTTTCCTGTATTGAAGATGATTCATCTTCTAAACGAAGTCCCACAGAAGATAAACCCCTTTAGATTCAATAATTGGGTATTCGTGAATACCCTTACGATAAAGGCAAGAAATGATAACTGTCATAATTTTTTGTTTCATGAACAATGATGTAAAACTCCATACTAAATAATTAACACGAATGAATACGTCAGTTTTCTGGAAGTTTTATTATATTTTATGGGAATGACATGTTTAGCCATTCTAAAGCATTATCAAATGTGTATATACACTAGTAAATGCAGCAGAATATGGTAATTAATGAAAATCGATGGGGCTTTATACATTTATAACAAATAATTTTTTAAGGTTTAATTGTATCTCAATAGAGACGAAGATGTAAATTATTTGGAAACAGAATATGGTAGTCGAGGCGTTTACAGGACGCTTCGACTACCATATTCTGTTTCCAAATAATTTACATCTTCGGCTCTATTGAGATACAATTAATCCTTAAAAAATTATTAACCCGCAATGGATAAAAATCCAGTATTTGTCTACAAGTATTTGTATACAAAAAAAAAAAAAAATTATTTGGGTAGGCCCAGATATACTGGAAAGTATTAATATAACTTATTAAGTAATTTTATGACAATGATTGGTGTAATGATGCGCTGTATTTGTATAAGGTGACACGACCCTCAATCATGAGGATTACGACTGAGAAGAAGAAGAAACAAAAAAATAGGATATAGTTAAGAGGTCTTCTTCTTATTTTTCTTCCTCAGCCTATTCCCGTCCACTCCTGGACAAAGGCCTCCTCCATTCGCTTCCATGTCACTCTGTCCTGTGCAGACTGCATCCAGGTTATTCCGACGTGTCTGTTCAGATCATCATTCCACCGTAGTTGCGGTCGCCCTGCACATCTCTTTGCTAGTTAAGAGGTATTTTTTAAAAACACGATTCGATATTTGAATCGATTTTAACGTTTTCTCAGCGAGATTTGTGTTATGAACAAAATTAGCTTTCCTGTAGTCTGGTACGTAAACCCATGGAGCAATTTTCTTCGATAAGTGAATTTTATGACTTTGAGATAAAATATTTGCCGCGTAAAAAATAAACTAGCGAAATAGGTTTTCAGTGTACAACCTTCTGCGATGTCACCACGTCTCATTATTCTCGTGCTGTTTGCGACATTAATTTGTAAGTGGATTAACTATTAATTAACTCGCAAATTTGATTATGTAAAATATATTGTTTTACTGCCTCAAATAACCGAGTTTACTGTATTGATTACATTGATTACATTTTAACATATCCATTACTTTAGCAAAGTAACCTTTTTACTGAAATCTAATATATTTTCGAAAACATTTTTTTTTTAATATTTCTTCAACGTCTCAGAGATATGCGTTAATGTTCTGTAGATATCAGTAATGCTGGCAAAACTATTTTCATTTTTTATTATTATTTTAGAATTGAGTATTGCAATAAAAAAAATTATATTTATTTAAAAAAATATACACATTTCTAAAGATTTCCAATGTATTAACGTTAAATTAAAAAGTAAAATTGGTACTTTTCTTTTGTTTTCACTAGATATCTTTAGAACTTCTATTAAGATGTTTAATGTTTAATTATTATTTTTTAAACATTTTAATATTTTACGTTGAACAATTATATAAATATTCATATTTAATAATCAATACGAACGAAAATATATGTTTTCTAGAATGTTTTATAATATCATACATGAATGACATGTTTCAACTTTTAAAGGCATAATTAAATGTAATAATATTCCTTATTCAATGACAGGTCATAAGTCCTGTAAGCGCCTTGGCCACCACATTCTGTTCACAGAAAAACATTTTACATCTTCGTCTCTATTGAGATACAATTGATCCTTATAAAAATGCATTATATTGTTTTATATTTCATTCAAATGAATTATTTTCAATGGAGGTTTATATCATTGTTTAAGAAACATTAAATAATAACAGATGACATTTTAAAAGGCGGATAGCAAGGCAAAACATGTCATTCATATTTAATATAATGAAACTTCTAACTAACTAACTAACTAACCATCACGCCGTCTCCCCGAAAGGGTAGGCGGAAAGAATGGACTGTAACACATTTACTGATGCGGCACTCCATCCTTCTCTTTTCGCCCCGCGGGAGACGCGGTGTGATGGGTTGCGAACCTCATCGCCACCAATAGGCAACTCCCGCGCACACTTCGATCGTCCAACACCCACAAAATAAATCTAAAACAAATAATATAAAATACAATGATATAAAATAAAATAACAAAATAATAATTTAACACAAAATGTTCTTTTTAGGTGGTGCACATATAGTCTATTTAATTTATGTTCCACGAATCCACCGTTTTTTTTTTAAATTTAGCACATAATGTAATAACACAAAATGTTTTTTTCGATGTTGCACATGTTGGCATGGACGATCCGGACGATGAAACTTCTATCAATATAAAATA